>JANBXA010000741.1:58542500-58827500 GCA_030556225.1 Cricetiscus sungorus | reverse complement strand
AAGAAGGGTTTATAGGGTTGCGGTTACAATAATGTAAATCATGGTAGCCAAGAGCTCACATCTGGAGTGACAAGCATGAAGTGGAGAGAGAGAACTGAAGGCGATAGGAGGTTTAAACTCTCAAAGCCCGCCTCCAGCAAGGCCATGCGCCTCGCCCCTCAGCCGTCACTGGAACCAAGTGCCTGGTGTTACCCGGGCTGTTTCTCCTTCACACACAGCAAGGACTATGAGAGCAACAAGGTCTTCACTGCATGGGAACGCTGTACCACCGGTTTTGAGGGGCCAGAGATGTGCATATACTATACTCCCCAGCCACACTGAAACTCCAGTCCTGAAGCGATGGCTGTCAGGGTCACCGTGCAGCTTCTGCGTTTTGTACTATCCGAAAGGCACAAGCTATGCACAGACATACTAGTCTGTAGGTCTCTGTTCCAGTTACCTTCAAGGTCCCATTGACATCTCTCTGTCATTCCCGGAGACCATATCAAATCAGATCTACGGCTAGGAACGAGTGTAACATCTTTCCTCTTAAGGCTAGGGAGCTAGCTCAGTTGATAGGGTGTTTGTCTAGCACGCATGCAGCCATGGGTTCTAACTCCAGCACTGTCTGAAACCAGGTGTGCTGGTGCACCCTCTAATCCCTGCCCTGGGGAGGTACAGGCAGGAAGGTCAGAAGTTCGAGACCATCCTTGGCAACATACTAAATCTGAAGTCAGCAGGGATATGTAACCCCTTACCTCAGAAAAATGCTTTTTTTTTTTTTTTTTTTTTTTTTTTGCGTTAGGGTTTCTGTTGTTGTAAAGAGACACCATGCCCATGGCAGCTCTTACAAAGAAAACATTTAATTGAGGTGGCAGCTTACAGTTCAGAGGTCCTCGACGGGTAGCATGGCGGCTGGGAATATGGCAGACATGGTGCTGGAGAAGGAGCTGAGAGTTCTACATCTTGATGCAAAGGCAGCAGGAAGTGAACTGAGCTAGGCATAACTTGAGCATAGGAGACCTCAAAGCCCGCCCCCACAGTGACACACTTCCTCCAACAAGGCCACGCCTCCTAGTAGTGCCTCTCCCTATGAGCTAACAGGGGCCAGTTACACTCAAAGTACCACAGCTAATTAGACAGACATTATTAGTGCCCCAGTTAGAGCTTCATGTCTCAGTATTTGTCAAGACCACGGTTAAAGCCAGCGGTGCGTCCTGGCGTATTTATTTCCCTTCGGTATTTGTGATGGTCAGCATAGGTGACCACACTGACAAACACCGTGGCTGTGACATAGGTGGTGAGAGCTTGGCAGGAGAGCTACACAAGGGTAAATTTTCAGCCCAGAGAGGCCCCCCTTGGGGGAGAACATGCTACACAGACGGTTTGCCTAGAAGCTCGTGAGCAGTCTGTGTGCCCAGATCCGCCCGTTACCGTGAGCAAAGTCTGTGTGCCCAGATCCGCCCGTTACTAAGACAACACTGGTAAGAGTGTAAGTGTGCATCAGGAGGCTTGCGCCTCTCCTCACAAAAATGATGCCTCCTCATATTGACATGACCTGACTTTCGTTTCATAACTGCTTACCTATACTTAGAGCAGGTCATGCTGTAGCCTAGGGTGTCCTCAAACTAGAGGTCTTTTTGCCTCAGCCTCCGGCGCACTGGGATTCTAGGGGTGAGATACCGCACCTGACCTCTAAACTGCACTCCCAAGATGCTTGGTGCGGTGGGCGGTGGGTGGGGCCCTCCAGGCTGAAGTGAGAATCGGGTCGTCATCCATTCTTCTTTGCTTCCCCAGGCTCCTTCTAACATGAAGTCGGTGCTTCAGGCAGGCTGGCTTTTAACCGTGGCCGTTGGCAACATCATCGTGCTCATTGTGGCAGGGGTGGGCCACTTCGAGAAACAGGTACGAGGGGGGAGAAGGTTGGATATGCCTATTTTTTTTTTCTGTATTTTTTGAGTCAGGGTCTTATGTAGCTTCAACCTTGCTGTGTAGGTAAGGATGAGTTATTCCTGGTTATTAATGGTAATCACCGTGACCCTCCCTAGCTACCTATAAGTATGATCCATTTGAGTGGATGGCTTAGTGACGCTGTCAGGGCCATCAGCTGGAACTGTCACAGTGGTGCTGGGCAGCCTCTCTCCTGGCTCTTACTGTCTGGAAACCGACACCAGATTAAGCATGTCAAGTTAAAGCCCTTACACCCGAAGGGGTCTATTGTCAAAGGGAACACCTGTCATCCGTTCTGCAAATTCAGCCCAAGAGCCCTGAACCAGACATGTGGGCTGGCCTAGTTCTCCACGGAAGAGCACTTCCTACCATGCTCAAGGCTCTGGGTTCTAGTGCCAGTGTTGGGAGGAGGAAAGAGAAAAGGAAAAGGGATTGCTTGTGCAGAAACTTCACAACAACTGAAAGCACAGTCTTTAAATAGCTGTACCTTTCCATGTAATCTAAAACATGCACATATGTGTGTATGTGTGTATATACATATACGTGCTATGTATAAGTATGTGCCTGTGTGTATACATGTATGTGCATGTGTAAGTGTGTATATGTGTGTACATGTATGTGCATATGTATAAGTATGTACCTGTGTGTATACATGTAAATGCACATGTATAAGTGTGTACCTGTGTGTATACATGTATGTGCACATGTATACACACTTATGGGGGAAGCTGAGTGTGTGTATGTGCACCACATACCTGCAGATGCCCAGGCAGACAGAAGAGCACTGGGCCCCCTGGGCTGGAGTTTTGAGGTTTGTGGGTGTTCTGAGAACCCAGCCAGAGACTTCTGGCAGATGCTCAGGACCATGAAGCCATCTCTTCTGCCCGTATGCAGCACTCTTTGTCCTGCAAGGCAAAGGTCTTTGCAGTTTCTCATCCTTCTGGCACCAGCCATAAACCTTAAGAATATTAGAATTTCCTGGGTGGTGATGGTACACGCATTTAATGCCAGCACTCAAGAAGCAGAGGCAGAGGCAGGCAGGGATCTGTCTGTGAGTTTGAGGCCAGCCTGGTCTTCAGAAAGAAAGTCAGGACAGCCAGAGCTATACAAAGAAACCCCCTGCCTCAAAAAATAAAACAAAATCAGAAAACTTCTCTCATCTTCCCAAGTCTTGTGCTCCCATCCATACCGTGTTAGTAGAGAATGTCACCTGTCCCTGAGCATCTGAGCAAAGCTAGTGCGCCTCTGTTGGGTGCCCCACATTTCCTACCAGTTTCACTCCGAGCCGGCGTCTGCCTGGAGGTAGCAAGGGCGCGGCCCGTGCGGTATTATGTTAATGTGACCTTGGTTTCTTTTCTCGCTCCACCTGCGGCCCTCCCAAGTGGGCTGAGTACATTCTGTTCGCCTCGCTGCTCCTCGTGGTCTGCGTGATATTTGCCATCATGGCTCGATTCTACACCTACGTCAACCCAGCCGAGATTGAAGCGCAGTTCGATGAGGATGAAAAGAAAAAGAGCGCGGGAAAGGACAACCCCTATGACACCTTGGAGCCTGTCTCGCAGACCAGCATGTGATGGTCAGGAGGCAAGGGGGGCCCTGAGCCCAGCAGGTACCCGACCTTCGTCCCCGGGTCAGGACACTCTCGATGGAGGAGACCTCAGAATTGCGAACCAAAATAGTAACAACGCTGTTTCCAAGCTGCCGGCTATGAATCTGGGACTCTAGCGGGAGCCTCTTGATCTTTTTTTGTGGGGGAGGCGGTGATTCAGGACAGGGATTCTCGGTGTAGCCCTGGCTGTCCTGGAACTCACTCTGTAGTCCAGACTGATCTCAAACTCAGAGACCCACCTGCCCCTGTCCACCTTTGTTCAAAGCACATACATTTCCCCCCCCCCCCAAACACTGGGCTGTGTCTTGCTTTGTGCCACAGAAGTGAACTTAATTCAGACTAACTTAATTTTGAAAAGGTAACTACACTGTTTTTTTCTAACACTTTTATGAAAACAATGTTGAATTTTTTTTAATAGTATATATCAGCTAGTTTAAGCCCATAATTTTACCTTGGGTATTTTTGTTTGTTTGTTTGTTTCGTTTTCTTTGCCCCACCTTTTAAAATGATGTATAACTCAAAAAAAAAGGATCACCAAGAGAAGGCCAGGCATGACTTGTGAAATGTCACTGCTGCGAAATAAATTCTTGTTCTTAAGAACGTGCTTGTGTGTCTTTGGGTAGGGTGGGAAACCGTATTGTGCTAACTGGTCATACTATTAAACACGTGCTCGTTAGGACATCTTCAGAAGTTAGTAAACACATTAACAGAACAACATCCGCATGGGGAACCCAGGGACATGAAACACCAATCTCTCTCTTCATGCTAACATCTTCCTACGTGCACATGTGTGTACATCTCGTGTTTTTCTTGAATTGTTGAGTATTCTCCACTTAAAGTGGAGGTTCCTTCTAAAATATTTCAAACACTTGTTGCCTGATTCATCCTACAGATATTCGGTGCATTTTTGTTCTGTTTTGTTTTGTTTTGTTTTGTTTTGTTTTGTTTTGTTGAGACAGGTTTCTCTGTGTAGCCATGGCTGTATTGGAACTCACTCTGTAGTCCAGGAATTCACAGAGATCCGCCTGCCTCTGCCTCCCAGGTGAGTGCTGGGATTGAAGGTGTGCACCACCACAGCCTGGCTTGTTCATTTTAAACCTCCACTCTTGCCAGGCCCATTGGTGGCACACACCTTTAATCCCAGCACTCACTGGGGAGGCAGAGGCTGGCAGTTTTCTGTGAGTTCAAGGCCAGCCTGGTCTATAGAGCTAGTTCCAGGACAGGTTCCGAAGCAATACAGAGAAACCCTGTCTCAAAAAACCAAAATAAATAAATGAATGAACTTTCACTGTTTTCTTCATCCATGCCTCTTTTTTATTGGTGCCTGTGTGTCAGTGTGTGTGTGCTCAATGTGTCTGCTACGTGTGTCTGTGTGTGTGTGTGTGTGTGTGTGTGTGTGTGCACGCATGTGCGTGCCGGCGTGCGTGCCTGCCTGCCTGCCTACCTGCCTGCCTGCCATGCGTGTATGCACGCTAAGGCAGGCTGTCAGGTGTACTGCAGCTGGAGTTACCAGCAGTTATAGCCAACACCTGAGCTGGTCCCGAGGACGAGCACGTGGTTCCCAGCTGAGCCAGCCCGGCTGTCTGTTTGGAGAGAGCGCCCTACGAATCTAGGCTGGCCTGGGACTTGTTCAGAGGGGGCTGGGGCTCTTGCGAAGCTGCCCTGCAGACTTTTCCTCCGACAAGTCTGATTGGAGACATCCCCACTGTCGGCAGAGGTCATGGAGGTAAGCTCTGAACTCACCAGGAAGAAGGTGGTGGCGGGGAGGCTGAGGGGCGGGGAAGGGGGGGACAGGGACCGAGGGATGAGACTCTGGATGAGTGAGACCACAGGAGGAGAACAGTCAGTGCTGAAGGACCAGTGTGGTCAGATCCCTTCGAGCCTACGAGCACCGGCAGCAGGACAGCAGGATTATTTATTTAATGTTTAAATTGTGGTGAAATAACGGGAAGTAAAATAGTCATGGGGGGGGTACAGAACCAGGGCGAAAGTCACACCAACACTTGTGCACCCTCCCCTGAATGAGTCTTCAAGACACTTTCCCTGCAAACGGAACCGTGCACTCACTGGACACTACCCTACTTCCCCTCTTGCAGGCCGCCAGACTGAAGAAACAGGCCATTCTCCAGCTTCTGCTCCCCCTCACCTGCACGCTGCAGTACTGCCTGCAGTGGCTTTCAGGTGAGTCCTGGGTGTCAGGGCTTCTGTCTCAACCCTGACCAGAGGCGGCGAGGAAAGAGGCCGGGCGTCTGGCACTTCTAGCATCCTGCGGGGGGACTGACCATTCCAGAGCCACGTGAGTTTTCATTTCATTTAATATCGGGCTCTTCTAAGGAGACTTCTAGGCTCTTGGTTTAAAGGCTCAAACGGACATTAACAGTGTGGCTGGCTCTATTCTGGTGCCCTGGAACATTCCGAGGGCGGAGTGTCCTGAGAGGAACAAGGGTCCCCTAAAAGCTGTCTGCTTCCTGGCAACCTAAGACAGGCCTGTGTGCTGCGGTGGGGTCCGGGGCCAGGGAGGACCTAGCGCATCTTAGCACAGAGCGCGGTGAGAAGAGCGTCTTCCTCCCTGTTCCCAAAGCTTAGGTAGGGTCCCGAGGTCACAGAAAGGCCAGGCGTGGCAGAGGAACTACACGATGACCAGCAGAGGGAGCCAGCAGTCTCTCCCACATGGTGCCCGTGAGCACGGGAACTTCAGCTATTTTGTTCTACTTTGTTCATTCTGGCTTTGGGTTTTTGGTAACGGGGTTTCTCTGAGTACCCCTGACTGTCCTGGATCGCGCTGTAGACCAGGAGGAGGCTGGCTTTGAACTCGTAGCTCCTCGCAAGTGCTGGGATTAAAGGCCTGAACTGCCACTGCCCAGTTTTGTTTGTTTGCTTGTTCGGTTGGTTGTTTTGGTTTGGGGGTGTTTTGTTTTGTTTTGTCTTTTGACTCAGGGTCTCACTATATAGCCTTTGCTGTTCTGGAATTCACTAAATAGATACCAACCTGGCCTTGAACGCACAGACAGAGCCTCCCTGCCGCCTGAGATGAAAGCTGTGAGGTTCCCATGCCTGATGAGAGTTCGGCCCTTACGGTTCAGCCTCAATTTTAGCTCCAACGTAACAGACCATCACTAAGACACGAAAAGGTGACTGGGTTCGTGGTTCAGTTTATAATCCTAGGCAGATTTCAGGGTAGGTCCCATGGCAAATGACGACACAACCCATGTGTATTCAATAATTAGTTACCAGAAGCACACAGGCTCTAGAGAGAGAGGCGTGAAAGGCAGCCAGAGACTAAACAGAGAGGTGCGCTGGCAGGGACTGCTGAGACCATGCCATTGTGTGTAAAATAAGTGAGGGTCCCTCCGGGCGGCTGGGAGGGGCCAGTTGAGTTCATTCTTGGTTCTGTCTGTTAAACCATTGCTTACAGATTACCCACCCCGAACAAACGCAGCCTAGACTCTCGGGGGCCTCAAATGACTAAAGATTGAGCCATTGTGGCAGCAATGACAAGAATCTGATCAGCAAGGAACCCGTGGGCGGGGCGTGATACTGGGAAGGTGGTGAGGGATGTAGCTCAGCTGGAAGGGTGTGTGTGCCTGTCCAGTTGGAAACCCTGGATTCTGTATGGACAGTAAAGATGTCACCGGTGGGTAGGAAGGAGCTCAGATCAGTCGCCTTCAGGAAGCTCGGTGGGGATAGTCGGGGCCGTCTGGTGGGTGTCCTAAAGAGACACAGCCTGCAGTTCCAAAAGGCAGAGGGAAGTTTTTGCTTTTGTTTCCAGAAGGGGTGGCGGTGAAAGTTCAATGCTGTGCGACTTAGCCCTGTACCAGGGGTCATCGGGCCCAAAGACACTAAATAAAAGTTGTAACACACGCTCATCTTGGGCCCAGGGCTGGGCCAGGCTGGGCTTGCAGCTGTGAGAGGGAGACGGCACCAAGGCCACTGCAGGTCCCATCCTTGTCTTGAGAGGCTGCAGTGGGTGTGGAGGGTTTGGGGGGGGGAGCGTGGCCAGTGGGGGTTTTGTGATCTAACAGGCTGAATCCCCCTTCACAGTAAAACCACAGCTCACGCCTGTAATCCCGCGCTCGGAGGTGGAGGCATGGGAGGTCAAGAGTTCAGGTTATCTCAGGATATCGCCCGCTACACGTGGAGACGTGAGAGGGTGGCCAGGAAGCGTGTGAGCCACCCTCGGGGTGGGGGGAGCTGTGGTCAGGACTGCGCTCTGAGCCAAGCCACTGCCATCTTCAGGAGTTCACCCGAGCCCGTTCACAGCAGCAGCTCAGCGCCTTGACTGTTAACGGTCCCTCCTGAAAGAGGGTGCAGGGAGGGCCATGAGACCGCGCCTGACTATCCAGCTGCCCCTCCGACCAGTAGTGTGCAATTCCGTCCTAATTGCACACGGCCTCTGGGTCTGGGGAAGGCTAAGGATGTAGGGAAGGGTTGGGGGAGAGGACCCCATCTACACGGGCACTGGAGAGTCATGAGGTGTGCCAGATGCCAACCCTGAACCCATTGTTGTGGAGGGGAACCCACTAAACTCTTTGGTTCCTCACAAACAACCTGAGTGCAATCACTCTTGGTCCCAGAAAGAGGTGGGGGGTGTTTACTCCTCCCCAAGGGGAGGCCTTGGCGGCACAAGCGGGCCAGGGGGGACAACTCTTGGAATGCCTAAAGAGGACATGCGTAGGGACTTTGAGAAGTTGCAAGAGGTCACCACACAGGGTTGAGAGCAAGGGAAGTGGAGATAGAGAAAGGGTGGGGGACAGAGGGGCTGTATGTTCGGCTACAGCTTTATACGTCATGGTGAAGACAGCGGCTTCCCTTCCACACATTGGGCGGTGCTGAGGGGGGGTCCCTCCCCAGCTGAGAACCAGCAGACAGACAGACAGACAGACAGACAGACAGACAGACAGAGGTCAAGCATCAAAACAGGATGCCTCGTGACGTACGGAAGGGCGATTCAAGCCAGTAAG
The DNA here is from genome assembly GCA_030556225.1 of Cricetiscus sungorus. Taxonomy (NCBI): domain Eukaryota; kingdom Metazoa; phylum Chordata; class Mammalia; order Rodentia; family Cricetidae; genus Cricetiscus; species Cricetiscus sungorus. The sequence continues at coordinate 58,819,001 of JANBXA010000741.1, read as the reverse complement.
GTGGCTGCAGGGGACGCTTTGGACAAGGCCACAGTGTTCTCTCCTAGACTGGACGTGGGAGACAAGAGGACAGTGGGACTTTAGGATGGCTCCTCCTAAGGGCGCTGGGTGTTTTAGTCCTCAAAGCTGCCCCTGAGGAGGCTGAGGCGTGTGGCAGCTAAGCAATGAGTGTGAGGGTCCGTGTTCGCTCCCACAGACAGATGTTCTACCTCTCGTCCTCTCTCTCACCTTACCTCTCCTTTTCTTCCTCCACCATCGTTATTCTGTTAGTTGCTTAACAAATTTCTTCAGAAAGGGCTAGAAGACACTTCTGGTTCCCCTTTGTACCTTCACAGACCAGACAAGAACCCGTAAGACCTTCGGCCAGGAGGAGCCATGCCTACGCTCCAGAGACAGTGTCTGCAGAACCCAGGAAGGCCCGTTTCCTTCTCATGGGTTGTGTCCTCTGCCAGAACTGTGAGCCCTAAACCCCCCCCTGAAGTTTGTGTTGTTAGGTCATAACCACGAGGACGGTAACGAACACGGGGAGCAAGCGATTACTGTTCTGAAGCTCAGTTTTCTCATCAGAAATATGGGTAGTGTCGCCCTCAGAGAGATGCTACAAAACTTTAAATTACAAGGACCAGCCATGCCCATCTGTCCAGGACTGAGGAGTTCCAGTTCCATGGACAGGGATGGCCTGGCTGCTTGAATGAATGAAATGAATGTAGAAAGTAGATCGGTTCTGCACATAGTAGGTACTCTGTACAGCGGCTTTGCACAGTTTCATTTCTTCACCAACTACTTAGCAAGAACCTGCTTTATACCAAGTGCGGTTTAGTTCGTGGGCGTGAAAAGTGGATGCACCCTTGCCTGCTCTGATAGATTTTAGGGCGTTTGATGAATCCTTGGGCCAACTCCTTGGGATGCGACCATGACTGAGTGAATAGTGGGGATTGTGTGGCTGGGTGCTGAGAGGTGGCCTTAGGCAGTCTTTCATCTGTCCCCCTCAGATGCCACCAAACAAAGCAGTCACTTCGGAGGCTTCCCGTTTCTGTATAAAGGGGGCCTGAGCCTGGGCAGCCCCAGGGCCTGGACAATGAATGACCAGAGCAACCTCAGTTGCCCCTAAGTTTTGCCCGAGGTCACCCTCAAACGTTCACTGGGGAGTGTCCCATTGTGGCCACAAGATGGCAGACGAGCACATTCATGGGTGACGGTAACAACGGTTTTTTTTTTTTTTTTTTTTTGTAAATGTCAGGCCCTTCAGGAATTTTTCATTTTTACACATCAGAAGGCGTCATTAGACGCTAAGGATTTGTATTTCTAGAAGTTTCGATCTTGAGATGGGTAGAAGTGTACTTAGCTAGTCCAGGGATTCCAGCAAGGGACAGCACCACGGGACACGGGGCAGCAATGGGATTTACTGAGGGAAGAGGCTCTCCATTGTACAGCGTCCCCAGGCCGGGTTCTGCCTCATTTCACTGGTGTCCCGTCCACTCACTTTTTTCATTCACCATACATCGCTGTTTCCAGGCATTGATGTGGGCCCGATGAACCGGCAAACACAGAAACGGTGGTGGTGGTGATAAAAGCTAACAAAAGAGGAAGAGGTTAGAGAGCGGCAGTGAGGGGCCGCTATTGCGTTATCGAATGTACAACATACTGTTACAATGTTATACATTACCTACCAAAAATATTCTGTTGGTTTCCATACCTTAAAGTTTTTTCCAAAACCGCCCACAAGATGCCAATCTTGGAAAATATTTCAGAGTTCCAGAGGCGTCCTTTAGAAACCGTCTTGGTATCTCCTTTTCTGGTCTAAATCCTGTTTTTTGCCGCCTTTCCCCCTTGGATCTTTCACGTCTAAAAATATGTTTAGATTTCCTCTCCCATCGATTGATTTGCCCTGGTACAGAATTCCAGCTGGAGGTGATTCTCTCTCGGGAATTTTGAGAGCTTTCTTTTCTTCCAGCTGTTAAAAGCCCATGGCAGTCTCAGCATTTACTATTTTACACGGTATGTTAGTTACCCACTGCTTCAACAAAATGCCCGACGAGAGGCAGCTTATGTGAAGAAAGGGTCGTTTTGGCCCCCAGTTTAAAAGAACAGCCCGCCGTGATGGGGAGGCCGTGGCTCCAAGAGCTTAGAAGGCTGCTCACTTTGTGACCACAGTCAGGAAGCTGGGAGAGATGGACCCTGATGCTCGGGTAGCTTTCCCTTTAATGCCCTCCCTTTGTTCCCCTGCTCACTATGAGGCCATGCTTCAGTGTCGGGGCACTCCGTGACCAACCGCAGACGCTCTTATCCTTCTAGTTCCTGTGTATCGGTTTGCGCTGAGGCTCCCTCAGCTACGTTTCAGGCTTCCGCATAGGCATCTTTGTTTTCGCCATCAGGTCTTTACTATAAGGGTCGTGTAAATTCTGACTTGGAAGCCAGATGTGGTGTGGTTCACTCAATATGCCATCCCTTTCCGGGTGGTGGCAAGAAAGTCAGAGGCTGGACGTCATCCTCGTCTATACATCTAGCTTGAGGCTAGCCTGGCCTACAAAACTGTAGATAAATAGACAGATAGGCAGGCAGACAGACAGATAGGAATGGGTAATCTAGGTATTGGGAGACAGAGGCAGGAAGATCTCCTCAAGTTCAAGGCCAGCCTTGGCTACAAAGTGAGTTCCAGACCATCCCAGGTGATATATCAGGATCCTGTCTTTAAAAAAGAAAAAAAAAAATCCACACATAATAAATTTGAATTGTTATTTGTTACAATACCGGATGATATTTCATGATTGCAACATCTCATAACAGATAGTAACATTTCTTACATATTTCTTCCTGTATAGGTTGTTTTCTCCAAACTGCTTTTATATCTTTTCCTGATGTGCTTGTTCCTAGAATATTTTCCAAAACAGGATATTTTATCAAATGCCTGAGACCGTTGTCTGCCTGCTTGCATTTCGGAGTCAAGGCCAAGAGCCCAGGCATGGGCTCTAGGTACCGACGTGGGTCTTCATTAGGGGATGTGAAGGGGTGGATTTCTCCTTGCGGAACTTGAAAGGCACTGTTGGCGCTGTTGGCTCCCCTGACCTTGAGAAGGCTCGCCCGTGTGCGGTGTAGGTGTGGTGTGACGGCTGCTCCTGGTTGTCAATTTGATTACAATAGAAATGAACTAACACCCAAACTGCCGGGTAGGACATCTGTGAGGGATTTTTCTCACTGGGTCATTTGATGTGGGAAGCTCTACCCTTAATCTGGGCCTCACCTTGTGGTGGCGGCCTACATAAAGGACACGAAGGAGGGAAGCCCTCGATCTGTGGCTGCCTGCCCTCTCTGTCACTGCTCAGTCCTTCCCCACACTGGCATTAGAGCCCACTTCTTTGGGACTCTGGTATATATTGAAGACCAGCTCAGACACCCAGCCTTGTGGACCAAATAACTATCGGATTCTTGGCCTTTCTGTTGGGAGACAGCCATTGTGGGACTAGCCGGGCCACGGTCTGTCTGCGAGCCGCCCTAATAAATCCCTATTAGTTCTGTTTCTCTATAGACCCCTGGCTGATACTTAATGGAGTCAGGTGTGTTCACAGATACAGAACAGCTGAGGCTATAGGTGCACGTGGAAGGGAATCCACCTCTGAGGGTCTTTCCTCCCGTCTCCTATTAGCTGAAGTCAGCAGGAAGCCAACAGAACAAGGGGTCCCTTGGTCAGTCAGGCAGACCAGCTTCCTGGGACAGAAGCCAGCCAGCTGGAGCAGGGAGGGTGGACCTGGAAAGGCCATGGGAAGTACAGAGCTAGCAGGGGATGTGGCTTTGCTGCAACCTTAACAACCAGGGAAAGTAGGATGCTGCAGAGAGGAAGGAGCCTGAGCGAGCCAATCAGCGCTGGAGGGGCCTGAGCGAGCCAATCAGCGCTGGAGGGATGCAGGTGCCAGCCGTACAGCTGCTTGTCTGGAGCAGAGTTCACCTTGGCATCGAAGTTGGTGACTCTCCAGACAGCCACAGGGGTGTAGAAATAAGGACAGCAGAAGTGGCGAGGACAATGCTGAGGGGACGTGAGGACCATGACGTCACCCTGGATATGACCGTAGCCCATGCTTTCTCCCCAGAGCCTCAGACCACACACTGTCCTAGGACCACTTCCTTCCAGAGAACACTGTTCGGGGTTCTTATCCTGCTGACGTTAGCTGGCTCTGGTTTCCTGGGTTAGAACAGTTATCTTTGTTTCCCTTACAATGAGGTTTTAATTGGAAGATAATTACTTCATTTCTCCCCTTCCTCCCCGCAACCCCCGCAGTTTCCCCTCCCTTTAACCGCTCCTGTGCCTCTTAGTCTGGGTTACTTTGCAGACACTATAACCCTTATAAAGGAAAGCGTTTAACTGGGGCTGGCTTACATTCACAGGTTTGGTCCATTATTGTCATGGCGGGAAGCGTGGGGCAGACAGGGTGCTGGAGAGGTAGCTGGGAGTTCTATATCAGATCAGCAGGCAGCAGCAAGAGAAAGAGACGCCAGTCCTGCCTGGATTGAGCATTTGAAACTGCAAAGCCCCCTCCCCCAGCCCCATCCCTGTGATGAGCTTCCTCCAGCAAGGCCACACCTCCTTAACCCCTATAAGTGGCTAAGGACCAATCATTCAGACCTTTGAGCCTATGGGGGCCATTCCTATTGAAACCACGACAGCCCCCTCGGCTTAATCTAAAATCCATGACCTCTTTTCCATCGATTATTATTACATATGCATAAATAGGTAAATACAACTCGCTGTATCCATTTACTGTTGCTTATACACAGGTGGTTTCAGAGCAGACCACGTGGTACTGGTTAACCAATTAGGGTGCCCACTAATTCTCCCTCTCGGAAGCCATTAGTCTCAGGCAGTTCTTTGTCGAGGCTTGGGACCCCTCCCACATTAGCACGCTTATTAGTGTTGTCCTTGTCCTGTCTGGTTCAGGCAGCTGTGTTGTTGACATATCCCAAGTGAAGTTATTTCTAGAAGGCAGGAGCTCAGGGCAGACTCTGGTTCCTAAAGTGTTTCCATCCCTGCACCTGTATGCTCCCTGAGACTTAGGTATAGGAGTTGTGCTGTCTATGTATCCATTGGCCCTGGATACAGGATCAGTTGATGTCTACATTGTGACCAGTTGTGGCTTTCTGTAATTGTCTCTGCTGCAAATAGAGACTTCTTTGATGAAAGAAAGGTGAGAGGCATGAATACAAAGTAAGTAGAATGCAGTTAGCTGTTACACTGTGCCCTTAGAACAATATTTTTGCTATTGTTTTGAAACAGGGTCTCACTATGTCCTGAAACTCATCGTGTAGACCCAGGCTGGTCTTAAACTCACAGATCTGCCTGCCTCGCCTCCCAAATGTTAAGATTATAGTGCATGACCCACCAACCTGTCTTCTTAGAACAATCTTGAGGAGCCACGATAGAAACTTTTCTTTGGATGTTTTGACCTGAGAGAGGAGTTGGATTTAGATTGGGAGACCATGGCTTCTCTCTGGGGATCAGGCACGGCCTGTGTTCTTGTCTCTGGTTACCCTGCCAAATGGCCTTGTAACACCAGAGATCTCTTTCTGTGGTTTGGATGCTGGCTTTGAAAACAAACAACCCTGTGGATGGTGACACACTTCTGCAATCCTAGCATCCCAGAGGTTGAGGTGGGAGTTCCAGGCTAGCCTGGACTACATGGCAACATTGCAAGACCTTATCCCGGTAGATAGATAGATGATAGATAGATAGATAGATAGATAGATAGATAGATAGATAGATAGACAGATAGAGATATAGAGATACAGAGATACAGAGATAGATGGATAGATACAGAGATACAGAGATACAGAGATAGATGATAGATAGATACAGAGATAGATAGATAGATAGATAGATAGATAGATAGATAGATAGATAGACAGACAGATAGAGATACAGAGATACAGAGATAGATGATAGATAGATACAGAGATAGATAGATAGATAGATAGATAGATAGATAGATAGATAGATAGATAGATATGAATAGAGATGACAGACAGAAGTGGTCCAGTGAGATGGCCGAGAGAACCGACCCCCAGAAGTTGTCCTCTGACCTCCACACACAACACATACACACATGCACAAATATGCGAGATATTAAAAATGAAGGCTAGCATATTGCCATGGCATTCACTGAAACACTTCATTGCATATGACTGAAATCACAAGATATTTAGTATTAAAACGAGAGAAACTGAGAATTGGAAGAAATACATTACAATAAAACAAATAGCTGATTTCCAGCAACTCCGAGGACCGCAGCAGCCTCCCCCAGCTTTAATCTACACAGCAACACTTCCAAGGACAGAGGACATAAAATTACCATAACAGTTCTGATCTAGAACAAAACCACCCATTCTGATCTCTTTCTGAATAACCGGGGCTTTTGTTCTCATTCTACCGTAAAATAATAATAATAATAATAATAATAATAATAATAATAATAATAATAATAATAAAAAATAAGGCAGTGACCTCTGTAGGAAATGTGAAAAGAGTTTTCAATTAAAAGATAAATTTGAGGACAAGGATTTTATTGCTAGGTGATAATAACATTGTCAAATTAATGGATTCATGTTCAGTAGGTGTCCAGTGAATCGTATCTCTGTAAGAATTGTCTGGGGTTTACCACAAGTTAGGGTGGTTGGAATTGGGATTTTGAAAACCAGCTGAGGGGAAAGGCATACTGTCACACAAAAGGGACGATTGTGACGCAGGTGGCTACCAGCACTGAGCACACTTTGCTGCCGGGATTTACTGATGGAGCTCAAACGCAACATTCTGTTCTGTATCCTAAAGTCTCAAAGGGTTTCCCTTGCCTCTTATTTAAAGCAAATCTAAAGTGTGTTTTAGGAAGGGCTGTAGCTCAAGAGTTACTCAGGAAGGACCTAGATCATGAAATTAAAGAAAATCTTAGCAAGGAAGCCTTGGGCAAGGAAGACGGACTCTCCCACATTGGTGTGTAAAATTTACAGAGGCAGGGAAACGCATTGCAAGGCTTTCTCGATTTGCTGCAGGACTTTTGGAATGGAGAATTTAAGCAAATGAGCACATAAGAATATGAGGGGAGCTCTGAATAAGAAAAGGACCCAGGCTGTAGAGAGGGCGCAGTAGCAGAGAGCCTGCTGTTCCTGCAGAGGGCCAGAGTTTGGTCCCCAGACTCCCCGCACCCAAGTGTGGCTCACAGCAGCCTCTCACTCCGCTCCATGGGGTCTGGTCCTCAATTTCACAATGCTGGTGGGAGATGCCGCAGATGCCAGGGCAGCACTGACAGAGAGAAACCTGAGGTCAGGAAACCAGATCTTCCTTAACATGTGTGGAGGACCAGGTCGCTGTGTCCGGGAGACGCTGCCTCTGTCTTCAAGGCTGTTTGCTGTGTCTTCCTTAAAAAAAAAAAGTGTGGAATCAGACACTTTCAGCTCACCAACTGTTCAGAGAGACCCAAAGACAGCAGATAGCAAAGCAGGCTCTCGAGAGGCCAGGCGTGGTAGCGCAGGCCTGCACTGAGACTCAGGGTGTTCAGTTTGAGGCCAGCTCTTCCTGGGAGGGAGAGAGGGGAAGGAGGCCCTAGTTACATGGGCATTTAAAGTGCAGAAAAGCCCAACTGGACTAAACGTGGACTGTTGGGCTTTTCAACAAACAGTGATTCTGTGTAGAAAAATTAAGTTGGATTCAAATGTTAAGCAGAATGAATTCCAAATGAAGCAAAGATTTCAATATTTTGAAAAATGAAGCCATGTGAAATTACAGGCATCAAAGTAGTAATTATATACCCAGTGCCACTGGGGCAATAGGAGGGCGCTTCAGCTTGATAGAAAACGTCCTCATTTTGTTTTCCTTCTTCCATGGTTTTTTTTTTTTTGGTGTGTATGTGTATGTATGTATATGTGTGTGTGTATATTTCACGTTTGTGGCGTGTGTGTGTATGTGTATATGTGTGTATGAGTATGTATGAGTGTGTGAGTGTGTGTATTGTGTGTATGAGTGTATATGTATGTGTGTGTGTGAGTATGTGTATGTGTGTGTATGAGTGTGTGTGTGTGAGTGTGTATGTGTATATGTGTGTGTATGAGTGTGTGTATGAATTGTGAGTGTGTGTATTGTGTGTGAGTGTGTGAGTATGTGTATATGTGTGTATGAGTGTGTGTGAGTGTGTGTGTGTATGAGTGTGTATGAGTGTGTGTGTATGAGTGTGTGTATGAGTGTGTGAGTGTGTGTATTGTGTGTGTGTGAGTGTGTGAGTGTGTGAGTATGTGTATATGTGTGTATGTGTGTGTATGAGTGTGTGTGTGAGTGTGTGAGTGTGTGTATTGTGTGTGTGAGTGTGCGTGTGCTCATGGAAGGCCCACTGCACGTGTCAGGAATCTTCTTCAATCAGCAATCTACTCTATTCACAGAGGCAGGTCTCTCAATCAAACCCAGAGCTCACTGATATAGCTAGTCTTGCTAGCCAGCTTGTTCTGAAATCCAGTGTTTTAGTTACTTTTCTGCTGCTGTGATAACAACACACCATGACTAAAGAAACTTACAGAAGAGAGAGTGTGTTTGGGCTTGTGGATCAGGAAGGATAAGAATCATCGTGGAGAGGGTGTGACAGCAAGCCCTGGGCATGGCAGGAGGAGCAAGGGAGCTTACATCTTCAGAAAGCAAACCAGAAGGGGTACAAGCCTCCAAGCTCTGAAATACAGCCCTGCCGGGCCACACCTCCCGGTCAAGGCCCCACCAACCAGGGACCAAGCGGCTAAATGCCAGAACCTGTGGGGGATTTTTCATCAAAACACCACCCCATTTCAGCCTTCCACCCAGCCTCTCCATGGGTTCTGGGGATTTGAACTCTGCCTCTCACGGTGGGTGTATGGCAAGTACTCTAACCATTGAGCCACCTTCCCAGCCCTGAAGTGCCCCCAGAGAACTAACAGAACCATGGGGGGCAGAGGCAGGTGGATCTCTGTGAGTTCAAGGCCAGCCTGGTCCACAGAGTGAGTTCTAGGACAGCCAGAGCCTTTACACAGAGAATCAAACAAAAGCACAGGCATTGCTGGTTGCATCCTTTTTATTACTTATCAGCTCTTTTCTGATGGTGGGACTTGATCCTGGGGCCCTTTGCCTGCTCAGGAGGCACTGAGCTACGTCCCAGCCTAGGTTAACTTCAGACAGCCCTGCCCGCCCCCTCGCTCTTTCCCCTCACTCCCCTGAGGATTGTTAAAAGTCCTCCTGGCAACTCTGTAGTGCTGAGAACTGGGGACCCTAGTAACTGAGCAATCAGCAGAGTGGGAGCAGGCCCGTCGCCTCCTGATGTCAGGCCCCGCTAAGGCAGTGGTATCATTTGGTCAGAAATTGTGCCACAGTGAGCAATCCAGTTCTGATGAAGAGGAAAGCAGAGTGGAGACCGGGAGACGCTTTACAAAGCTACGGCCTATATTCTCCAAAATGCCAGGAGCACTGAGGGAAGAGGCATGGTCAGACTGAGGAACTGGTCCTGTGGAGGGAGAACAAACAAACTGTCAGATAAATACAAGGCCAGATTCTGAATCAAGGGGAAATAATTATAAATAAATCAATGGAAAATTAGTTACCATAAAAAACCATCATTACCATAAAATCCTCTAACTTCTGCTACAGTTAAGAAAATGTCCTTGTTCTTAGAGAGGGAGAGGGAAGGAGAGAGAGGGAGGGAGGGAGGGAGAGAGAGGGAGAGAGAGGGGGGGGGAGAGAGAGAGGGAGAGAGAGAGAGAGCTCTTCTTTTCCAGTGTCAAGTGGCAAAAATACACATACAGATGTTCCTGAATAGAGCACATCTGTAATCTTGGCACTCAAAAAGCTAAGGCCTGGGCCACATGTGAGTTCAAGGCCAGTACATGGTTATAAAGTAGGCTGGAGGCCGGCCAGCCTGATTACGTAGCAAAACCATGACACACACACGTAGTCTCTGTCTCTGTCTCTCTCTGTCTCTGTCTCTGTCTCTGTCTCTCTCTGTCTCTGTCTGTCTCTCTCTGTCTCTGTCTCTGTCTGTCTGTCTGTCTGTCTGTCTGTCTCTCTCTCTCTCTCTCTCTCTCTCTCTCTCTCTCTCACACACACACACACACACACACACACACACACACATCTCTACCCCCTGGACTGAAAGATGAGATAACGGGTGAGGATGACAAAACTGGAAAAGCGAGACCACATTGCCTTTGGTTACAGATCACATCCCTGAGTATTTTCATCACACGTTGGGCTGTAATACGAGCTCATGCGTGAACCACAGTTACACACAGTAAGTCTGCACAGGGCTCCTTGTTTGAATAACTGTTGCACTGCACTCAGGGTTCGCGGTGACCTGCGTGCATGAAGTCAGGCTGCCACAGGGATAAGGCAGTGGCTGCTTGAGTCCACAGGCAAAGCTGACTTGGACGCTGACTCACAGGCGCTGGCCGATCTCCAAGGTCACTGCACTGCCCTGTGTTTTATCTGTTACCGGATGTTTGCCGGAGACAGGGAGTAGCAGGCTTCAGGCCTCCTCCAGGTGACATCTGAGTCCTTTGTATTCCTGGATCCATACCTGACACTCAGTCCCCTCTGTGAGGCCACAGAGGTACAGTCTGTCCTATGCCAGCCCCTCAGAGACCTGGCCAGCAGGAAGCTTCCATTAAAGGGACCGAACAGTGCACGTCTGAAAGGATGTTCAGACATTGGGGCCCTGTTGGTATTAGTCATGGGTAGGCCTTAAAGACATCTGCAGTGAGTGAGCTGTAAGGGACAGGGTTTGATTGACTGCTCTCTCTCTCTCTCTCTCTCTCTCTCTCTCTCTCTCTCTCTCTCTCTCTGTGTGTGTGTGTGTGTGTGTGTGTGTGTGTGTAGATGGTGCACTCGTGTATCCCACATGAAGGTAGAAGCTGGACCAACCTCATCTGTCATCCATCGGGGCTCACAGCTTGTTGTCGGACACAAGGGTCTCACTGGGACATGGGACTGACTGGTCAGGCTGCGCTGAGTGACAGGAAAGCCCTGGGATCAGCCTGTGTCTGTCTTCCAGACCCTGGGGTTACAAGTACAGGCCACCATGCTCAGGATGCTGGGATCAAACTCAAGTTCTCATGTAACGATATCTTCCCCCGCCCACTCCCTTTATGAGACAGGAACTCATGTAGCCCAGGTTAGCCTCAGGCTTCCCCACCTCCACCTCCTAAATGCCGAGTTTACAACCATGAGCTACCCTGCTGTACACCCAGAGAGGGGTATAATCTACAATCAGCTGATCTAAGAGTCTTCCTTCCTCCCCCTCCCCCTCCCCCTCCCCTCCCTCCCCCTCCCCCTCTCCCTCCCTCCTTCCTTTCTTTTCTTTCTGAGACAGAGTCTCACTATGTAACCCTGGCTGCCCTAAAACTTGCTGTGTGGACCAGGATGGCCTCAAACTCACAGAGAGCCTCCTGCCTCCGCCAGGGGAGTTCTGGGATTTAAGGTGTGTGCCAACACGCCCAACTTAAGAACCTTCTAAAGGGTTTTGGGATGGCACAGGCATCTAGGAACACCTTAGCAGAGAGGACTGGGCTGGATTTCCAGGAGAGAACATCTGCCTGTGATAATTGCGCCCCTCCTGCAGGGGCTTCCTGTCCTCTGTTGAATGTCACCCCGGGGAGCAGCTGCTCCCAGTCTGCCCAGCGCTCTGCTCTGAGTCACCATCTGACATTTGGGTTGGCTCTTGTTTTCTGTTATAGCAACTTTATCTGGTGAGTCAGGACCAGCGAGGACGGCTGCACGGAGGCTCTGAGGGGAGAGGCAAAGGCAGGCAAAGGCCTTCAGACCGTCCCCGTCCCCATCAGCGCCTAGTGGGCGACTCTGGCAAGGATGAGAACCCTGGGTTGTAGGGGGAATGAAGCATGGTCATTAGGAGGGGGCGCTTGCAGCAGCGTCAGCACCAGGCTGGCCACACTAACAGATTTCCATCTGAGCATCTGAGGCCTCCTGAGGCTCCAGGCACGGCAAATGCAGGGAAACTACAGGAGGCAAAAGCTGACTAGATGGCTCAGTAGTTAAAGACACCTGCCACCAAGCCCAAGGACCTGAGTTCAAATCCCCAGGACCCCGTGGGGGGAAGGGGAGAGCTAACTCCTGGCTGACTGTTCTCTGATTTCCATGTGTGCCCCACGGTGCGTGTGCCATTCACACACACGCACACACACACTCACACACATGCACACACACACGCGCACACACGCATACATACACATACTCACACACACATACACACACACGCATACATACACACACTCATACACACATACACACACACACACACGCATACATACACATACTCACACACACATACACACACACGCATACATACACACACTCATACACACATACACACACACACACGCATACATACACACACTCACACACACACTCAGACACACATGCACGCACACACACACACAGGCACACACACACACAGAGTTACCACAAAGACATGTAATCCTTTGGCTGAAAGGAGGGTACGATTCCTGTTCCCCACACTCGGATGGGCCACGCACGGCACGTTAGAGGGAGAGAGAAAGGAACGCTTCCTCCACTCCTCCCTAACGCACGCGTCCTTCTGGTGATTAAATATGACACTCTCATGAGCCGCCTCTGTACAGCGGAATCATCCGGAAGCCCTGTCAATCTGGTCTGCAGTTTCCTGGCAAGAGATGGGCCTGGCTCCACACGGGGAGGGAAGGGCTCCTGGCGAGGCAGGCGCCTCTGTGCTCAGCATTCCAGTGTAGCAGGAGCTTATCTGCCCACGATCACATCTTTCTCTATCCTGAGAGTACACAGGTTCTTCTGACTTGGGAGTAGAGTCTCCTTTCTCTGTCTCTGTCTCTCTCTCTGTCTCTCTCCCTCTGTCTCTCTCTGTCTCTCTCTCTGTCTCTGTCTCTCTGTCTCTCTCTGTCTCTCTCTCTGTCTCTGTCTCTCTGTCTCTCTCTGTCTCTCTCTCTCTCTCTCTCTCTCTCTATATATATATATATATATATATATATATATATATATATATATATGAGGTTTGTGATAGCTAGGTTGTAAATCGACTTATTGAAAGTTAGGGCCATGTGAGAGGAAGGAGGGAAGCTCAGTTAAGAAATCACCTCCCTAAGATCAGGCCACAGGCAAGGCAGTAGAACGTTGTCTTAATTAGGAATAGATGGGGGCGGTCCCAGGACACTGGGCTGTGCTGCCCCTGGGCTGGGGGTCCTGGGTGCTGTAGGGAAGCAGGCTGAGCAAGCCGGCAGGCAGACAGCACCCCTCACGGCCGCTGCATGGGTTCCGCTTCCAGGTTCCCTCCCGTTACCAGCCTTGGGCTGCATTCCTGACCTTATTCTTCTTGAACTGTCGCTGCCACATCCAAGCTTTTCCACTTCCTGTTCCTGTCACTGTGCTCCCCACCTAACCGTGACCCTTAGCTGAGCGCATAGAAGCTGCGGGTTAATTAAAACTGCATCAGGGAGGAAATGCGTGCATGACAGAGCTGCTTCGCTCCTGCTTGCTAATGGAGGCTTCAAGACGTGCGGAGTGAGGCGTTCTTTTCATTAGAGGCTCTGAGAGAGGAACAACAGCCCCCTTTGACCTGCGTGCCAGGAGATTTCTCAGCGCAGGCAGCGGCCTAATGAAATGATGAAATGAAGCTGCTCTGGGAAGGATGGTTTATTTACCAGCTGAAGAGCAGCTCATTGGAACGATCTTTTTTAAAGAAGAGACAGGGTACTAACATCCATACGTACATGAATGCATATATAATACAGGTTTATATAAATATATAATTTATATGAATACATACACACACACACACACACACACACACACACACACGCATATAAAATAAGGTTTCCCAGGCTAGGTCATAGTCCCTTCTCATTTAAAGCTGTGTGTCCTCGTTGACTCTGAACTGGTCAAGGGAATCTGCGTGATTAATGAGAGGGCATGAGGGGGCTCAGAGCTGGGCCTGCAGGGAAACCACTAACTGTGCCTGACCCCGGCTCTGTCTTCGTGAAGCCTCTTCAGCACAGTGAAAAAGAATAAGGCACAGTTCCCAATTGGCTCACACATCTAATCCCAGAACTCGGGTTGTGGGGTGGACGCTAAGGCAGGAAGCCGTTTGCAAGTTTGAGGCCAGCCTGAGCCACACTGTGAGACTCTCTCAAAAAACAAACAAACAAACAAACAAAAAGCAAACACAAATCTGTGCTGGGGAGAGAGCTGAGTTGGTGACGTGCACAAAGACACGTGTACAATGTCCAGAACTATCTCTTTAAAGCCACGAATGCTAGCTTGTTTGTAATCACTGCAAGTGAGGAGACGGGGGTCCCTGGCATTCTCTGATGGCCAGCCGAACCTGACCTGTGAGCCCCACGCCAGTGAGAGACCAGGAAAAAAAGGTAGCCAGCACCTGAGAAGATGATTCCTGCATGTGTGAGCGTGCACACACTGTTACACACACTCACGCACACACTCAAGCGTGTGGGAGCCTCTCCTACCACTTCCAGGGTAGAACTAGAACCGGCAGATATTACGCAGCGGCTGCCTGCACACTAGTCAGAAGCTTGAGTGCTGTCCACACCGCAAGCAAGCAGGGCAGGGGGTGGCTCCCACCCCCACCCTTTGTCAGGAACAATCTCACACAGCAGGAAGCTTGCAATTAGTTTTCCATGGCACGATGAGATCTTCCCAGGGTGCCCTAGGCCCCGGGGCCCCTGCATTTGGCTTTAGCAGCTGCCCTCAAGCTCGGGCGATGACCGGTGCTGGCTTCCCTTCTGGTAAGCATTGTTGCATAAGTTGTCTGTGGACACAGAGCCCCATGCATGGTTGGCAGGCTCCCTACCCCCAGCTGTGTCCCCAGCCCTGTGACCCTCATCCTTAGAGCTTGGCTTTCTCCATGGACTTGGATTCACTGGGAGACTGCCATTCCTAAGTCAGGCCAGTCCTGTCCAGTCTGGGGTACTACGCTGCCCTCCTCTACTGAAACATACTTCTTCATCATTCCCCCTGGACCTCCGTCCCTCAAGGTGACATAAACGGTGCCATTCCTGTGCAAATCCACACATGAAGTGTCGTGCCCAAATTCTGAACTCCCAAATCACCGAGAGACCCGTTCAGGTGCAAAAGCAAAGAGTCTTTTATTGTCTAACGACTAAACAGTCTTCCTCCATCTAGCACAGTGATTGTCTGAGGAGGGCCTAGCGAAGCCTTGAGGCAGGGAGATGATTGGGAGGAGCGAAGGGAGTGTCTGTCTTAGGATTGGTGAGCTTCCGGGCTTGGACGACCTGGCCTGACTTGATTGATCAACTGGTTGTTATGGCCTATAGGCCCGCCCAGGGCGGTTGCTATGCTCTGCCTGCCACTGTTACTCCACTTTTACTGTAAAGTCTGTCCAGAGCCCGGCATCTGGCCTCCAGTGACTGGGACATATCCTGTAAAATCAGACATGTGCTGAATCAGAGGCCCATGTCTTGTTGGGTCGTTTCTGCAGCCTGTCATGGCTGCTAAAGCAGGGGGCTGGGATGAGGGTCTGGTCCCTTCATAAGTAGCCTCACAGGTACCCAAAAGTCAGCTTCACAAGGCTCAGAGACAATGACATTTGCTTGTCTGGCCCAGTACTTAGAAAGAGTGGGCCCTGGGCTACAGCCTCTAAGAGGCCCACCTGTGTGGCCATCCCAACAGGCCTCAACAAGTCCGCAGATGATTTCCGTAGCTCAGGGGATCGATCCGGACTCCAAGGAGGCTTTGCTGGCATCTGCGAGGCTCACACACCTTCCTGGGATTCAGACTGACAACACAGAAGCGAACAGAGTCAAACTCCAGAGAATCCTGCTGTATCCCAGCCCCACACAGGCCTCATTGCTGGGGGTGTGGAGGAGGTTGCACTGACCATGCCCCTCTCACTACATGGGGGCCCTGTGCAAAGTTGATTCAGGGAATCCAGAGCTGGGGTTAGGCTTTGATTTTAAATTTGTTGCATCCTGTAACGTGTACGCGTATCCTGTGTATCTACATACAGAACCTGGGAAGTTGTCAGAATACATTCTCCCTGTAGTAGTCATTTTGTTTTATGTCTATGGCCATGTGCGGGGCATTGCCTGCTGGTTCTCAGAACTTCCACTGAGTGAGCAGACCGCGTTGCTAGAGTGGCCCTGGGCTCGCAGGAGGCTCGCAGGAGGCTCGCAGGAGGCTCGCAGGAGGCTCGCAGGAGGCTCGCAGGCACGCCAAGGAAGTGCCTGGAAAATACATTTTAATTAAGAATACCCACCCCACTCTGTGGGCTCAGAGCAA
Source organism: Cricetiscus sungorus (assembly GCA_030556225.1). Taxonomy (NCBI): domain Eukaryota; kingdom Metazoa; phylum Chordata; class Mammalia; order Rodentia; family Cricetidae; genus Cricetiscus; species Cricetiscus sungorus. The sequence continues at coordinate 58,802,698 of JANBXA010000741.1, read as the reverse complement.
AAAAGCATGGAGAAACCCATCACAGAAATGTTTCCACACGGGTTGCATATCAAAAGCACCCAGATGGCTTTGAAAAGACCGGGGATCCAGGCGTTCGATGAGCTGCAAGTGTCCTCCAGCCTGCAGGGTAGCAGAGATGGGAGCTGAACCAGATTTCTGATAGCCAGACCCTAGTTCTGGTTCATGAAGCTAGCTCAAAGGTCAGGTGACACCCGAGTCCCGTGGTAGACCCGTCATGAGAGCATGCCGGCCTTCCCTCCCTGCGAAAATACTTGTCACAGTAAGAATGGTGCTCTCTTCAGTCGGAGAGAATTCAGAATCCCAGGTCATGTGACATTTTAAGAAGAGCAGTGCAAAGCTGGGGGTGTGGCTTCGTTGGCAGAATGTTGCCTGCCTCACGTGCACAAGGTCCAGGGTTCGGTCCCCAGCACTGAGGGGGGGGGGCAGGAGCAGGAGACTCAGGCATTCAGGGTCACCCTCAGCTATGTAGGTGGAGGTCAGCCTAGGCTATACAAGACCCTGTCTCAAAATGGAAGACAGCGAGCTCACCGCATGACAAACAGTCAATCGCTTGTGGATCTTTACAGCTAAGCTGACTCAAACAAAACAAAGCCTTTCCTTTTAATGGTTTCACATTTATTTGTCTTGTGTGTATGGGTGTAGCCATGCCTCCACGCACATGTGGGGGTCAGAGGACGACTTGTAGGGGTCAATTCTCTCCTGCCAAGTGCGTGGGGTCTAGGGATCAAACTCAGGCTAGCAGGCGTCTCAGTTACCGTGATAATGAAACACCACGGCCAAAGTCATTTACAGGACAAAGTTTGTTTGGGCTTGAGGTCCTGAGGGACAAAGTCCATCACGGGAGGGCAGCGGCCGCAGAGCAACTAACTGCAGGAGCAAGCTGGAGGCTCACATCCTGCACCACGCGCAGTAGGGGCGCTGGGAACGACTTCAGACTCTACACTTGCCTCTAGCGGCTCCACAGGCAGTGCCACCAGCTGAGGACCAAGTGTTCCGTACGGGAGCCTACGGGGGACATTCCTATTCGGGGGGGGGGGGCACATCTCTTGATGGCAAGAACATCGCCTGCCCCGCCCCGCCCACCGGCCCCTTCCCTTTCTTCTCATCTGTCTTTCAAGCATCAGCAGAAGGAAGCCTCAGCTGCTCTCCCTGACCCTGGGCTCAAGTTTTCCCCGAATACCTCCCTTCCCGCTCCTTCCTTCAGCTGCTTGCCAACCTCCGTGGCTAACGGCAAAGGCGGGGCTTTCTCTCTCTTCTCCATCTCCCTCCTCCTGGCAGCCTCCTGCATTCTCAGCTTGCCTGGCCTGCGTTTTCTCCTCGTAATTGTTCTTGTTCTGGTGGAAGCTCCACTCCAGACCCTGGCACCCAGAATGATTAGATGGAAGCCCCACTTCTCCCTCCCTCCCTCCCTCCCTCCCTCCCTCCCTCCCTCCCTCCCTCCCTCCCTCCCTCCTTTCCTCTCTCCCTCTTTCTCTCTCTCTCCCTCCCTCCCTCCCTCTCTCTCTCTCTTTCCCTCCCTCCCTCCCTCCCTCTCTCCCTCTCTCCCTCCCTCCCTCCCTCCCTCCCTCTCTTTCTCTCTCTCCCCCACCCAGACCCTGCCCCCTTAGAAAGCCCCTCCCCAAGGCTGCTCAAGACCATACCTATAGGCTACTTAAGGCCGGGCCACCATATTTACCTCGTGAATCCTCTCTCACTCTACTGAGGGTCACCCAGGAGTAGTTTGCTCTGTTCATTAAACCTGGCTTTATTAATTCAGTTTGATTGGCTCATTACATCAGCGAGTCAAAACTTACCAGTTCTCAGCTTTCAAAAAAGAAAGGGAGGGAGAGAAGTAGGGAGGGAGGGAAAGAGGAAAGCTCTGTCCCCTGCTCCTCCCAGGGGGGAGTGTGAGTCCTCAAGCTCTTCATACTAACAAGCTCTGCTACTTCTTACCAAATGTTCTTGCTTAACCTCCCAGTTTCTCAGTTTCCCCATCTGAACAATCGGGATGAAGGGAGCAGTTGTCTCCAGAGGTCTGTGAAACTCTAAGAACATGGCAGTCACGGGAAAGTGCCCAATGACATCAGCACAGATTCACGACACTCTGAGGCTCAGCATTTACATGTTACCAGCTACTAACCCAGAGCTAGCACAGAACCCAGCGTCCGATGGATGTGAAAGGCTCCCTTGTGTGATATCTGCACTAGGAGGTCCTGTCTTCCCTCATCTGCGTCTCACACTGGATGCTCCCACCCGTGTGCTGTTTCATGCTCTCCTCTACATTCTTCTGTGTGTGTCTGTGTGTGTGTGTGTGTGTGCATGCATACCTACACACGTGTACAATACATTCTTTTTAAAGCAGCAATAGTGAAAACAGTAATATAGGCGAAGTCTCTTAATAGTCAAATCCTTCACTAATCCCACTATGTCAGGCACAAATCTTTGCTGCGGTTTGAAACTGGGAACACACGGCTCCACACAGCTCTTTGGTTTTTGAGACAGGGTTTCTCTGTGTAGCCCTGGCTGTCCTGGAACTCGCTCTGTAGACCAGGGTAGCCTGGAACTCACAGAGATCTGCCTGCCTCAGTTCCTGAGTGCTGGGATTAAAGGCGTGTGCCGCCCCCAAGTCCTTTTTATGAACTGTCTCATCCTTCAAGTCTAGAGGAACCACGTGGGGAACTCATGACACTCTAGCTCCTGGCAGCCTAGCAGCTGTTTCAACCGCGTCCCTGTCTCAGCAACGTTCAGATGCAGAGCTACAGTCTCAGCGTTGTGAACATTCTGTCCCTGTCACAAGGGCACCTTTTGAATAAACCTCTTTCCTGGTTGCCATGAGAGCCAACACTAAAATGGTTCCCCCATGCATCTTACCACCCACATGACATGGTGCGTTCTCCGCACAACCCTGCTCTGACCTCTCCTCTGGCTGTGTTGACCTCAGAGGAAGGAGAATGCTCACCGAAGGGGTGCCGGCCGCTCCCGCTGCTGGAGACTCTCAGTCCTTTTACACTGTGTAGCCCAGGCAAGCCTGGCAGGGCTCCAGAGGGAAGGACTGGACCAAGGCCTCAGCAGCCACACTATCCTCCCAGCAAAGGCAGAAGCGGCTGCACCAGACACAACCTGCAGCCGCTCCGGAAGCTGGTGCTTCAAGCCAGCTTGAAGAAGGTCCAGACCCCTGCAGGGTTTAAAGACTCTGCTCTGAGGAACCACGAGAGAGCCAACACACCTCCTACAGCCCGGGCAGGCGAGGGCACGTGAGCAGCGTCGACCTTGACTAGTGTCCTTCCATCTTCCTTTTTAAGGACGGGGTCAAGACTGGTGTGGAATACAGAGGTCCAGCTGCCTGGACCTGGCAGGTGCCGGGACTAAAGGTGTGCGACGCCACACCCGGCAGGAAAACAGCTTGATGTTCATTGACGTGTTCAGACTCGTGTTCAGACTCCTGTTCACTTCCATGGTCAGAAGGTCCTCCCAGCCTGGAAAGGCGTCTCAGCAGGTTAAAGTGATCCTGCGTGAGTCTGACGAGGCCAGTCCCACGTACAGAGGGAGGCGAGAACCAGCCCAGGAAGGAATCCTCTGACCGCACCCCCCACCCCCACCCCATTCTCATGCACACAGCAGCCGCACGCCCTACACACAAGGCCCTCTCTTGCCTCTTACAAGTTTCCTTAATTAACACAAGTCCTCAGCTGGGCCGATGAGACAAAAATCCTTCCACAGAGGAGAGAGAAAAGACGGCTGGGCTGTAGAACTTCTGCCATCTTCATGTCAGTGCTGCCGCCGGCCGGGGCAGGCCAGGGAGTGGGCAAGGCTTTGGGGAGCGTGACACCCGTTCACACTGAAAACCTAGTTAAGAGCTTGCTGCCCAAGACTCTCCTCTTGTCGTCACGGAGGTCATCAGGCTGTGATCTCAGAGTGTTTAATGTTAAGGTTCCCATAACATGGGCAGGTTTCAACACAACCAACAAGCAGCCCGTCTTCATCTCAGCATGTCCGCAGGAGAGCGTTCCTCAAAGGGATGGGCCTGGACCAGGACTGCACAGGTCATTTAAGGTCAAAGCAAAGAAGCCAGCTGCTGAAAGAAATGTTCTTGCCAGGCCATGGCCAGCTTTTTCAAGATGCAGTAATAGAAATGTTGTTTCTGTTTGGAGACAGGAGCTCATTGCAGCCTAGCGTGGCCCAAAGCTCACTCCTAGTCTTCCACGTCATATGCTACACTCCATCTCACCAGTGCCTGATTACAGCCCAGCACTACCCACACGCGGCTCCGATGGTATTTTCCTCATTTTGTACGAGAAACAAGACCCTCGCCATGTGATATCACATTCACGGGACTAGCAAAGGCCAATGGTTCTTCATATAACATTAGGCAGACTAGGACTCCAGCAGGGAGAAAGGGCAGAGGGCTGGTGTGACAATGTGGCTGCAGAGTGGCTTTTAAAGCCCCTAATCTCATGACATTCTCGCTCTCCTTTTCCCAATGGCTGGTCCTCCAGAGAATAACCCCAATTAATTCCCTGTCCCATGAGATCAGGATGCAAAGCCGTATCCATAAACTTTCTGGGGCAGCAAACTGCTTATAATTTCCCAACTCTTACGTAAGTGGGTACCACCCTCATCTGGCGGGGGCAGGGACCTGGAGTCAGCTGTCTGTCTGTGACTCTGATGAGTCCTAAGCATACCTCACGCTGAGAATGGGCCCTGACGAGGTCTTTTGTTTTTTACCCAGAACCCCTTTTCCTCTGTGACTCCTGGGGCTTTGACCAATTCCCTGACCTCTTTTCACTGTGCTTCAAGCCAGTGCTTAGGGTGAGGCCCATGGAAACATTGCGTCACGGTGGTTCTTGGGGTGGAGTTGGTGTCTGTCACAGTTGTGTTTCCTCCTTCCAGCCTGGCCTGCCTCCAGCTCACTTCTGATAACTTCTCTTAGGCCCCTTTACCTACAACTCAGGCTCCGTCCAAGCTGTCCAACTCGGGCTGCTCTGAGTTCATGACGGTAGGAGGAATCAGATCCGGAAGCTAAGGCTGTGCAGACAGAGCTCTGATGAGGGTGAGCCGGAGAAACTAGTTTTGTCAGAAAAGCAGGCTTTCTTGATGATTGACATGAGGCCAGTCCTGAGGTGGGAATGTGCATCATGGTAACATTTTGAAGCCAAGTCTGGTTTGTCCTGTGTGTGTTCATGTGCATGTGTGTGTGCACACACCATGCACACACACGCTACATTCCCAGGAGCTGTTGATATGGATGGGCACAGTTGCAAGGCTGGCCTGTGTCCCTTTGTTAGACTTCCTCTGCCCTTTGTCAACAGCAGCCTACAGGATTAGCAGCGAGAGAGGCCTACACCCTGTTTTTGCTTCCCTTATCTGGAAAGTATGGTTTCTCAACATGACTACTCTGGACATTTGGGACTTTGCGGGAGGGGTGTTCTGTGACCTGCGTATTTGACAGAATGCCTCACCTCTGCCAACCAGCTGCCACTAGGCAATGGCTCTCTCGTATATGATGACCCATATGTGTGCAGACTTTGATGGGCAGAGAAACCGAGGCTGGGAACACAAATCTAAAAGCCACTTTGTAGTGGCAGAGTGTCAGAGGGTCAGGGAGGGGCGAGAGCCACAGCAGTGGCATCAGGCTGTAACTGGTCCACAGGGTGAAGCTGGCGGGAAACACCTGTCACTGTGAGCAGCTATCCGGAACCACGGGCCCTGATACGATATCTCAAAAACCCATCTGTGTAGAAAGTTATTTAACATGCGCGTGTAGAATTCAGCTTATCTTCTGTGTTTGACAGTTTCACACATATATGTATATACATCATATATATACATACACACATACATGCACCCATATACACATACATATATACACATATATACATGCACACATATACACATACATATATACACACATACACACACATATATACACATATATACATGCACACATATATACACATATATATACACACATATATACACATATATTACACATACGCACACACACACAATATATATATACACATATATTACACATATGCACACATATGTATACATGCACACACACACACACACACAATGCATTATGATTACTCTCTGGTCTCACTTCTACCCCCCTGTTGGTTGCCCCTCCTCCCCACAAATCCATTTGTTACACTTACCTTTTTGATTTATTTTGTACCCACTGAGTTTAGCCAGGGCTGAACCGTGTCACCATGGCTTTGTAACCGTCCACGGGAGGCTTGTGGGCTCAGCAGCGGGTACACAGCTGAAGACAGTGACTTGCCTCTCCCCTGGAACCCATCGGTAGAGAGCAGCCACCTAAACACAGACACAGTGGCCATGTGTGAGGGGTGGGTGGCTTCTGAAGTTGCTAAGGAGCTAACTCTTCAGTAGACGAGAGCTGAGGGCATAGGGTGGTTGTGTTGCGTGCGGCACAGGATAACAACGGATGAGGTAAAAGTCCTAGGTCACAAGGGCTGCACGGGAAGTTAGGATGTCTTTACGATTTGTTCCTATAGGGCTGCAGAGCTGTTCCACAGTTAACAGCCCTTGCTGCTCTTGCAGAGGATCTGAGTTCTATTCTCAGTAAAGATGTCTGGCAGCTCACAATCATCTACAACTCCAGAGTGTCTGACCCTCTCCCCTGCTGTGCATGTGCATATGCATCACACACACACACACACACACACACACACACACAGAGAGAGAGAGAGAGAGAGAGAGAGAGAGAGAGAGAGAATAAAATCTCTTAAAAAGAGGCACTTTACTGTTTATGTTTCTATGTGTTTAAATGAACGCCACGTGTTGCGTGTGTGTCCACTGAAGCCAGAAGAGAATGTTAGATCCCCTGCAGTTGGAGTTGACAGGCAGCTGTCCTGTGGGTTCTGGGCACCAAACTTGGGTCTTCTTGAAAAGCAACAAGTAGCAGCCGAGTCATCTCCCTAAGCCCAGGTTAATGCTTTGTTCTGTTTGGTTTTCGACACAGGGTTTCACCATGTAGCTCTGGCTGTCCTGGAACTCGCTCTGTAGACCAGGCTGGCCTCGAACTCACAGATATCCCCCTGCCTCTGCCTCCAGAGTCCTGGGACTAAAGGTGCACAGTGCTACTTCCTGACTTTTTTTTAAAAAAATTATTTTTATTGTATCTTTTAAGACACATTTGTGAGATTCTCAGAAAATATCTGGGAAGAGAGCGAGGCTGTGCTCAAGGAGCACACGTGCTTAGGCCTCAACATGACTCATTGCTACTTTAATGTTATTTATGGTGTGTATGTATGTGTGTGCACAAGCACAAATGCCATACTGTGCGTGCATGCCACAGCACGCGTGTGGAGCCCTCCCGAGGATCTGGAGCTGGTAGGATACTTGCTAGCTGGTGGAGTGCTTGCCTATTTTGCACAGAGCCCTGGGCTCCACCCCAGCCCTGCCTAAAGCTGTGGTGGAGGTACATACTTGTAATCCCAGTACCCAAGGGCTAGATAGAGCAAGAAACCAGACATCCAAGGTCATCCTCCGCTGCGCAGAGAGTTTAACCCCTGCCTCAGCTAGAGACAGTCTGGAAAATAAACAAGCTAATAAGTAAATCCCTCTAATGTAGATCCAACTTTAAGTTTCCATCACTACCCTCTAAGCAGCATCTAGGAGCTGATGCCACCACTGGCGGCTCCCTTGGCTTGTGTGGGTGTTCTGGGAGGAAGCATAGAGGATACAGGGGTGCTTGCAAGGCTTCACTCCCCTGAGGGATGATGGGAAGCTGGCGTCAGTCCTGACTTTTCACACCCAACCACATCACTTACTTAAGGACGGACTTTAAACCAGAAGAGGCCTCAGGTACCACCCGGAGTTCTCACCTTACAGATAAGAGATAAATAGATACCGGGAACTTGTGGAGGACATGGCTGGCAAGAGTCCCGAGCCTCCTGGGTCCCTGAAACTGATGGCTTTTCAGAACACTCCTTTCCTTATTGTATGTCCATAAAGATCTCTGAAGTAGGACGATGAGGGAGGAGCCACAGCGTGACCGTGTCCGCAAAGTTCATAGGTTGCAAATTGGAGTCTCAAGTCAGGACACTGATGATACTCGGGGTGGGGCCTTTGGGAGGAACTTGTGGTTAGATGAGGGCGTGAGAGTTGGATGCCATGGCAGCTCTGAGTACTAGGAAGACCAGGAGACATGGCTACTCTCCCGGGGACCCACGTTTGAGCTCCAGCATCTGTACAGTGGATCATGACTCCAGTCACAACGTCTGTATCTCCGTCCCAGGGCTTCCCCGGTCTCCTTCAGACCCCACAGTCACTAGGCACAAGCGTGCGTCACCGACATACACATGGGTAAAAAACCCTCACACACAAGGTTACGTTGAAAATAAGTAGATAAGGGAGCCGGGCACCACATACCCTCAGCTCTGCCATTGTACTTTTTGGCCCCCAGGAACACAGAAAATAAACTATGAGTTACTAGATATGTGTTATTCTGTCATATCAGCAGAATTTGGGACAAGTGGTTCATACACTTGGTTTATTGCAAAGGGCTTTAATTCTCTTTCCTGTACTGAAAGGGTTCCCGTCTCAGTGTGTCAAATTTAATGGAAACCGTTCCCACCAAAAGTTAGAAATAATGGGTTTAGTCTGTTCTCTACAGTTTGTGAGCTCCGAGCCTGTGACCAGCCTAACTTGTTTGAGCCTTGGTTCTTCACTTGAGAAAAACGTAGCAAAGCCCGGGCGTCATTGCAAACTTCAGACCACGCCCGTGCTGAGTGTTCTGTGCTTTGACCCAGCAGCCCCTCACCTCTGGGAATTTGTCATTTGAAGCATCGTTGATCAAAATAACCCCGTGTTTGAAAATCTCATGCTCACCCTTGGATTGCAGCTCCTGTTTTCTGGGCCTGCCATCATGAGGGCCGTAGCTGGTTTGTGTCATTAGAAGTGGCTATTACAGGGCTTATAGAGAGGGCTGGCATCCGCAGAGGAAGACTGCCTGGTGTAGAAGTATGCAGGTAGATGGATAAGCTTCCATGTGCCTTCCTCACAGTCCGTTCTGCCTCCTATGTTGCTTTTCAGATGATAAGTATTTGAAAATGACCTAAATTCCCAATGAGGTTTAATTCAAGAGTTCTGCGGTGGCTGGGCGATGGTGCTGCACGCCTTTAATCCCAGCACTGGGAGGCAGAGGCAGGTGTTCCCTGTGAGTTAGAGGCCAGCCTGGTGTGCACAGCTACACAGAGAAACCAAGTCTCCAAAAATTCTGCAGTAACTCAGGGGACAAAGCACTTGGCCTTTAAGGGCCGGAGTTTGAACCCCAGCACCCACGTAAATACCAGGCAGCAACCCCAGCAAGCTCTTGGCTCTTTGTCCACCCGTGCCGCGGGCAATGGCGAAGTTTTTATCCATTGAAGTATTCGTCATGGTCTTGCTTTGTTCTCTCCTCGCTTCCTTTTCTGTTTTTGAGCTAAGATTTTTGCGTTGCAGCTTAAGCTGCCCTGCATCCAGGCAAGGTCTGCCTCCATCCTCAATGTTTACACCTCATTGTGTGACCTCAGTAGCATTGTCTGTAAGGTCTCTGGTGCAGCTTCCTCAGCTAGCTCTGCTGGGAGGCACAGGGTAAAAGCAGTATCCCCACGCCCGACACCTGGCCACAGGTAGCAATCCTGGACTCCAGAAGAGGCTGGGTAGCAGCCGTGTTCTGTGACTCAAAGAGCTAAAGCCAAGCAAAGCTGGTACAGAATTACTCGTTCATGTCCATTAGTGAGGGTTTAGCTTCAGTTACCCTAGCATAGAGTCTTCTGCTTAGTAAGATGAATGTGCAATTTCTGTTTGAATCTATTTGTTTCTTTTTTGCTTTTAGATAGGGTCTCGTTTTGTGAGCCATGCTGACTTCAAACTCGCTGTCCTCCTGCCTCAGCTTCTTTGCAGGGCGTCCATCCCAGGATTGTGAGAGCCCCGCAGCCTTTGTCTGTGGCTTTGGCATCCTCACCTTCTGTCCCAGTGATTGCAGTGACACTCAGGGATAAGGACACACCTCTGCTTCCCTGTTGCCTAGAATTTGGTTGCAGAGGATTCTGGGAAATGTAGTCTTTAGTGGCGTCACCACACACACACACACACACACACACACACACACACACACACACACACATGCAATAGTTAATCCCAATTATACTAAAGGCAAGAACCATAGCCCCAGCACAGTCTCCGGGGACTGTGAAGAGAGTGTTGTCTATGAAACCCAGTAATATATCCTCACTCCAACATTTTTCTCGCGCTAAAGCGTGAACCTCACTGAGCAGAACACTTTGGGTTTTTTTTTTTTTTTTTTTTTTTGAGACTACAAACCATGTGGTCTTTTATTACTACATATCCCAGGCTAGCCCAGAATTCTCACCCTCCCTGCCCCCACCTCATCTTCTGTATACTGGGGTGACATGTGTGCCACCACATCTGGCTCTGGTCCACCTTATACTGAAGTTTCCCCTGTTTACATGTGTGTTGGTGTCCCCTACGTACTTCGGGAACAGTGAGACAAGCCTTGTATTATTTGGCCGGGATTTTAAAATCCCTTGTGTGTTTTCATTGGATGAGACAGACAGCTCTGGCAGAGGCTGGAGGGAGTATATCGTGTGGGTTGGCGTGGTCTATCAAATGTGTCCTTTGACTCCAGCTTAATTATTCTACATGGACAACGTGAAGTCTAGGCAAGGTTATTCCTTACACCAGTTCTCTAATAGCCGGAGAGTGGAAGCTAGCCAAACCCCATCTGTATAGGACTAAGTAAATCATGGAATGGAGCCGTCCAATGAACTGCTCCCTGGCTATTAGCAAGAATGATGTCCTGCTGTGGACACATTTCAATACAGAGTCCTGTGCTACACAAGAAAGTTTGGGCCACGGAAACATATACATCACAATGGTCCAATAAGATTGTATTACCGAACATTGTGACCATCTCAGTTTAAGTAAAGACATTTCTGGGATGGTTTTACACAACAGTGACATTGCACTATAACAAATTCTAAGAACATAATGCCACTTTAAGTGACTATGTATTGTTTATTTAAGAACAAACAAGCAAGCCAGAGATAAAAGGGTATGTTAATAAAATTATGTGTAAAAGGTAAAGGGCGTTAGGATGTGTGGTGGTGCTTGTATCATATAAACTCTGGACAAATGAGCAACAGTACAGAAGAATGGGCAGGAGGCCACAGCAAGCAGGGTGTTGTCAGAGTCACAGGCACTCTGAGCGTGGGAGAGCAGATGAAGTCAAGTGTGGAAAGCAGAAGGCGTGGCTATAGATACAGACGTAGATGATGTAGGGTGCAGAACCTCTTTCAGGTTCTCGAGATCTGGAGCAATCTTATGCCTGTTCTCTCTTCTCTAACATGGGGATAAGGATTGATGGGTGGCTCGGTGAGGAGAGGCTCTTGCTAAGCCTGATGGCTTGAGTATAATTCCTGGGACCCTCACGATGGAAGGAGAGACACATCCTGAAAGTGGTCCTCTGACCGCCACAAAAGTGTGGTGCATGACTGCATGCACACACATACATACACACATGCACACACACACACATGCACACACACACATGCACACACATACATACACATATGCACACACACACATGCACACACACATGCACACACACACGTACACACATATGCACACACGCATACACACATGCACACACACACGCACATACACACACATGCACACACATACATACACATACACACACACATACACACATGCTCACACACACATACACACACATACACACATGCACACACATACATACACACACATACACACATACATACACACACACATAAATGCACACATACGCATACATACATACACACACGCGCGCACACACATGCATGCACGTAAGCACGCACATAACTTTTTAAAATGTCAATGATAATGGAAACCCAGCAGGGCAGTGGTAAGCACCCACAGTCTCGGCTGAAGGGACCAGGCCCCTGCTTTAACAGCCATGACAGATGCGGAACAGATATGTAGGCCTCTGACCTTGCTGGGCTTGCCCTAGTCACTGAGAGGTCAGATACCCTCCTCGTGGCAAGGAACCAATCAGAAGCGAGCTGGCTGGGTCTGGGTGTGGCTTTAGGTCTGCTGGTTCCGAATGGTTATGGCATTCGCTATTTTGAGCTCCCAGCCAGCACTCTGCACACAACATAAACATCCGTGTGCCTGCCCAGTTCTCTCACAAAGGGGCAGCATGAAAGAAGATGACTCGGGCGCCCCCTTTTAAGCTCTGTCACTCATTAATCTGACTCAACGTCACATATCAGCCTGCCCATGGAAATCATGGACAGCGTGGTTTCCAGACGTCATGCTCTGTACTCTCATTTCTTCTTATGAGGGATTCTGGATTTAATAGTGTCCATCTAGAAAGCTGTGTTCTTCGTAGAACCGCAGAATGGATTCTTACTTGAAATCAGGGTCTTGGTGCTGGGCACAGTGGCGCGTGCCTACAGTCCTGGCACTTGAGAAGTAGAGGCACATGGATTGCCATGAGTTCTTGGCTACACAGTGAGCACGAAGCCAGCTAGAGCTATATAATAAGGCGTTGTCTTTAACGGCAACAATACAGTCTTTGCTATTGACATTAAATAAGATAAGGTCGTGGACTCATTAGAATGCTTCTTACGGAAAAAAAAAAAATTGAAATTAGTTGGGTGTGGTGACGCAGGCCTTTAATCCCAGCACTCAGGAGGTAGAAACAGGCAAATTTCTGAGTGTGAGGGCAGCCTGTTCTACGGAACAGGTTCCAGAGTAGTCAGGACTACGCAGAGAAACCTGTCAACCAAAAGAAAAGAAAAGGGAAAATGGAAATTGATTAGTACTGGCCAGGATATAAAGCAATCAAAATGCTTATGGACGGCTATGGGGAGTATATGGTAATGTAGCTACTGTGGAAGTGCTTTGATAATTCCCTCCAAATTATAGAATTACCAACAAATCTACTTCTGTGTAAATACTCTAGAGAATTGAAAGCAGGGACTAAGATGCCTGTACACTAACGTGATTCATCATAGCCAACTGTAGAGACAACCCAAGCGTCCATCAAGAGATGAATGAGTAAGCAAAGGTATGATATACAAACAATGGGATATTCACATCCATAAAGAGAAAGACAATGCTGCCTAGGCATAGTATTGCACACCTGTAAACCCAGTACTCGAGCGGCTGAGGCTGAAGAATCCCGAGTTTAAGACTTGCCTGGGCTGTACACGAAGGCCTTGTCAAATAAATAAGTAAGTAAGTAAGTAAACAAACAAACAAACAAACAAACAAAGGCAGAAGCCAGTGAGATAGTGCAGAAGGAAAAGGTGCTTCCAGAAGGCTTGACAACTTAATCCCCAGGATGCTCGGGGTTGGAGAGAACTTCTGACTTCCACACGCTCAGCTCACCGCGGCTCACTCCCCTGTCAATAAACAATCGTAACTAAAATATTAAAATAAAGGAAGAAATCCCGCCCCGTGTTATAGCAACGTGGATGAACCGTGATGAAATTACGCTGACTGAATTAACACACGTTACCTGACTCCACTGACATGAGGTTCTTCTCCAAGTCAGACCCGTGGAGGTCAAAGTGGCAGAAGGAGGAGAAAGACACAAAGCCCTAAGGATGGCGGGGAGGGAAAGGCATTAGATGAGGAATGTGAGTGCTCTCCTTCCAACAGCTCCCTTTTGAGTCCTACGAGGAATAATCGGAGTCTTTGGAACAGCTTCATTATTTCATGAAAGGGGAAGCTGAACCGTGAGAGATGGAGAAACCTTTTCAGAAGGTTCTAGAGTGGTGTTCCTCTCTCTCTCTCTCCCTCTCTCTCTCTCTCTCTCTCTCCCTCTCTCTCTCTCTCTCTCTCTCTCTCTCTCTCTCTCTCTCTCTCTCTCTCTCTCTCTCTCTCTCTCTCTCTCTCTCTCTCTCTCTCTCTCTCTCTCTCTCTCTCTCTCTCTCTCTCTCCCCCTCCCTCTCTCTCCTCTCTCTCTCCTTTCTCTCTCTCCCTCCCTCTCTCTCTCTCTCTCTCTCTCTCTCTCTCTCTCTCTCTCTCTCTCTCTCTCTCTCTCTCTCTCTCTCTCCCTCTCTCTCTCTCTCTCTCTTACGTTTGTTTGTTTGCTTGCTTGCTTGCTTGCGTGCTTGCTGGGGGTGGAGGGTACCTGCCCCACAGGGGAGGTCAGTGTCACTACCCTTCTTCTCGGGGGGTCCTGGGGATCAGACTCAGGGCATCAGGTTTGGTGTAAGCGCCTCAGCCAGCTGAGCTGTCTTTTTAGTTATTATCTTTCTTTCTCTTTCCACCCCTTCCCCCAAGACAGGTTTCTCTGTAGCCCTGGCTGTCCTGGCACTCGCTCTGTAGACCAGGCTGCCTCAAACTCACAGAGATCCTCCTGCCTCTGCCTCCCGAGTGCTGGGACTAAAGCCACACACCGCCACTCCTGGCTCTTTCTTTTTATAAATAGGCTTTTGACAATGGGAAAGGTCCGTAATTTTCATTAAGTTTTTTTTTTTTAAGCTCTTGGTTACAGTAAAATTTTGTTCTAAAACAAGAGTGATGCACATAAATATGTCCATGTAAGACACGCACTTTGTATAAGTAAATGCAACGTCTATCCAGCCTTTAAGTGTCTAGAAATAAACACAAGGTATAGGATAGGCTAAATGAACAGGGATGCGTGACAGGCAAGTTCAGATGACAATACAATTCCCCTCTTGCCCAGAGCCACTGCTCACGGTGAAGACTGCAGCTGTGTGATGTCCCCGGGGGAGTGTGGGCCCCCGGGTCAAAGTTTTGGGGGTAGCGAGTAAGGGAAACTGGGTTGCTCAAATTTAATCCAAATGGGAAGTGGGTTGGCATTCAGAAGGAGGTCACAGAACCCACAGACCAGAAGAGCCTTGGGCTCCACAAGGGACAGGAAGCAGAGGGACAGTGTCACAGGCCAGGCCACTGGACTTCTCCTGCTTCCCACGTGCATGACTTGCGTTAGCAATACCAGGACGGGCACATCACAAACCCGAGCAGGCAGGAGACAGAGCCAAGCAAAGCAGGGTTCCAACTCAGAGCAAACAGACCAGGGAACCCCAGCCCAGAAAAGCAGGTCTGGTGAAGCAATCGGAGCGGGAAGGAGTCTCTCTCCCAGGCACGCCCCAAACTGTATATGGGGTGTGTGTGTCTGCCAACTATGTGATTGTGCTGATATTTAAGACTTAAAAATATCTTCATGTTAATTTTTTTTTCTTTTTTTTGGCTCTCGGCTTTCTATTTTTCTCAATGTTTTTGTTCTGTTGTTGTTTTTTTTTTGTTTGTTTTTTTGCTTTTTTAGTACTGCTCTATAATGAGAATAAAGTTAGGCAATGAGGCAACCCCCCTGCAGAAGGTCTCACACTCTCCTTTGAGCGTGCTCTTTGGCTCTGCAATAAACTTCCCAATTTCCTTTTTTAAAAGTTAAGCAATGAAGGAAAAAAGCGGAACTACGTAATAGCGGTGGAGTAACGTATATTTTTTAAACAGTGAGAAATGCCCCAACCCAGAGGACCACACAGCTAGAGAAGTCTGTGAGGGGGAGGCTGGCTGCAGCTTCCCAGGCCAGGCTCTAGGCCAAAGGTTACAGCCCCTCCGCGATGTTTCTAGCAGGTTTTCTGGTTCTTAGCAGAAAAACCACGCATTAGTGAGGTGGGTGTGGGGTAGAGGAGGGGACTCCAGGTCCCACAGACCTGGACTCCAGTGCCTGGAGCCCCTACCGTGGACAGAGAGGTCCAGAGAAGCTGAAAGCCAGACTCTGGGTCAGGCAGTAAACAGCAGAGGGAAGTCAGCGGTTCTGCCAGCACAAACTTTGATCCCAGCGGTCGGTCGGGAGGTAGAAGCAGGTAGATCACTGTGAGTTCAGGGCCAGCATGGTCTACAGAGCTAGTGCCTGACCAGCTACAGTGTGATCCGCTGTGGCTTGGACACTTGTGATCCCCTGTGGCCAGGACAGGCGTGAAGAGGAGTTGGGAGACACAGGTGAGGATGTGGCGGTACCGTCCTCGTGGATGGGAAGTGGGGCCACAGCAGAATTCTCAGGAAGGTCAGGGCCTCCATGGACCACAGGTTCCCCTAGTGGACCTAAAAGTGTTGCAAACACTCAGGTCCTCGGGCTAGGGGTGTGGCTTTGCAGCGTGGCTTGCCCTAGCAGGCAGGAAACCCTGGACTCCATCGTCCGCATCACTGCAAACCAAACCTCCCCAAACTTTCAGACCGTCTCATCATTCTTCCCACAGCTGCTCACACGCAAGTCACACCGCCATTCTGCAACAGCACAGAGTCCACAGGACGGGACACTGGGTGTGGTTACTTTCCTAGTGGCTTTCTCTCCTCTGATCCAACAAGGAGGCCAGGTCTTTGCCAGCCCCTCCCCGCCCCCCCACACCCCTCAACACACGCCTCCACCCCTCCTCCCCCACCCTGTGTCCTCCTCCCACGTCCTCAGCAAGAAGAGCTCGCTCGGGCTCCTTCGTCTAAAATGGAACCCCTGGCCGCTGATTTTCTCTTGGGTTTTGTTTGCTTTCCTAAAAAGAAGAGATGATAGTTTTTGTCCTCCTTCAAAACATTTTTCTTTACTTTCGGAAAGTATAGACATGTATATAATGGAATATGGGGCCCCCCGTCCCCCTCCTACAACTCTCCCCCACATGCTCTCAGCACGTCTGTGCAGAGAGTGATGGGCTTAACATGATAAAACACGTGCATGAAAATGTCACAGCAAAACCTTTATTACGTCTAACCTACACGTGCCGAGAAGAAAACGAACAAAGCAAAGCAAAGGCGGGCAGGGCTTCCCACGCTGGCGGTGTCCCCTTGCTGGCTGCCCCTGCAGCGGGCGCCATGCTCTCTGACTTGGTTTGACAGCGCCCTCTCCCAAGGAGCAGTTATCATCCACAGCGTAAATCTGAAGTGACAGAGGCAGCAGCATTGGTCAGGAGCAGGACTAGGGAGGACGGGAGGGAGACTGCGGAGCGGGGACACACATTCATTATCTCCACGGGCGTATACATATGTCTAACCCTGTCAAACATGTTCCGTGTGTGTGGTCCGTAGTTATTTCTTTAAAAGAAAGAAAGACGGGCTGGAGATCGGGCTCGGGACGGACGTGCTTGCCACTTGCAGCCTAACAACCTGAGTTTGATTCCCAGAGCCAACGTGGTAGAAGAAATCAAACTCCCCAAAGCTGGCCTCTGACCCTCTGACCTCTGACCCTCTGACTCCACAAGCAAACACACACGTGCGCACACACACGTGCACACACACACACCTGCACGTGCACGCACGCGCACACGTGCACATACACATGCACACGCATGTACACACGCGCGCGCGCACACACATGCACGTGCACACGCACACACGAATGCACACACACAAAATCAGTAGATACAATGTAATTGAAAATGTAAGCCAGTGAATGGAGCCAGGGAGAGTCTTTGTGGATAAGAGCCTGTAGCTCCATACCATGAGACCCAAGGTTCCTTCCTATCGCCCACAATGGGCTGCTCACAACCCCTGTAACTCCAGTTCGAGGGATCTAACACCCTCTTCTGTCCTCCATGGATGCTGGACATACAGGCATACGCCTATACAAGTGATTAAAAATAAATTAGAGCCACATGATAGTAGTTACCTGGAAAATAAGTATTTTTTAAAACCAGAATAACGGGAGTTAATTAAGTTAAACAAGCATGAGCCTAACAGTTACATACAAGGAAATTTATAAAATAAGCCAAGACATGAAAAATACTTACAAAGAATGTATTTGGTAAAAGACCCGTATGGGTTTGGAATTGGAGGTACTGGTGTTGGCTAACGCTTATCTGATAGATTGTATTTACCTGGGACTAATCCCCAGCGCGTGTCTCTATCGCCATAGCAACAGTGTCAATAGATGTCTTTCCATAGAAAAATAAATACATACAGACGCTACTGAGTGGGATTATCTGATGACAGTAGGGCTGCCTGGTGCACACATTCATGTGCCAGCTGCTATCCTCTGTTAAAGGAACCAGGGCCCTTCCGAGGAATGGCTGAATCTAGAGCAGAGGCGGGAGAGACCGCAGCTGAGCCTAGAGCATCTTCTAGCAGTAACAGGAACAGGTTAGAGAATCTAGAAGCCCGTTTGAACAGACATCTACTAGCAAGCCCGGCTCGTTCCAAAGCCGAAATAATAAAGGTGTGAATAATTATGGACTAAACAGAGCAAAACAGACTCCTATGGGTTCGTACCGATAGAAACACACAAATAAATGGAACGATATGTCTACATAGTCTTGGATCGCCACAGAACATGTACAAATTTCAGAGGGAGCAGGGCGTGGCGGCTTGCAGCTTTGGTCCCAGCATTGGGAAGGCAGAGCCAGGAGGATCACAGCAAGTTCCAGACCAAACTGAGCTCCATAATGAGACCCTGCTCCAAACAGACCAACAAATGAACAAGTCCAAAGAGGGGGATGTACCGTTAGGACTCCACAGGCTTCACCTTAACCAAGTGAGCAAAACAAACAAAACAAATCAACAATAACAACAGCAACAAAACCTTCTGAAGACAGTGAGCTAGAAACATCGATTATCTCCCATTTGGGTCTCTTCACCGTTACACTCAGGTTCTGTATCTTTGTCAGGAATACCACCGTTTTGCCTGAAAAGTCAAAGTTTGGGGAGCCTGTTTCAGACATTTGAAAACTAAGTAAATGCACATTTCCCTAAGTGTTTTTGATATGAAAGGCATTGATGGGTCAAACGTCCAAACTTGAACTGGATCCAGGGATGATGTAATAGTAATCTACAAACGCTGATGTTCTCATGTTTAAAAGAAACCTTTGCTCGTGGAACGTATATGTCTACGAATATGATGGGCTATCGTGTCAGCAGTGTGCCCACAAAGAACTCTAGAAAGAAAGATGGCCTTTGTGCCGTCCTTGAAATGTTTTCTGTATTTGAGATCATTTTCCAACGAAAGGAAATGAACAGGTAAGAAATAGCTGCGGAGCTGTCCGGCAGGGCCTGCCTGTTATTCCAGCACCTTGGAAATTGAAACAGGAGGACTGGGGGCTCTGGGACAGCCTGGGCTACATGGTGAGCCCTATTCTTACTATACAACCCCAGGGGCTGAGGGGACAGCTCCGAGGCTGAGCATTTGCTTAGCAAGCCCAAGGCTTTGGGTTTGATCGTCAGTGCCACACAAAAGCACAGTTCAGATAGTACAAATTCCAAGATGAGTGACAGGGACGTGTGGCGGTACGATGAAGACCAGATCTTAGACTAAAGGACCCAACGCGTGAGCAATGGAAAGGCGTAAACCAAGGCATACGATCACGACGTCTCAGGGAACAGAGGACAAAGAACCATTCTAAAAATTCCAGGAAGGAACAGAAGCATTATTTATCATGGTGACGGTTTCAGGAGAAACGCAGGAGACCCACAATGCAATGCCATTGGGTTTTGAGCCTCAACATGGGGAGCCTTTGTCATGAAGAGAACACGTGTTCTGTCTCACAAGTCAGCAGAGCCACAGTAAGGACACATTCTGAAGCCAGGCCTACGTCGGGGGCGTCCCTGCATGGAGGCCTAGAGAGGCCATTGTGTGACTCTGTGGAGGTGAAGCTGGGATTGCCCTGAAGACCCCAAGATGTCGGAGATGCCAGAGCCGTAGGACACCAGCCGAGGAGAGCTGCTAACAGGGAGAGGACCAGCCCGGGGGAGGCGTGTGCTGCAGTCAGTCAGCAGGAAGGAGTTGAAGGTATAAAACGCACTCCAGGAACAGACTTGGAGACGCATTGTTTTGGGGTTTGCCTAGTTGGTTTCTGGTCTTGCTCTGGTCCAGTATCTCCTCAGTATTCTCCCTTTGCAGTGGTAATGCACATCCTGTGCCATCAGAAGTACGTGACCTACTTTTCCATTTTGATTTTACGGGGGATTGCAGTTAAGAGATTGCGTGAGTCTCAGATGAGACTTTATACTTTGGACTTTAAAACAGTGCTGATGCTGCGATAGACTGTATGGGACTCTTGAAGGTAGATCTCCCTCACAGGCTCGCAGGGAGTGTCGCTACTAGGAGGTGTGGCCTTGTTGGAGGAAGTGTGACACTAGGGGGTGGCCTTTGAACTCTCAGAAGCTCTAGCCAGGTCTAGGAGTTTTTACTTCCTGCCAATCTGAATGTAGAGCTCTGAGCTCCCTCTCCAGCACCATGTCTGTCTGTCTGCCTGTCTGCCTGTCTGCCTGTCTGTCTGTCTGTCTGCCTGTCTGTCTGCCTACCTGTCTGTCTGCCTGTCTGCCTATCTGCCTGTCTGCCTGTCTGCCTGTCTGCCTGTCTGTCTGTCTGCCTGCCTGCCTGCCTGCCTGCCTACCTGTCTGTCTGCCTGTCTGCCTACCTGTCTGTCTGCCTGTCTGCCTACCTGTCTGTCTGCACACCTGCACGATGCCTTGCTTCCTGCCATCATGATAATGGACTGAACCCCTGAAACCGTAAAGCAGCCTTCATTAAATGCTCTCCTTTATAAGAGTGGCTGTGGCCATGATGTCTTTTCACAGCAGTAGAAACCCTAAGGCACAGACCCATGAGGCTGGGGTAGAGTCAGCTCTCTCTCTACCCTGTGGGTCCGGGTCACCGGCCAGCCCCCGATTCTGGCTATACCTTGAGGGGGGATCTAAAGGCTTGCTGTCAGGCACATAGGAGACAGAGTGAGGTCAAGGACACCTCTGGGGCTTTTGACTCGAGCTCCCTGGGGAAACGACGTTTTCACTTGACTGAAACAGGGAAAGCAAGTGAGGAGCTTTAGGAGGGAGAGCTGAGAACAGTTTAAGGTCTGTCCGTCAAGTGTGTAACACACGGCAGGCACTTGGGTACAGGCCAGAGTGCAGAAGGAAGCAGAGCGCCATAGATACTGTATGTTGATATTACCTAAGATAAAGCCCAGCCATGAAGGGAGGAGGATGGGTGGAGAATGTACATGTGTGCATGGTGTGTGTGTGTGTGTGTGTGTGTGTGTGTGTGTGTGTGTGTACAGGAGCAAGATCTTACTATTCAACAGAAAGTCGACGGTTGGCAGGCAACTTAGAAAAAAAAAGGCAATAATTGAATATATACTGCAAGAAATAATTTCTTTGGTATCTTTAAGACCCCTCTTGCCTGTCCTGGGACATAATTTCTCACAGAATCATTGACACATAATTCACACAGCAGACAATTAATCTGTTGAAAGCATGCAATCCGGGGCCCAGCAAGATGGCCCAGGGAGTGGTCTTGTGGCCTGAGTTCAATCCCTACAGCCCACGTGAAGGCGGAGGGGGAGAACTCACTCCTCAAATGTGAGCTCTGACTTCATCTAGATAGGGCGACCTTCACTAATAATGATGATGATGATGATGATAGTAATAATAATAATAATAATAATAATAATAATAATAGGTGCCTTTAGTGTCTTCACAAGCTTGTGTGTCCATTATCACTATGACCAAACTGAGGGCATTTTCATTCTTCTCAAGAGGAGTGCTGACCCTTACTGGGCAGTCTCTACATCGCTGACCCTTGGACCAGCCCTGGGGAAGCCGTGCTCTGCATCTTATCCCTGTGGGTTTGCATTCTGGGTGTCTCCACATGGGCAAAGTCACACGGCGTGCTGGGCTTTGCGAGCTGACTTCTCTCACCAAGTGGTTGTGTTTTTTATTTTTCTGTCAGCCACCCAGTGCTTCCCCAAGGACAGAACTTTCTGGAAGAGCCTGCCTCAATCTTACCCCGAACTCTGGGAGCTGGGTTATTTGGTGATTTAAATCGGCATGGACTCAGTTAACGTCTACCAGCTCCCACCTGGAGACATGGCACCATTGGCATAGCATCTGGGTAACATACACGAGACCTGGGTTTGCCCTTCACAACATGCCACCCAGGTATGGTAGCACACGCCCCAGACCCCAGCACTTGGAGGGTGGAAACAGAAGGATACAAAGTGGGAAGTTATGGGTAGAGAGACGGCTCCCTGGTCAAGAGCACAGACTCCATTTCCAGTGGCTCCAAGTTCAGGTCCGAGTCCATGTCAGGTGGGGACCCACACCCTCCCCCGGCTTCCATGCACACCTGAACTCACGTGTATACACACCCTCCCCCGGCTTCCATGCACACCTGAACTCCTGTGTATACACACCCTCCCCCGGCTCCCGTGCACACCTGAACTCACGTGTATATACACTCAGGTATACATGATTAAAAATAAAAAAATAGGTTAAAGGTTACAATTGGCTGCATGCAGAGTTTGAAGCCAGCCTGGGTAGCATGAGACCCTGTCTCTAAAATACAATATATAGGGTGAGGTGTGGTGGTGCCTGCTTTTTCCCACCTCTGCCACCTGGGAGACAGAGGCAGGCAGATCTCTGTAAGGTCCAGACCAGGCCTGTCTGCACAGGGAGTTCCTGGCCAGGCATGGCTACCGTGTCTCAGTAAAATGAAATAATAACGTTTATTGCCATCCCTGTGAACCCAGGGGGCAGGGAGGATGCGAGGGAGGGAGGCGGATGTCCTTCCAAGCAGGATGCAGCTGTCCTGCTGTCCTGCGGTGAGATAGGTTGCTATAAGATAAGCCTGCAGCTGGGTCAGGCTGCATCGTATGTTTAACGAGAGAACGGTCATAGGGGAATGGAAAATCACCAGTATGTTAGAACCTAAGAGAGTAGTGGGAAAGATGGCGGTTAAGATGCTAACTTTGCTCTGGGGTCCCACACCACCCTTCTTGAGTTTATAGCATCCGGGTGTGGCGAGCGCCAAGAATAGCACAGCCACGGGTGACATCCAACCCTGTGAACCGTGACTTTGACTCTGAGCCTTAGGGCTGAACCCAAGTCACATCAGTAACGGGAACTGGGACCGGGTTAAACAAAACAGAAACCTTTATCGCCGTTTTGTTATGTTTGTTTGTTTTGAGGCAGGGTTTCTCTGTGGCTTTGGAGCCCATCCTGGAACTAGCTCTGTACTCCAGGCTGCCTCAGACTCACAGAGATCCACCTGCCTCTGCCTCCCGAGGGCTGGGATTAAAGGCGTGCGCCACCACTGCCTGGCCAGAAGCCTTTAATAAGAACGTTAATGTTAATTGCCAGTATTAATGTACACAATAATTTAAACTGCTACATAGAATTTACATTCAAGGTGAATGTCAAATACTTACTAATAGGATATTTCAATTTTCAACTGTTTTTGTTTTTCTCCTATAACAGTAATGACATCCCATTTTCACATGTACACTCTTAAATTGTTATTATTACTCCCTGAGCATAACGGTGTGAAACAGAAGTGTAGAACCCACGCACCAACACTGCAGGGTTTTGTCCGATCGCTGGAGGTCCCTCTGGGAGAACTGTGTCCACCTACATTTCCTTTACTGATCTATAACTGCAGGTCTTTTAATGTAAGCATCTTCCAAATAATAGAATTTTAATTTTTAAAAGGGCACATGTCCAGCTATAAATAAGCAAGCATTAACTAAATGATTCTTCTGTCTGCCTCATGCCAGAATATTCTTGGATCCCAAGGAAACAAACTAAACCCAGACTTTAATCTTACAGGCTGCATGACTCTTCGTGTGCGTGTGTGTGTGCGTGTGTGTGTGCGTGCGTGTGTGTGTGTGTGCGTGTGCGTGTGTGTGTGTGTGTGTGAGTGTGTGTGTGTGCGTGCGTGCGTGCGTGTGTGTGTGAGTGTGTGTGTGCGTGCGTGTGCGTGTGTGTGAGTGTGTGTGTGTGAGTGTGTGTGTGAGTGTGTGTGTGTGCGTGTGAGTGTGTGTGTGAGTGTGTGTGCGTGCGTGTGCGTGTGTGTGCGTGCGTGTGTGTGAGTGCGTGTGTGTGTGAGTGTGTGTGAGTGCGTGTGTGTGTGAGTGCGTGTGTGTGAGTGCGTGTGTGTGAGTGTGTGTGTGAGTGTGTGTGCGTGTGTGTGAGTGTGTGTGTGCGTGCGTGCGTGTGTGTGTGAGTGTGCGTGTGCGTGTGTGTGTGAGTGTGTGTGTGTGAGTGTGTGTGTGCGTGCGTGCGTGTGTGTGTGAGTGTGTGTGTGCGTGCGCGCGTGCGCGCGTGTGAGTGTGTGTGTGAGTGTGTGTGTGCGTGTGTGTGCGTGTATGAGTGCGTGTGTGTGAGTGTGTGTGTGAGTGTGTGCGTGTGTGCGTGCGTGTGCGTGTGTGTGCGTGTGTGTGTGTGTGAGTGCGTGTGTGTGTGTGTGTGTGTGAGTGTGTGTGTGAGTGTGTGTGTGCGTGTGTGTGCGTGTGTGTGAGTGCGTGTGTGTGAGTGTGTGTGTGAGTGTGTGTGTGAGTGTGTGTGTGAGTGTGTGTGTGTGTGTCGTGTGTGTGTGTGTGTGTGTGTGTGTGTGTGTGTGTGTGTGTGTGTGTGCGCGCGCACATGGTCTTGGGGATCAGACCCAGGGCTTCCCGGCTAGGCAGGCCCTCTGCCACTGAGCTTCACCCCAGCCCCTCACTGGCTTTGAACTCCTGATTCTCCTGTATCAACCTCCAACATACCAGGCATGTGTCACCACCCCTCCCCGTGACAAAGGTCCAGGGGTCATATCCCAGAATCCTCTCTGTTGAGGATTGCTTACTGTCCTTGTCAGCCCTGCAGTTTGGACCCTGCCCTTATCTTTTGCTACTTTAATGTATTTATTTACATTTAATGGATTTATTTACATCCCAGGAAGCACCTGGATCTTTCTGTTGATGTCCATGTATCCTAGCTGTGGAGCTATAGTTTCTGTTTTCTCATGGCTTCCATGAACCCATCTGGGTCAGACCACTCACGAAACTTACCAAGACAACTCACTTCCATCATTTATCAACACACAATGGCCCAGGGCCGAGGTACAAATAGCTTTATTGGGATGCACCCTTACTCCTTTGTGAGTGTATTATCTGTAGCTGCTTTGCTGACACAGCAGAGGGGTTGAATTATAGAATATTTTCTGTCTGTGTCTTCCATGGGGGAGTAGTTGTCTGTGATCTAAGACTGGCTATGCCTGCAGTGCTGGGAGATGACCCTGGATTTCCCCAGCATTGGCCTAAGCAGATGCCCGAGTCCAGAGGGCAGGCGGCTTGTTCCTGCTGACTAACTCTTCATCTGGTCTCTGCCCCACCTCTTATTCAAAGAGATCACCCAGCCCCCTCTGTCTCAGTTCCTGTTCTAGTGCTGCGATAAAATCACGGCCAGGGTAACTGTTACGGTAGCGTTTACGCGGGGATCACGCTCAGTTTCAGAGTACTACTCCATGATCATCACGGCATGGGGCGCTGTGCCTGGCAGGCAGGCACAGTGCTGAGAGCTCACGTCTGATCCACAAACATGGCAGGAACAGAGCAACACGGAGCCTTGTGTGAGTGTTTGGAACCTCAAATCCCAGTGACATGGCTTCTCCAACAGGGCCACGCCTCCTGGTTCTCCCTAAGCAGCTGCACTAACTGGGGACCAAGCCTTAAAATATGTGGGACTATGAGGGCCATTTTTCATTCTACCCCCCCCTTCCTATCACAGCCTCTCTGGGCTTTCATCGTTTCTGTTTTTCCCGTGGTATTGCTAGGAATCGAACACAGGTAAGTGGCCACCAAGGAGGCCCAGGCTGGCTTCAAATTCAAAATGTCTTCCTCCAGCTCCCCAGGGCTGATATATACCACCATGCTCTGGGCTCTGAGACGTCAACTCAAGCATAAACATCGATGCCCTTGAGGTCAAAGCGCCCAGCCTGTTCTGATGATGGGAGCCCAGGGCAGACACAATCATCTTGCTCTCGTCTGTGAGGAGAAATCCGAGGCTGCAGAGCCTACACAGGGAGAGACCCAGAGTGCCGGCTTGCGTGAGCCTCTAGATCTGGTTACCGGCTTCACCCCTTGCAGCTTTGATTTTAATCTGTCTTCTATGTATGAGCCTGGAGGGATGGATTAGGATTGATAGCACGTGCTGCTCTCCCAGAGGACCAGAGACAGCTTTTATCTAACAGCTCACCAGAGCTTGTTAACTCCAGCCCCAGGAGATCCAAGATCCAGCACACCACACACATGCACACACACACCACGCATGAACATACACACACACACACATGCACATGCACACACACACACCACACATGCAATGCATACTCACACGCACGTGCACACACACACACACACAACACACATGCACATGCACACTCACACACACCACACATACACACACATACACACACCCCAATGAACACACACACACACATGAACACACACACATGCACACAACACAACACACATGAACACACAGCACACACATGCACACACACATCACACATACACACACATGCACACGCGCACACACACACCACACATGCACACACACAACATGCATGAACATACACATGCACATGCACGCACATACCACACATACAATGCATACTCACACGCATGTGCGCACACACGCACACAACACACTTGCACGTGCACACTTACACACACTCACACATGCAGATGTGCACAAGTACACACACATGCAAGCATGCACAAACGACATCTTTAAGTTGATTTGCTTAGAGACAAGGTCTTGCATAGCCCAGGCTGGCCTCAAACTCACTGTGTGGCTGTGCATGACCTCGAACTCTTAACTCTCCTGCATCCAGTTTTAAATTCCGAGATTACAGGTATGTGCACCTCACTTGGTTTATGCCATGCTGGCGATTAAACCCAGGGCAGCTTGCATGTTAGGCCATCATTCCGCCAATTAAGCTATGTTGCCAAACCAGCCCCTTACAAACTCAGTCCTAATACTTGACTGTAATTTTAAAATGTTGGCTCTCAGCCAGGAGTAGGAGTCTGCTTCAGTAACCCCAGCCCTTGGGAGATGGGAGCGTGTGTGCGTGCATTTGTGTGCGTGTGTGCGTGTGTGTGCATGTGCGCGCGTGTGTGTGCGTGTGTGTGTGTGTGGCCACGGTCAGTCTGTACTACATAGGGACTCTACTCAAAATCACAAGGGCAGGTGTGAAGATCGGGAGAAACACGCCCAGCGTGCACACGCCCCTGGACTGGAGTGCGAGCATCACATTCAGAAGTCAGTTATATAAGGCGATAACCTGTTCTTCCTATTTAAGCTGGTCTGGGCAAATGTCCCATTACCTGAACCAACAGTTTAGAGAAAGAGAAGGTTTGGGTCGGGAGTAGAAGGTGTCAGAGGAAGACTGAAGGGAGGAACTGGCCTGGGCAATGTGGGAAGTGAGCGGAATCCCTGGCTGGGAAGATGGTGCTCCCTGATGGCCATGAGGCTTGGTCCAAAGCTGGCTGACTCACATTAGGAGATGAGCCATCTGTGGACTTTGGACTCTGTAGGTCCTAAAGATGGGATTTGCTCTCAGTGTTTCCACACTGAAAGTAGATAGTGTTTGCAAGGCTTGTGATCCAAACAGACAGGGATGCTTCCAGCTAGATGAAGGTGCTCCCAGCCAGATGAAGGTGCTCCCAGCCAGAGACAATTGACCTGGAGCTCTGTAACCTCAGGTGTCATCCTGTTGCCTGGGACTATGGGCATGGACACTACTTCCTGGTGTGTCGCAACCTGGTACTCAGGACACCCTCAGTCTTAAACAGTCAGGCCAAGGGTGCCGATTTCTCCTGAGGCCTGGAGTAAGTTACAAAAAGAAACAACATGCTCAGCCAAGTTGGTCGGTCATCAGGAAGGCTCCGCAGTCTTGGATGCACCATGCAATACTGCTCTAGGAGATGTGCATGTCTGTTCCAATGATCCCAAATCAGAGGTGCGTTTCTTGCCAAAGGCATGATTATGTTATCGGAAGAGCGAGCCAGAAAGGCAGGTGAACACCTGGAAGAGACATGTGTCCAGATGGGCAGACTCATGTGGTCCTGTGTAATGAGTAGCTTTTTCGGCCAGCCTGGTCCCGGCGCCAAGCCAGCCCCCAATAACACACAGAGACGCTGTATCAGCTATAAAGCTATATAGACCAGTTACTAGTTTCTTATTGGCTAGCTCTGTCTTAAATATTAACCCATTTCTATTAATCTAAGTGTTTCCATGTGATCTCATCTTACTGGAGAGACGGCCAGGACCTCTGTTCTCTCCAGTCTCTCCATGTCGACTCCTCCCTACTCCTTCCTCTTTCCTCCTTGTCTCCTAGCCCCGCCTACCTTGCCTTCCTATTGGCCAGCAGGGCTTTATTCATTAACCAATAAGAGAAACGTATTTACAGACTCTCACCAGTCCTGCTCTTAGAACAGTGTTTGGCTGACTGCTCTGCTCCACTGTCTTGGAATTTCTCTTTGGAGCCGGGCTGTTACTCTGTAGCCAGGATGGCCTCCAGTGGAACGCGTTCTGCTTCCAAGTGCTGTGGTCACAGGTGTGACCCACCACGCCTCGCTTTTGAAACTGTTTTTGTGTGTGTAGGGCAGAAGGCAACATTGAATGTCTTCCTCGGTCACTACCTTAATCAGTTTACTGAGACAAGGCCCTCGCTGAGCGTGGTGCTGAGGACACAGTAGGTCCTCAGTATTTGTTCGTTCACGTTGTTTGTTTCCCTTTCCTTATGTTGAGATTAGGCTTCCTGTAGCCTCAAACTCACCCTGCCTCTACCTCCCAAGCGCTGGGATTGCAGGTGAGCCACGGCACCAGGCTTTAGAATGGCTGGCACGTTTTCGTCTTTACCCTGCTCAGTGCTCTGGAGAAGTGAGCCTGCTCTTCCGGCTTCTTCAAAGCACTCGGGGTGACTTTTTTTGTTTATTTGTTTGTTTTTGTTTTCCGAGACAGGGGTTCTCTGTAGCTTTGGAGCCTGTCCTGGAACTCACTCTGTAGACCAGGCTGGCCTCGAACTCACAGAGATCAGACTGCCTCTGCCTCCCAAGTGCTGGGACTAAAAGTGTGAGCCACCAACGCCTGGCTTTCGGGGTGGCTTTTAAGATGGTATGTTGATGGTTTCTCCCTATTTTGTGTTGTTTTAATTCAGTATAAAAATACTTCCAAAGGGGGTGGGGAGGCACCAGGAAGATGGGTCTTTGGATAAAGTGTTTGCAGAGAACAAGGACTACACAGGCGTGGTGATGCACACCTTTAACCCCAGCTCTCAAGAGATAGGTGGATAGGCGGATCTCTGTGAGTTCAAGGCCAGCCTGGTCTATAAATTGAGCTCCAGGTCAGTCAAGTCTATATGGTGAGACCTTGTCTCAAAAAGAAACAAAACAAAACAAAAATCTCCTAAATGAGTGAGTGAAATGACTAAAGTACAGATCCCCAGAGCCTGTGTGACAGCCAGGCACAGGCACAGTGGGCTATGTGACCCCAGAGCCTGTGTGACAGCCAGGCACAGGCACAGTGGGCTGTGTGACCCCAGAGCCTGTGTGACAGCCGGGCAGGCACAGTGGGCTGTGTGACCCCAGAGCTCCAGACGCTGATAAGGGGTCCCTGAAACCAACTGGCTAAACGCACTGGAATCAGGGAGCCCCGGGTTCAGCGAGAGACTCTGCTTCAGTAATTAAAGAGGAGCAATGGCAAGGATGGGCATTGTCAGCTTTGGGCATGCGCAACACACACACACACACACACACACACACACACACACACGACACACACACAGACACACACACAGACACACACACAGACACACACACACACACACACACAGAGACACACACACACGACACACACACACAGAGACACACACACAGACACACACACACAGGCACACACACACAGGCACACAGACACACACACAGACACACACACAGACACACACAGAGGCACACACACACACACAGAGGCACACACACACACAGAGACACACACACAGACACACACACACACAGAGACACACACACAGACACACACACAGACACACACAGAGGCACACACACACACAGACACACACACAGACACACACACACAGAGACACACGCGCACACACACACACACACACACACACATACACACACACACACACAAATACCCAAAACAAAAGAGGCCCCCAACCAACCTACCATGAAACAGTAACAAAGGAGGCTGTTGGTAGCATTTCAATTGGAAAGCATACATTGCTTCTTGGGTTTATCTAGGACTGACTATTCAGGTTGGGCTTTCCGTTACTCAGGTAGAAATTGCTGAGGTTGGAGGGAGGCTCCTGGCACTTGCTAAGCAAAGGGCCTCTAACTGCACTAACTGAGCTAGGAAACCAGATAAAAACGGGCTGAGGGTCAAGATACTCTGTGTGTGTGTGTGTGTGTGTGTGTGTGTGTGTGTGTGTGTGAGACTGTGTGTGTGCATGTGTGTGAGTGTGTGCGTGAGTGCGTGTGCATGTGGGTGAGTGTGTGTGTGCGACTGTGTGCGAGTGTGTGTGCAAGTGTGTACATATATGAGTGTTGTGTGTGTGTGCATGTGGGTGAGTGTGTGCATGTGTGTACGTATGTGAGTGTGTGTGTGTGTGACTGTGCGTGTGCATGTGGGTGAGTGTGTGTGACTGTGTGCGAGTGTGTGTGCAAGTGTGTACATATATGAGTGGTGCATGTGGGTGAGTGTGTGCATGTGTGTACGTATGTGAGTGTGTGTACATGTGTGAGTGTGTGACTGTGTGTGCATGTGTGTACGTACGTGTGTGTGTGACTGTGTGTGTGCATGTGGGTGAGTGTGTGCGTGAGTACGTGTGCATGTGGGTGAGTGTGTGCATGTGTGTAAGTATGTGAGTGTGTGTACGTACGTGTGTGTGTGTGTATGTGTGTATTCAGGAGAATCATTGAAGGCAGGTCATTTCTGCAATGATCTCAGGCTTACTGAAATCATTGGCATTGAGAATCTGAGATTGTGACTCCGGCACACTCACTTTCCTTTGTGTGACTATGCATGCTCCTTGGGTCCATAATTCTGTGGATCTGCTTGAGGAGAAAGCTGAAATCATCATCCTCCATTTATCTGGCTTGTCAGGAATCAGGGCCAAGAGCTTTTTAGCAGTGGAGTGGCAGTCTGTTCCTTCAGGATGGATGACATCACGCTTTGGGGGATGATTTCATTTGTGTCCTTTCTGGGTCTCCTCAAGAGCAAGCCCAGGCCTGGGAGGGAGGGACACACAGTGCTGTTGACTCTTTGTGTACTGAAGCCTTTAGAAGTTGATTGGCAGGGTCAAGAGGCCGCTGTTCAGAGTCTGACAAGCCTTGTTAATTGGTTCTTTGCTGAGGAAAGTCTCACATGAGAATTTTTCTAGTGAGCCTGTTCTAGTGGGTGTTTCTGAACGGCCTGAGTTTCCTCAGGGGCGCCCTGTGAACGGCCTGAGGTTCCTCAATGCAACCAAAACCTTCCTCTGGCCGCAGGGGGCTTTGAGACCCTGCTCTCCTGGGACACTGCATTTCCAAAATGTAGCCCCACATAGGGATAAAAAGGGCGCTGAGGGGAAGACCTTTTTGAGCAAGTGGGCCTGAAATCGGTTTTTACATGGCCCCTGGACCAGTTACTGTCTTCTCTGGGAGTTCGTGCTGTGCGTTCCAAGTGATTTCTGTGCCGCGGGGAAACTTACCAGAGAAACTCTAAATTTCAGGGCTGAGGGGTGGTGCTCTGGTTCCCCTGCACGATGGGACTACAGGACTACACCCTAGGGAAGATAAAGCAATACCAGCCCGCAGACATGAGAAGTAAGAATGGAAGGAGGGCCCAGGGCTCAAACAGAGCAGGCTGGCTCGTTCCATGGAGCTCAGACTCAGGAAACCCTGGAAGAGGGCCCTTAAGAAACTCAGGGTGGCAGCCTGTGCTAATGGAATGAATGAATGAAGAAATGAATGAGTTAGGCACCCCTAACCTCATCTATTCTGATTGCTGTCCTAATAAAGAGGGGGGATCTGGGCAAAACACACTTGGCAGAGGCAGGTGGGAGAGGGGTGGCCAGTCTGAAGCCTCTGAAGAAATTTTCTCTGCCCACACCGTGACCGTAGGCTTCCAGCTCCACACTTCTGTGTCATGGTGCTCTGTGGCCGCCCGGGAAGACTAAAGCACGCTGGGATGAGAAGGTGACCCAGACTTATGTCCTGTAGGAGCCTCCTTAGCTACTGATGGTGCTGTACTTAACTACGCCTCCTTGTAGCTGGAGTTCTGTGTCCTTGCCACTGTATGGCCTGACATCGGGGACACGTGCTCTTTACAGAGACGTTAGTCATTTCTCTTCATCTACTACTCGTGTGGAAATGGTCGAGTAGCCGCTATTTATCAATCCACTCATATTTCAGTCTTTAAAGCTCAGCGTGTGAGCCCCTTTCTTTAATCTGTGCACTTAAATTGCCGACGCCTGGGCTGCCTGGCTGTGCTTCATAAAGTGGGGTTCGGGCGTGTCTATCTTCCTGACTCCACAAGTCGAGAGTTACTGTCGGATTCCAGCTCTCGGCTGTGCTCTTCAAGCATAGCGGAAGAGACTAGAGCTGGTCTAGGGGAGGCTGATAAACAGGGAGTTCCTTACGTGAAAGAGGTTCTGTGCAGGAATACGGAGATGCCCTCTGCGGCCCAGCGTTGTTCTTTCCATGCCTTTAAGTGAACGTGGAAGGCAAAGAAGGGGCTGAAAATAATTTGGTGAGTTAGTATCTCCGTGGAGACCGAAGCATGCATACTCTTCATGGAGCCCCTCACAGTCTCCGTTTGAATTGGGAAAGCATGCCATCCGTCATAATTACACACTGGAGGTGCTCACAAAATGATAGCAGGCCCAGATGAGCTTCCGCAAAGGCCGCTGTTATAACTGAGTCCTTCCAAAAGTTAGGAGTGGGGAGGCCCGGTTTCTAGGATGGCACTAGGGAAGCGCCCAGGGTCCTGTGTCTGTATGCCCAGCCCTGGACGGCCGGCCGGCCCTGACGTGCAGTTCTCATGCAAAGCGCGTGACTGGAGAGTGCATGCGTGAATACACTGACGTGTAGTTCTCATGCAAAGCACGGGACTGGAGAGTGCATGAGTGAACACACGCAAGTGGTTAGCCCTTGCGTGGGATCCGATTCTGTACTCAGGTCTGTGACCATCTCCACTTTGGGAAAACAAGAGGGGGAGCCATCACTTCCCTACGGACACTGAGTAACAGCTACAGAGATACATGGGATCCAGTAACTCCCGTGCCACTGTTCCTCTTCCCGTGAACACGGTCCTCAGTAGTATGACACGGTCCCAGAAGCAACGCTCAGCCAGCGAGGGACTCACAGCTATTGAAAGCCGGATCCCTTCGTAAATGACAAGTTCTTAGCTCCACCTGTGTTGGGGTCTGAGCGGATAGATACTGGTCATGTTTTGTAAATTATGCCACATTGCACACACACACACACACACACACACACACACACACACACACACACACATACACATAAATTCCAGTAGCCTGAGATTAGACTACCTTTTTGTTTATTTTTATTTACTTATTTATTATAGTCTCACATAGCCCAGGCTGGTCTGTAACTCAATATGTAAGGGAGAGAGAGGGGGAGAGAGAGAGAAAGAGAGAGGGAGGGAGGAGAGAGAGAGAGAGAGAGAGAGAGAGAGAGGGAGGAGAGAGAGAGAGGGAGGAGAGAGAGAGAGAGAGGGAGGAGAGAGAGAGAGAGAGAGAGAGAGAGAGAGAGAGAGAGAGAGAGAGAGAGGGAGGGAGGAGAGAGAGAGAGAGGGGGGGCTGGCCTTGAACTCCCGATTTCCCAGTGTCAGGGTTCCGAGTTACATATTGTCTTGTGCCCTGTATTTTCCTGGCACCGTGTAAGGAACACATCTTTCTATATCACTATATTACTGTTTTGTTGCTGTGGAAACATGTCACAACTAAGGCAACTTTTATAAGAAAGCGTCTGTTTGGGCCTAGAGTCCCTGGGGCAGGGGGTTATGGCAGTAGGAGCAGGAAGCTGAGAGCTCACATCCTGAACCATACACACACCACACAGAGAGGAGAGGAGGGGGTGGCACCAGGTTTTGAAACAGGACACGATCTTTCCAGCCACCACTACTACTGACTGAAACATGCATGTCCCTTTTAAAACACAAACAACAAACAAAAAAACCCTCCTGGTTCTGCAACTCCCCCCTGGTTATTCTGGAACTCTCTGTAGACCAGGCACGCCTTGGCCTTGAACGCAGAGATCTGCCTGCCTCTGCTTCTGCCTCCCAAACGCTGGGCTTGAAGGTGTGAACCATTCCACCCGGAGAAACTCACCACAAAGTATTATTTACTAATCAGACGTTTCCGAGGCTGAGAGTCTCATGTATCTCCTTCGTGTTATGCTAGGCAGCCCCTCCCCCCCCCAGCTTCTTCTTTTTTTAAGGGTTTGAGCGGGTTTACACACAAACTCTTGGGTGTCAGGGTTCATACTTTTA
This sequence comes from Cricetiscus sungorus, assembly GCA_030556225.1. Taxonomy (NCBI): domain Eukaryota; kingdom Metazoa; phylum Chordata; class Mammalia; order Rodentia; family Cricetidae; genus Cricetiscus; species Cricetiscus sungorus. Next base: position 58,768,375 of record JANBXA010000741.1, on the reverse strand, counting down.
ATGTTTTCTAGTTTACTCTTGAGAGGTGGCAAAGCTTCTCAGGAGACCATCATGAAGCCTTGTGAAGTATCCCGGAGTACCCAGGTCTCCAAAGGGAATCGGGTTCACAGTACCCTGTGATGCAGGGCCCAGAGGGAGCCTTGTTCTTGGAACACCTCGGACTACAAGGACACTTCGGAGGATAATCTCTTCCCTACTTCGGGAGAGGATTTATGCACCTTCTCGTATTTCTGCCTCGGGGACTCATTTTCTATGCCTAACCTTGCACAGTCATAGCGCACGCAGGAGGCCTCGGGGTTCCTACGCTGGGATGCTGCGATTCTTGAAGACTTAGTAAATAAAGTACTTCCTGGAGGCGCACGGATTCAGTCCATGCTTCCTTATTCGCTGCAAAGAGGCCGCTCGGAGGGCGGGCAGAACCGGGGCCCGGAGTGGGCCTGCGGCTTCGGCGCAGTGGAGCGAGGGAGGGCTGGGTTAGTCTAGACGCGGTTTCCTCCTATTGTCCTCCCTTCCCCGCCACCCCTCCGCACCCCACTTTCCCCTTCTTGTGCGCAGCCCGAGGTGGAGGTGGCGGGGGCGCAGCCCTTCCTGCGTCCACTTAAGTTTCCACACCGGCGGCCCAGGAGCGGCTGAGTTCACTAAGGCTCTGCAGCCCTGGGCTTCCCGCCTCCGAGCGGCTGCAAACTTCGCCCAGACCCAGAAGCCGCTCGTGCGCCCGGCTCTTTGCAGCAGGCCCCAGGCTAGGCCGCTCCGGGGACACCCGGGGCGCAGACTGCGGCCTCGCGAGGGCCGGGGCGGGTGGAGAGGGGAGGGCGGCGCAGTGCGCTCCCCCACGGCCTCCGCGCGCGGCCCCGCGGCTGGCTTCGGGGAGCCCCCTTTGCGCGCCCTGGCCCGCGCGCGCCCGCGGAGCCCCGGGGAACCCGGCCGCGCGCCCGCCCGCCCGCAGGGAGGCGCGACCGCGGCCCAGGGCGCCCGGCGGCTCCTCCCTCCCCTCCCCCTCCCGGAAGCGCGGGGCGGGGTCCCCGGCCGGGCCGCGGGGGCGGGCGCGGGGGGCCGGGCCGGGCCGGGCCGGGCGGGGCGGGGCGGGGCGGAGGGCGGTGCGCGCCCACTCGGCTCCAGGCGGCCAGCGCTCGCGGGCCTAGGCGCCCCGGCTCCGACCGAGCAGCGCGGCGCAGCCTCGCAGGAGCAGCCGCAGTCGCGCGCGGCCCCCACCGCCGCCTCCTCCCGCGCCCCCGCCCCGCGCCCGGTGGATGGGGACGCGGCCCGCCAGCCTCCGCTGAGACCGTCCCCGGGGTGCGGTGGCCTCGGGCCCCAGAGCCCGCCCCGCCACCCAAGGGCTGCGCGCGGCCCCGGCCTGCTCGCCGCGCGGCTCCGCGCGTCCCGGGCCAGGAAGTGGCGGCGCCGAGCGCCATGGCGCACTCCCCGGTGCAGTCGGGCCTTCCGGGCATGCAGGTAGGCTGGGCGGCGGGCGGAAGCGGGCAACTTGGCGGTGTCAACACGGCCCTCCCTCCCCTCCTCCTTCCTCTCCTCCCTCCCGACGCGCAGGGCCCGGCGCCCCGGGATCTCGGCCCGGCTCGGGCGGGGGCATCGCGGCTGTGTGCACGTGCGGGGCCGCCCGGGCCGAGCTGGGGCGCGGGGGTCTCTGCGCTCCCCAACTCCGCCGCGCAGGCGCCCGCCCATCCGGGGCAGGAGTGCGAACTGGTGTCCTTGGGAGGCCCCGCCTGGGTGCCCGGGCCCTGTGTGGCCTGGGACGGGCGCAGCGCGACTCCGGGGGCCCCAGGGTTCTCCCCTCTCTTCCCCTCCGCGGCGGCGGCGGGGGGCACGGGGCGCGCAGGGCGGGAGCGCGAAGGTGTAACCTCGCTCCGGAGCGCGTCGTCCTGGTGCGGATAGTGCGAGGCTGCAAGCCCGGGAGGCGGCATCCACACCTGCGCGCCCTGCCGTGCACAGCCCAGGCCCCCAGGTCCCCCAGGTCCCCCAGCCCGGTGACCCCGGTGCCCCCGGGTCCCCCAGCCCGGTGCTCCCAGGTCCCCCGGGTCCCCCAGCCCCAGTGCCGGGCTCCGCCGCCGCCACACTTTCGCTTTGAGCCGCACTGGCGCCCGCAGGAGCTGTGTGCTAGCCGGCCGTGTCCTCGGTGGAGTTGAATTTCGCATTTACACGAATGCACAGACATTTTTTTTTCACCCCCGTCTTTGAGGACTGTTTTCCGTCCCTTGAAAAACAGCCACACTAGTGTGTTCTTACTTGTAAAGTTTGTAAGCGCCACAAATGCGGGCAGAATGACTGCGTATTAAGACCGCAACACCCGTCAAAGTTTTGCTTTCCCAAGCGAGTGAAGGGAGGACTTTTTGCTAAGACCCCAAATACTGAAGATTACCAATTTATAAATGCGACAGGCGCCATCTCTCTGGCTGCAGTGCCCCAGGGCTGCTTGGTCCTCACCGCTCCTCACTGCCTGGCCCTTCTGAAGGTATTTCTTGCTCCTCCCACCCCACCCCTGTTCTTTTTCCTGTGCCATGAGAAGAAAACTGGATTTCATTGTCCAGGCGTGAATGCTGGAAAAGTAGCATTGCAGAGTCACCGCTTCAGTGGCTACTAGAACTTTAGTCTTTATTATTAACTTTTTTAGGGATAATAAGGTTGGAAGTGAGCGTGTGACTGGAAAGGTATTCTGAAAGGTATCCTGGATTCTCTCCTTGTGTTTGTAAGTAAAGCCTGATGCTGCTGGCCACTACTTAAAAGTCAGCCCTGGCCTCCTACAGCTGCCTCTGCTTTGGTTTGAATTTATAGGCAAGAGGTCAGGACGAACTGGATGGGAAACAATTTCTTACCAGTAGTAGAGCAAGAAGGACATCTTGGAACATTAAAAAAAAAAAAAAAAAAAAACCTGTTTGTTTGTTTCCCTTTTCTGGCTGTTATGATGTCTTTTGGGGGTCCACCTGTGATGCCCACCGGCCCCAGCTTTGTAAAAGAAACTGCTTGAAGAGATACTGACTCCCTCCAGGCAGTGTGTCTTCAAGTCTGCCCCTGCCTTTTGTTTTTAAAGAACGGGCCAAAAGTCTTCATCCTGGGGAAAGAAAAAGTCGATAACTTTACCCCCCCCCATGTGTTTTCTAGGTGGTCTTAAAAGGAAGCTGTTTTAATTTTGCTTTTCAGTACAAAGATGGTAACTTCTTTTCTAGTACATCTTTTTTTTTTTTTTTTTTTTTTTTGGTCCCTGTTTCAGGGAGGAGGGACACTGCTTCCCACAGTCGTTCCTGCCCTTGGGTACATCTTTGACCACATGATAAATTTTTGGTGTATTTTTGGAGGAGAGCGTTCCTTCCCTTCCCTTCCCTTCCCCCCAGAAAAGAAAAACAAGCACGTTTATTTTCAACGTTAAGACTTAGGCAGCAGCTGCAGCCTACCTCGGAGCTGCTAGGATTATGTTAAAGGCCCACCTGGTGTAATAGAATAACGGCCCCCTTTGCCACGGTTCTCAGGAACATCTTCTCACCTCCTGGCCAGGGTTTAGAAGATGGGTTAAAATTTTTCTCAGGCGGGCTGCGGTAGAGGCTGTCTGTAATCCCAGCACTCGGAAGGCTGAGACAGGTGGATGTCTGTCAGTTTGAGGCCAACATGGCTTACGTTACTGAGTTCCAGGCCAGCCAAGGCTACATAGTGAGACCCTGTCTCAAAAACAAAGCAAAAACGTTTGGCAAGACCCAAGAGCAGGGTCAGAGAATCTACCCGAGAGTGTTAAGACAGTAACCTGGGTAGCCAGGCGTTGGTGGCGCACGCCTTTAGTCCCAGCACTCGGGAGGCAGAGGCAGGCAGATCTCTGTGAGTTCGAGTTCAGCCTGGTCTACAGAGCGAGTTCCAGGACAGCCAGAGCTACACAGAGAAACCCTGTCTCAAAAACCAGAAGTAACATGGATTCAGGAATTCTGGGTATGAGACTGTTTATGACTTGCTAATCATCTTCTATCTGTTGGTTATTCCTGGTGGAGAAAGAGATTATTTATATTGGTTTATAGCTGTGTGAATCATGAGGGCGGAATTGAAGGGACCAAGGTAAAGAGCACGCTGGCGGACACGTGTGGCTGGAGTCTCGCTCTTTGCTCTCCGGACGGCACCCCGCTCTCCATGCTCTGCTGTTGTTACTTTGGCAGGTACTACACACCATTTTATTTTAGATCACATTCACGGAAGAAAGGAGGGACAGGAGATGAATGCTTTATTCAGGCAGGAGCCACGGTCGACCAGATGCTGTGTCCTTGGTGAGGATGTGGGCACACCTGGCTGGAGCTGTGTGAGGATCTCCTTCTCCCCTTCCTGGAGTCTAGTTCTGTAGTAAGGGGGAATAGTCAGAAGTTGTGTCCTGAATGTGATCGCTGAGTTGTAGCTCTGAGTACTCCTGCTTTCATCACTGGACGTGCCGTTGAATTCCAGTGAAAATTAAGTTGGGGGTGGGGGCACTTATTTAATTCTCTGAGTTTGCATTAAATTACAGTGCAAAAATAATTAGCCTTTTGCTTACAAAATTCTTTGGTTAAAAAAAAATTTATGCCAGGGGTGGGGTGATGGGGTGGTGGCACACGCCTTTGATCCCGCACTCGGGAGGCAGAGGCAGGCAGATCTCTGTGAGGCCAGCCTGGCGTAGAGAGTGAGTTCCAGGACAGCCAGGAATACTCAGAGAAACCCTGTCTCGGAAACAAAACCATCGACAACAGAGTGTGTGTGTGTGTGTGTGTGAGATGTGCACGAGGTGTGCCGAGCAGCCCTTGGAGGTCAGAAGAGGGTCCCCTGAGCTGAATTGTGGGAGCTGAGAACCTAACCTTGCCAGAGTCCGTTCTCTGCCGTAGTGTAAATATGTGCGTACAATTCTGGCAGCCACTTTTATGGCTTTCCTGGACTGTGACCCTTGTAAGGGAGAGACTTTCCATCAGGACCAGAAGTTAAAGCATCAGACCCTAGCATTGTTTCCTGACTCCTTTCAAGTTACTACGGCAGTGTGGCATGTTAAGAAAAGGCTGGTTGTAGCAGTGAGTAGATCCCACAGCGTCCTGGTTCATGACCCCACGCTTAAAATACACCGAATTAGGGGAGTCACGTGTAAGAGGGCTGGGGTGAAGTCAGCCTGCTTTGGGTTTCGAGTTTGAGACCCTTGTGTTTGCACGTATAGATAATTTAAAGGGATGGCTGAGGAAACCTAGATTCTGTTTGCCGATGTTACCCCGTGCCACCGTTCGCCCCTGCTCCAGCCCCTGGGCCGCCAGCAAGGGTGTTTGCAAGCACACTGGAAGTCTGGGGAGTAAGACATCGAGACCTGGCCGTTCTCTGTGGGTGTGGGCTGACGTCCCCTTGTGTGCCTTACTCCATCTGTGCTGGGCCCCCCCTCTTCCCTCAGCTGTGTCCTGGGGAGGCAGCTGCTCTTGTTGCCCCATTCAGAACTGCACCCTGGGGTGGTTGGGTGTCGGAGTGGATGGACTTTGAAGTTGTAGGGTCTAGGTTCCAGGAACACCTTGGGTGAGGCTGAGCACGGGTGGACATTTAGCGCCTCCCAGCCCTACTGTAGACTGTAGACTCCCAGAGGATGATGCAAGGCTGTGGATGTGTCCGGCCTTGGCCTCACGTGGTCAGCAGCTCTTGCGGGACGTGGCCTGAGACGGTTCCTGTGACCAGGTACACACCTGGAAAACGCCAGGCTTCTGTAGAACGGAGAAGACGAGGGGTCCGCCGGGGCCGGGGCTGGGGCTGAGACCCCGGGATCTTTGGGTTGTCTGTGTTCCAGCGTAGGTGATGGAGAAAGTGGTCCTGGCTGTGCCCAGTGACCACCTAGAGGATGCTGGGGTGTGTGACAGTGACAGCGCCCAGGGTAGGGAGTGGCGGGGTTGTTGGTGTTCCTGAACAGCTAGCTGAGCTGCCCGGTAGGATTCTCACAGACCGTGGTGACCTGAATTCTGTGACCTGTCACACACTTTGCCTTATTTTTGTGCAGGCACAAAATAATTGAGGAAAGTCAGGTACGCTTTCCTGTTACTGCCTTCCAAGGCAAGTCCTTCCTGTTGTCTAGGCTGGCCTTGAACTTCCAAACCTCTGCTTTCCTCACAGTGCTGGATCACATACCAGTTTTTACGTACAGCGCTGGGGAGCCCAGTTTCTCAGCCTTTCTCAGCCCGTGTCCGTCAACGATGCTCCCTCATCGTTGAGAATTTGTTTTGCTTGAAAACGTGCTTGATGCCAGGTGTTGGTGGTGCATGCCTTTAGTCCCAGCACTCGGGAGACCGAGGCAGGGGATCGCTGTGAGTTCAAAGCCATTGTGGTCTACAGAGTGAGCTCCAGACCAGCCTCCAAAGCCACGAAAAAAACCAAAAAGAAAAGAAAATGTGCTTCTTGTTCCCGACCCTGTTGGCCTTCTAGTGCTATCCCACCGAGCCACAGTATCCTATCCTTGAAAAGTCTCCTCCATCCTCCCCCTCTCCCTCCCCCTCCCTCCTCCCTCCCTCCTCCTCCCCCTCCTCCTTCCCTCCCTCCTCCCTCCCTCCCTCCCTCCCCCTCCCCCTCCCTCCCTCCTCCTCCCCCCTCCTCCTTCCCTCCCTCCTCCCTCCCTCCCCCTCCTCCCTCTCCCCCTCCCCCTCCCTCCCTCCCCCTCCCCCTCCCTCCCTCCCCCTCCCCCTCCCTCCCTCCCCTCCCTCCCCCTCCCCCTCCCCCCTCCCTCCCCCCCCATGGGGACAGTCAAGGTTTTGCATTACATTTTAAGGATTTCTTTTGTGAGCTGTGCCTGGCTGTGTGTGTGCGTGTGTCTTTGGAGGTTCACGCTCGTGTGCCCTGAGCTGGAGTTACGGGCGGTTGTGAGCTGTTCCCTGTGCTGGGAATCAAACCCTGCCTCTGCAAGAACAGCAAGAGCTCCTTATTCTGAGCCGTCTTTCCCGCTGCAGGAGTTAAACAGATATTCTGTGTGTACATGCGTGCACTCGTGCCGTGCCGTGTGTGGGGTTCTCTCCTACCGTGTGTGAGATACAGGGGTGGGACTCAGCGAGGTGGGCCCGTGTTTTTACGTTTTAAGCAGTGATAGCTTTTGGGAGGTTTTGGTTCTAGTCCCAGATCAGGGAATGCACTTTTTTGTTTCTTTTGAGGCAGCGTTCCTCTGTGTGTACCTGGCTGTGCTGGAACCAGGGGAGCCTCCGACTCAGAGACCCACCCACCTCTGCCTCCCAGGGGCTGGGCGTCACCGCCCCGGGTTCAGGAAGGGTTATTGATAGGGTTTCAAACGGGCACCCAGTTAACTTCAAGAACGCAGTCTTTGTCACTGGAGTACTGTGTCTGGGCGCAGTGGCCTCCTGGCGTCCGGATTTGGGCGTCTTTGTTCCTCTTGGAGCTGAGCTGAGCTGAGCTGCAGCTCTGGTCTGGGTCAGGTTGATGGAGCCTGTCCCCTGCCTTCCTGAGGTTCTGTGGGTCACACCCTCCAGCCCGTGGTCCAGGAGTCACACAGCTTTATTTGGGCGATTTTCCTCGAGATTCAGACTTGCTGCTTGGAAACTGTCACCTGCAGGAGGTGGGCCCCACCCACCTTCCCTGCCCAATGCTCTCTGTGTTGCCTTAGCTGGGGTGATTATCACTAATGGAATCTTGTGGCAGGAGTGCTTGCAGGAAATAGACCTGCTTATGCTGCTCCTCCGATGCTGGGGGAAGCTGCGCTGGCCCTGCATCGCTGGCCCTGCATCGCTGGCCCTGCATGTCACTGCTCATAACTGATTTTTACGGTGGCATCCACCAAATGTCCTGGTGTCAAATGGCTTGGGAACAGAAAATGAGGCCATTAGAACGAACATCTGACTGGTGGGGGCTGTGCCCAATCCTAAACTGCTCTCGGGGCTGGACATGGTGGTCCCTGCCTACTGTTGTAGCATTTGGAAGTCTGGGCTCGAGGTCTGAGGTCTGCTGTGAGTTCAAGTCCCGGCCAACCTGGGCTCTAGTGTAAGACTTTGTCAGTTGCTCCCGGTAAATCAAGATGTCACTTAGCAAAGCATACCATGGCCTTCAGAGCCTAAAGGTGTGTGGTGGGATGCACAGTGAGGGCTGGGAGCCCGCCCTTCATGCTTTCTTAGGGTTGTGGTCAGCGAGAGAGGCCAGCGTTGAGTGCTACCGTGGAATGGTGGACGTGGTGAGTTCCGTGTAAACCCTTACCAACTGTATAGCCAGGAGCATTTTTACTCTTCCTGTTTTGAGTGAGGGATCTTAGACCCCAGCTTCGAAGGTCTAAGCACCTCTCCCTCCCTCGCTTTCCTGTCAGTTACTTAGGGTCTGTGTAGTGTTTATTGAAAACACAGATTAGATGCCCAAGGTTTTGCTGGGGAGGGCAGTACTTCCCCGCCCTGCCTCCCTCTCTCTCCCCCAAGGCATCCCTCTGGTCCCTTGTGACTTTTGCCTGCATCCCCTGGCTCGTTTCTCGCAGTGCCCTGTGGACCTGGGATTTAGGTTTGGCTCACAGGCTCCTCCGTTCCTGTGGCAGAGTTAATTCGGTAACCTTGGTTACCTCTCCTGACAGTGTCTACGTGGCCCCTGCGGCGTCTCTGGTGTTGGGGCTCCGCTTAGGAAGCTGGCTGCAGCCGACCTCAGGTCTTGCCCACTGGAGAGAGGCAGGTGCCTGTCCGCTGGGCTGGGCCCTGGGCGTGGTCCACTCTCCTCTCTGGTCTGGGCCCGGCTTCTCTAGGTGGAGCCGCTGCCGTCTCCTGGTGGACACACCTGTTTTCGCTATGCCAGTCTCTTCTGGCTTATGCGGTAGGTGGGGCGGTGGGTGTTGTGCAGTTTACACTCCCCTCCGTGACCTGGGGTACAGACTTTTTTTTCTCTCGTGGCTGGGCTGGGGATAAGATCTGCTCATATTAGGCAAGTATTCAACCGTTGAATTGAATTGCATCCCCGGCCTCAGAAATACATTTATTTGTTCATTTGGCTGCATTTAGTCATCCACTACCACTACCCATGAAAATCCTTTGAAAGTAAGGCCTGTCTCCCACCATCCCTACTCCTGAAGCCTGTCTGTCTGTCTGTCTGTCTGCCTTTCCTTCCTTCCTTCCTTCCTTCCTTCCTTCCTTCCTTCCTTCCTTCCTTCCTTCTTCCTTCCTTCTTCCTTCTTCCTTCTTCAGCTCCTCCTCCTCCCCCTCCCCCTCCCCCTCCTCCTCCTCCCTCCTCCTCCTCCGTGGGTAGTGTGGCATGGTATAAATTCTTGGTTTCCCTGCAGAATTGTGTTTTCAGTTCTAGGGGACAGGGCAGGGCCTCATGCGATGAGCCCTGCTGATCTGTGTCTCCTTGTAGTTACTGTTTGTTTGGAGATAGGTTGGTGCTGTGTAGCCCAGGATGCCCTCCAGCTCACTCTTCTGAGCCTGGGGATACAGGCGAATGGCTGGCTGTGTTCTGCGGGCTCCTCTAGGGGATTTTGAGAACTCTGGGGAGCTGCATTCTGCTGTGTCTGCTGGAGTGCAGTGCGCACCAGGACTGGATTGCACCCACACAGCTGCCCTTGAGCCGGGACGCGCACTCCCTCTGTGTCGAGCTTTTCCACAGAGATGTCTTAGTGCGCTGTCGTTTCTGCACCCGCAGGACGTCTTTAGAGTCAGGCAGCTGGTGTCTGGCCGTGAGCTGGCTTTTCTTCTTTCTTTTTTGGATGCTGCGCCTTCTTATCTGACCCTTGAGTGGTCTTACCCTGTTGAAGCTGTTTCTGTCCCTTCTGTTTGTCACTGGATTTCTGGGCTTTGTCTCAACTTTCCAAGTCTCCCAGCGAGCATTTCTGCTCCTGTTTTCTTAGACTCCAGGAGCCTTGGGATGCTCAGGGTTCCTCATTACGCTTGGCTTTCCTGTTGTTTGACGTCAGTTTTCCTAGTCTTAACTTTCTTCCTTTTGGGTTTCCTTGTTTGTTTTATGGTAGAGGCCTCCCTTTAATGTCCAGTTACGTTTATGACTGGAGATAGCGAGGACCTGAAGTTTCTCTTCTACCTGCCCTCCTGTCCCTCCCTCCCTCCCTTGCTCCCTCCCTCCTTTCCCCCTCCCTCTCTCCCTCCCTCCCTCCTTCCCTCCTCCCTCCCTCCCTCCCTCCCCCCTCCCTCCTTCCCTCCCTCCTCCCTCCCTCCTATGGGTACCCACTGCTGCCGGTTTTTGGGGTTGGGGTCCAGTGCTGTGAATTTATAGTCTATTTTTCCCACCTGGAGTTCATGCTTATCTTCTGCTGTGGGTTGGCACTGAAGCTTAGTCTTCAGATCCTTGTTTCCATGGTTAGGATGCGTGTGGGAAGTGGGGTTAGGCAGGACCATAGTAGCGCTGTCCGGAAGGGGTCGCTCTGTGGGGAGACACTCCTCAGCTGACAGGCTGAAGAGTTTCATTGTAGATGTGAGCACAGCCAGAGAGGCGTCTGGAAGGGTCCAGACTGAACTTGGCTGTGGGGGGAGGCGGAGAACGAGAGATGAAGAGAAGGGAGGTGTGGCCTAGGGGACCAAGGGAGCAGAGTTGGAATGGCTGACTGATGCGGGAATCAGAGGCTGGGAAGGGAGGGGAAGGGAGGCCCCGCCCCGGGTGGGCTGCCGAGGGTTAGGATGGCTGTTGTGAGAACTGCTGGGAGGGGCCTCAGGCGCCAGGCGCCCGTCCTGGGCTCCTTTGAGACCCAGCGCTAGCCTTGCTGTGTTATTTATATCACCTGGAAAACACTGGCCCATGTAAAGTGTGTTGCCCTGCGTGGGAAGCCTTGGAAGAGGGTCCCGATTTCGGGGAGAGTTGTAGTCATTGGCGTGGGCGCTGGGGTGGCCAGCAGGGCTGTAGTTGGGAAGGGCTGGTGCCCCAGGTGGGAGGTCCTAGGATGGAGGATCCCTTGACTCAGCTGTGAGGAGAACCCTGGCTGGGCCCTGTGTTGTGTCCTCGCCTTCCTGTTCCGGCTGGCCCAGGCGTTTGGATTCCTTACACTACGCTTCCCAGTGTGCCCAGCGCAGGGCTGGCCACTGCTGGTGCGCAGGGCTCCTCTTTAGTGTGTGTGTACTTGTGTTTTTAGAGTCTTGGTGACGCATTCTACGGCAGGGCCACACCCCCGTTACGTAAGCCCTTTTAAAGAAGAGGAAGTTCCTGTGTGGGGGTATCGTCGTCCTCGTTATTTCTGAGAAAAAGTCTTCCCAGAGTTAGTGATGGGACAGTCCCCTGCCGTGGTGGCCTTCTGTCTGGGCCGCGCACACTTTCGGTGGTTCTTGTTCTGGTGACCTGTGGCCGGCTGCTGCTGAGGGTGGCCTGCCAGCAGTGCCCAGCCTTGCTGGTAAGCAAGGAGCTGGCTCACAGCTCACAGCTCACAGCCCTGTGCGTGAGCGTGCAGGCTTCACTGGTGCACTTCCCGCCCCACAGTTGCCCTGATCCTCCTGACTGCAGCCAAGCCCCTAGTAGGCTTCTTGGAATTAAGGATTGAGGCAGTGGGTCCCTGGCCCCTCCTTCCTCCCTGCTGAGCCCCACTGTTACCGGGGTTGAACGACCCTTTCACAGGGGCCACGCAAGGCTGTTGGGAAACACTGATATTTCATTATGATTAATAACACGAGCTCAATCACAGTTATGAGAAGAGTTTACGGTGGCCTTCCACAGTGGAGGGGCTGTACTAAGGAGTGTCTTAGGAAGGTCGAGGACCCCCCGCCACAGCCCTCCTTTGGCTGGCTCCCTGCACTGGTCCAGAGTGAACTGTTGCTGACTGAGGAAGCTGTGGCATCACCTCAGGCAGGGAGGTTGCTGGGCTCCACTCTCCGCACCCTGTGATGCTAGAGGTCTGACGCAGGATCTCAGCTCTGATGTCCCCGGGTGCGATGCTGTCTCTAGGCCAACGCCGAGGACCAGTGCTGGGCAATGCCACTGCGGTGTCCCCGCTGTGGAGTCGGTCACACTGGGAAAGGCACACAGGGATTGTAATCTCCGCCGCTCCAGGCTAGCGTGTGTCACAGGCAGACCAGGTGCCACCGAGCCAGAGCCAGTCCACCTGGCAGACTGACTTTGGAACCTCGTGTAGGTTTGGGGCACAGAGGCCTTTACGTTGCAGGACTTCTTGGCCTTTTCCTCTTGTGGCATGCGTTTTGACCCTGGAAACTTTTTTAAAGGCGCACATCTTTTGGAAATCTCCTGCCCCGTGGAGACTCCTTCACTGTAGCTGCTCTGGTTCTGCATCTGAGATAAATACCAGCAGAGTCAAGGCCTGTGGTGACGCTGTGTCCGGGCTGCTGCTCGGCTGCCTGTGTGTCGGGTGAAAGTGTCCGCACAGCAGCCTTTGTGCCCGAGTTTGAACCTGGTCCTTCTCTCAGCGGCAGAGTCCATGGCTGCAGTCACACACCTGCATGCCAGGTCCTTGGTCTAGCGACCACCGAGATCCTGCCCTTTGGTGGTGGGAGAGCGGGGATGGTGAGAGTTGCGGGCCCTTCTCTCTCTTGGGAGGATGGCGTCTCTGCCATCAGAATTGACCCTGTCCTTGAAGTGCAGGTTTTGCCTTGAGCGGAGCATGTGCTTGTGCCCACAGGAAACAACCATGTGCGTGTGTGCGTGCCAGCGTGTGTGTGTGTGTGTGTGTGTGTCGTGCGTGCCAGCGTGTGTGTGTGCGTGCCAGCATGTGTGTGTGTGTGTGTGTGCGTGCGTGCCAGCGTGTGTGCGTGCGTGCCAGCGTGTGTGTGTGTGTGTATGTATGTATGCATGTGTGTGTGTGCGTGTGCCAGCGTGTGTGTGTGTGTGCCTTCCAGCGTGTGTGTATGTATGCATGTGTGTGTGTGCATGTGTGTGTGCCAGCGTGTGTGTGTGCGTGCCAGCCTGTGTGTGTGCGTGTGTGCGTGTGTGTGCGTGCCAGCGTGTGTGTGTGCGTGCCAGCGTGTGTGTGCGTGCCAGCGTGTGTGTGTGTGCGCATGCCAGCGTGTGTGTGCGTGTGTGCCAGCGTGTGTGTGTGCGCGTGTGTGCGTGCCAGCGTGTGTGTGCGTGTGTGCGTGCCAGCGTGTGTGTGTGCATGTGTGTGTGCGTGCCAGCGTGTGTGTGTGTGCGCGTGCGTGCCAGCGTGTGTGTGTGTGTGTGTATGCATGTGAGTGTGTGTGTATGTATAGAAAGAGAGGGATGGTCGCAAACGTGCGCGCACGCACACACTCACACACACACATACACTCACACACACTCAACACGCGCACACACACACACACACACACACACACACACACGCGTCAACCTCAAGTGTTGTTCCTCGGGTACCGCCCACTTTGTTTATTGCGCTCCCCTGCTGGCTTTCACTAACTAGGTAGGCTAGCTGCTGAAGGGCCAGCTGAGCCCCACCTGTGCCCCCTCCTTGGAGCCAGGATTACACGCACGCACTTGCTTCCTTGCCGGCCATTAACAACAGCAGCAACACCTGGGCTCTGAGGTGAAAACTCGGGTTCAAGCTCTTTGCTCAGCCCTATCTGTGTCTTGCTCTGGTCTTGAACTCAACACCCTCTTGCCTGATCTGCCTGGGCTGGAATCTGCCATTATTACCAGCATCCTCATACAGGTCTGTGGTTTTTTTTCGTCTGTGTGTGTCTGTGTGTCTGTGTGTGTTTCTGTATGAGTGTGTGTGTGTGTGTGGTGTGTGTGTGTCTGTGAGTGTGTGTGGTGTATCTGTATGAGTTTGTGTGTGTGTGATATGTGTGTGTGTGTCTGAGTGTGTGTGCTGTGTGTGTGGTGTGTGTGGGTGTGTGTGTGTCTGTATGAGTTTGTGTGTGTGGTGTGTGTGGTGTATCTGTGAGTGTCTGTCTCTGTATGAGTGTGTGGTGTGTGCGTGTGGTGTATCTGTATGAGTTTGTGTGTGTGATGTGAGTGTGTGTGTGTGACTGAGCGTGTGTGTCTGTATGAGTTTGTGTGTGATATGTGTGTGTGTGTCTGAGTGTGTGTGGTGTGTGTGTGTTGGGGGGGGCAGGGGTGGGCGCAGGAAACAGTCTGTAAATTGGCCTGGGCCGCAGGTGTGTGCGCAGGCGCATTTCGCCCCCCAGGCCTGTGTGGGATCACACAGCTTGAAACAGTTCCCCTCAGTGTGTTTGATCCCTGCCTCTTGGGCTACTGTTTGGGTGGAGCAAACGTCTCCTGTGCCCAGGGTTGAGAAGCCCTCCCCGCCTGTGTAAGTGACGCCTGCTGCTGCCGCCTGTGCAGGTCTTTGCTGTGGTATCAGTGCTGTTCAGAAAACGTGTCTAAAGTTTACCCTGGCGCCTCAAAACAGCCGGTGTGAGAAGTTCAGATGGCAGCATAGCTTAAACATTTTTACAGACTGCGAACTCTTTGCTGAGGCCTGGTCTCTGTTATATAACTCTGGCCGTCCTGGACTTGCTGTGAGACCAAGCTGTCTGTCTCTGTCTCTCTCTCTCTCTCTCTCTCTCTCTCTCTCTCTCTCTCTCTCCCCCCCCACTCTGTAATGTAATGCCTATTGCCTGGGTCATTTCTTCAGCTGTAGCTGTGGAGGTTTATTTTTTGGCGTTCTCTGGGGACAGTTCTGGTTCTGTCTCTGTGCAGCAGAGTCTGGGTCCGCCCGTTACGGCTGGTGGCCTGTGATACCGAGGCCTTGGAGACGTGGCGGAAGGGCCTGCTGTTGCTTATCTGCCCGGTCTGCCAGCCCCTTTCCTGCAGTGACCATGCAGGACTGGGAGAGGGATGGGCACTGCCTCCTCCCGGGAAACTCCCGCCCCCCAGCCTGCATTTTCCTGGAGCCTGGACATAGCCCGTTTCCCATGAAACTTTATGTGGTGGCACTCATAACATAGGTGCCATCCATGTCTCCCTTAGAATTGGACGCGGACAGTGTCCTGAGTTTCCACAGACTTAGGATGACGTCTCTCCGGATTTCTAACAGGCTTCTGTTCACCTTTAATATAACCCCCCCCCCCAGGACGGCTCAGGTCACAGCGAACTTGCAGAGGTTCTGGTTCTCCGCACTGTGGTCCCATGCATGGAAGAGGCCATCAGGCTTGGTGGCCATTGCCTTTGCTGCCTGAGCCACCTCAGTGGGCCTTCGGGAGAAAGAAACAGTTACCTGTCAATTGCCCTCTCCCCCACCCCCGCCCCTTGTAGCTCTTCCTCGAGAAACTGAGTTTTCTGTGGCGAATGGCTTGCACACGGTTGTAAGGCCACCTCGCCGCTCCCTGCGCAGCCAGACTTTAAACAGGTCGTGGGGGACATGCTTCAGGGTTCTTGGTGGCTTCGAAGCATGCATGGAGGCCGGATGTGGACAAGCCTCTGGGTTGCGGGTGGGGGTTTTGGAGTTATGTGTTCATGTGCATGGGTTTGCACGCACATGGGTGTTGGGTGGAGGCCAGAGAGGGGCTCTGCGTGTCTCCCTCAGTCACACTCTCTCTTACTCTGACACCAGGCTTCTCGATGCTCTCGGAGCTTGTGGCTTTCTCTAGAGTGAGGAACCAGCCGTCTCCTGGGGTCTGCCTGTCCCCACCTCTCTGTCACTGGGAGCTTGGGTGCTGGGCACGTGGGCCTTTATGTTTGCACGGTGCACACCCTGACAGAGCCCTCTTCCCAGCCCGCACCTCCCCCCTCTTTCAGACAGTTTCATATGTTACTAGTTCAGGCAGGCCTTGAACTCACGGTGTAGCTGCAGATGCTGTCACCTCCCGGGACGCTGGGCTTGCCAGCGGAACCCCGTTTTGAATTGTCTGCCACATAGCGATGTGCTGATTATTCTTGTTTCAACAGAGCCTTAAAAACACTTTCACGTGTATGAGGGTTTTGCTTGCATGTGTCTGTGCTTACGCAGACCAAATGAAGACAGTAGGTTCCCTGGAGCTGAGTTAGATGCCTGCAAACTGCATGTGGGTGCTGAGAACCGAACCTGGACCCCTACAAGGACAGAGAGCTACTGAGTTACCTTTCTAGTCCCCGTTTCTTTTGCTTTTCACATTTTCCTTCTGTCTGTCTGTCTTCCTCTTTCTTCTCTGCTTCCTTCTGCATGGTCTTACTGCGCAGTGCAGGATGCTGTAGTCTTGGATTGCCTTGGCCTCCTCAGTGCCAGGTCCATACAAGGGTCTGGAGCTTAGGAAGAGTGCAGGCCGGGGAGGAGTGGGCACAAGCGACAGGAATGGGTGCGGCACTGGAGTGACCAACAGGGAGGGGGAGCCCTGGGATGATCCGCCAGGCTTTACCTTAGTGCTGCTGGTCTGTGAGGGGAGTGAGGCTGCACCCTGCCGTCCAGACTGCCCAGAGTGTCCACAGTGTAGGCTGCACCCTGCCGTCCGAGCATCCAGAGTGTAGGCTGCACCCTGCTGTCCAGAGTGTCCAGAGTGTGGTTGCACCCTGCTGTCCAGAGCGTCCAGAGTGTGGCTGCACCCTGCCATCCAGACTGTCCAGAGTGTGGCCGCACCCTGCTGCCCAGAGCATCCAGAGTGTGGTTGCACCCTGCTGTTCACAGTGTCCAGCTGGGATCCTTTTCGAAGTCTAAACTTTTCATAGGTTTGTTTTTATGCTTTTGGGTGTCTTATTTGCATGTATGCCTGTGCACCGTGAGTATGCCGTGCCCGTGGAGGCCAGAAGAGGGCGTTGGATCCCTCGGAGCTGGAGTTACTGACCTTGATGGAGGTGGGAATCCAGCCTAGTCCTGGGGAAGAGCAGCGGGTGCTCTTAACCCGAGAGCCATCTCTGTAGCCCCGTGAAAGGTGTAGTGAAGAAAGAGAGCCCAGTCAGAGCCCCACATGCCTACCACACAGACGTGTATGCCACATGCCTACCACACAGAGACCGTTTGACCCCGACTCTCCTCAGCTTAGTGGATGCCACTCCTGCAGAGGACTGAGTGTGCCGGCCGGAGAGCTGTCTTGGCTTTGTCCGTGAGAATCTGTGTTGATGCCTTTTGTAGGTTGAGTCACACACGCAGGCTTTCATTTTAAGCTAGGTGTGTGATTTTGTGGTCCCAGAATTGCTGCTTGTAGTGGGGTTTGGTGTTGCCCGGAGCACGTGGGGTTCCCTGGGGTCGGATTCTCCTTATTGGGGCTAGCAGTTCTGTCAGTTTTTCTCCCCTGGTTTGGGTAAAGTTGAGACTCGCTGGCCACACCCCTGAAAAGGCCAGATTTGATTTCCTGTGGCCTACTGCTCAGAGCATGACTGTCCCCGGTGTCAGAAGGCTTCTCCTAGCTTTCCTGAGGTGGCCCCGGAGGGCAGGGAGCACTCTTGTCAGAAATGCTGGCACAGGTTTTTAGGAAAGTGCTTCTTGGCCTGCAGTGTCCCTAACCCAGGGCAAACCCTGTGACAAGGCCAGTTTCTTTCTTGCACCCTTGAAGCCAACTGTCCACCAAGGGAGGGTGGAGAAGTTCCAACTAAGGGTTCTCTCAGGCCGGACCTTCTTGGGGTGGCTTCCTCGGCAAGGAACGTGGCCAGGGTGCGCTTTGAAGAAAGGGCCTCTCTGAGGAGCTGTGTCTGGCGGCGAGCAAGGCCAGGGAGTTTCTGCGGGGAGAGAGCTGCTCAGGAGTTTGCTGTTGGAAGGCGTTCTTCAGGCCAGCATCTCACTGTAGATGTGTGTGTGCGTGTCAGAGCACAGGTGCCAACTGTGATTGAGCGGAGAGGACCCGGGATTCACGATGTGGCTGTTGGGGATGGAAGCCTGTACCGCAGTCCGCAGGAGACCCCAGGAGAGGAAGGCTGGACAGACAGACACCCAGAGCAGAGTTGGAGTTAATGCGTTTTGAACGTTTGTAACATTAAATTATTTGTCACCTTTGTATAACTGAAGCATTTTGAAGGGTCAGTTTAATGGGAAAGAGATTTGGGTGTCTCTTGATTGCTTGTTTTCGTTGTCCCGCAAGAGGCACGGTGCTGACGGTAACTAAGAGGCATGGAGATGGCAGCGTGGAACCTGCGGCTCTTAATTAAGAAACTTAATTGTGTTTCTGTCTCAGGCACAGGGGTCTTGTGTTTCGACTTGGAGCGTTGGGGAGGCGCAGCTCTCTGGAGCTTGGATGGTGGGAGCATTTATTTATGCTGTCCTCTGTGGACTTGTTCAGGGAAGTTGTAAAGTTAGGGCTCAGCGTTCCGCAGCTGTGCCCACCCATTTTTCCTAGAGCGGTCCAGTTGCTACGGCCGGCACAGCCCCAGGCCACTTAGTCCACAGTGACTGTGAGAAGTCGCTTTTTAATTTTTATCACAAGCATGTACGTTTGTGGTTATGTGCACACGTATGGGTGTGTGCATGTTCATCATGGCTTGGTGTGGAGGTCAGAGGGTACCTGGGGGTGGGATCGGTCTCGCTCCTGCTGTGTGGGGCCCAGGAACCGAACCCAGGCGGTCAGACCTGGCGACGGGTGCGCGTGCACCGCCTGGCTGGCGCCAGGCCTGGTTTTATTGACTTTACCTTGGTGGCACTAGGAATTGAAGCCAGGGCCTCTCACGTGCCAGGCAAGAGCTCCGCTGGTGACACCGCCAGTCAAGGGCTCATTCTTGATGTGCGTTCTTTGGGTTTAGACAGGCGGATAGTGACTGTCACCGTTAGCGCTTCCCGTGGAGTCAGGACAGCGCCCTGCGATGCATCGAATGATCACAGCGAGCACGCCACTAGGTCCTGCTGCAGTATTTCCTGTGTGTCCCATTCTTCCTGCCGGGTTCTTGAGCCTCCGAGCCTGCGTGTGCTGCAGCGCCCTCCCAGGCGGGGTGGGGACGGCCTCAGCACTCCTTGCATGCACTTTTTCCCTGCTAGCTTGTGGCCTGTGGAGGGCCAGAGTCGCCTGAGGGAGGTTGAGAGGGCTCTGTCTGTGTGGCTGTGGAGAACCATCACGTTGGTTCTTGGGGTGAAGTTGCTGTTGCGGCCTTACAAGGTGGGTGAGGGTGGGCACCGGCCACCTCTCCCCAGGGACGGAGGTCTAACACGCTGCGCGTCGTCAGGACAGCTGAGCCCGACCGGAGAGTCACCCAGATTCCTTCAGTCATTTAGGGCCAGGAAAGCGAGTCTTCGCATAAGCCCTCTCCAAGCAAGGCGGTTACAGTGTCCGCAGGGTTTCTGCAGCTGCCCGCCTCGGTTCGGTGTCTGTGACAGACTCCCGGGCACCGAATTGGTGTTCAGGTTCCAGGTGCCTGTGCACTGTCCTGGTTCCATCCTGTGGGTGGCTGTTTGGTACTGTGACGATGAGAAAATACTACACGGTGCCTTCCTCCCACAGAGTCTGGGCTCTTTTTGGGCTCCGGGGCCTGAGGCTGGAGGGCGAGTTCATGGCCAGCCTGGGCTACAGCATAATGTTTGAAAACACAAGGGATGGGGTGTAGCTCTAGCTTAGAATGGCTAGGCCGTACATCCACTCTCCATCTCCCTCCTCCCCCATACACACACACACACACACACACACACACACCACACACACGCACACACATACGTGCGCGCACACACGCACGCACACACGCGCACACACACACACACGGCACGCGCGCGCACACACACACACACATGCACGCACACACACACACACACCCCTACCTTATATGGTCAGTAGTAAAATGAAATCATAAGCTGTATGGTTTTGTCCTAACGCGGGTAAAGTTTCTGTGTTAGCTCTAGTTACAAGGGATTGTGCGGTCTTCACCACAGACCTAAGGGGACAGCGGTGTTTCCATAGAAATATCACCAAGCTCTGACCTCCACCAATCCAGTCTGCCGGTACTTACAGTGCCTTTCGTCATCCCGATGAGGCATGGTCCTTGGGCCCGCAAAGATTTATTTCCGCTCTACTTCGTGTAACGCACACGCTAGAGTACAGAGAACACATTCAAGCCACACCCAGTGCTGCCTTCGCAAGCAGCAGAGCGAGGACGTGGGCTGCAGTGAGCCCAGGCGTGTCTTGACACGCCAGTGGGAAGAGCCTCTTGTGTGGGTGGGTGGGGTCTGCACAGGCACAGGTGAGAAGGAAGCTCCTCTCCCCGAATCTCTGGTCCCCGGCAGGGCAGCCAGCAGTGCCCTTCACTACTGAGCCCTGCAGATGTGTAGAAAATTGAACTTAACCTTCATTGTAAGTTAGAAGTGGAGTGACCGATGTCTGCTTACTGGTGAGGTGCCGAGTTGAACGTGCTGAAGCGGAGGACTGTTTCAGTGGCTGAGGTGGAGGACTGTTTCAGTGGCTGAAGCGGAGGACTGTTTCAGTGGCTGAAGTGGAGGACTGTTTCAGTGGCTGAAGCGGAGGACTGTTTCAGTGTTTCAGTGGCTGAGGTGGAGGACTGTTTCAGTGCTAAGATTTCAGTGGCTGAGGTGGAGGACTGTTTCAGTGTGTTTCAGTGGCTGAAGTGGAGGACTGTTTCAGTGGCTGAGGTGGAGGACTGTTTCAGTGGCTGAAGCGGAGGACTGTTTCAGTGGCTGAAGTGGAGGACTGTTTCAGTGGCTGAGGTGGAGGACTGTTTCAGTGGCTGAGGTGGAGGACTGTTTCAGTGGCTGAGGTGGAGGACTGTTTCAGTGTTTCAGTGGCTGAGGTGGAGGACTGTTTCAGTGTTTCAGTGGCTGAGGTGGAGGACTGTTTCAGTGGCTGAGGCGGAGGACTGTTTCAGTGTTTCAGTGGCTGAAGTGGAGGACTGTTTCAGTGGCTGAGGCGGAGGACTGTTTCTGTTTCAGTGGCTGAGGTGGAGGACTGTTTCAGTGCTGAACGGAAGACTGTTTCAGTGGCTGAAGTGGAGGACTGTTTCAGTGGCTGAGGCGGAGGACTGTTTCAGTGTTTCAGTGGCTGAGGTGGAGGACTGTTTCAGTGTTTCAGTGGCTGAGGTGGAGGACTGTTTCAGTGTTTCAGTGGCTGAAGTGGAGGACTGTTTCAGTGGCTGAGGTGGAGGACTGTTTCAGTGGCTGAGGCGGAGGACTGTTTCAGTGGCTGAAGCGGAGGACTGTTTCAGTGGCTGAAGCGGAGGACTGTTTCAGTGGCTGAGGTGGAGGACTGTTTCAGTGGCTGAAGTGGAGGACTGTTTCAGTGGCTGAGGCGGAGGACTGTTTCAGTGGCTGAAGTGGAGGACTGTTTCAGTGTTTCAGTGCTGAAGTGGAGGACTGTTTCAGTGGCTGAGGCGGAGGACTTTTCAGTGGCTGAAGTGGAGGACTGTTTCAGTGGCTGAGGCGGAGGACTGTTTCAGTGGCTGAGGTGGAGGACTGTTTCAGTGGCTGAAGTGGAGGACTGTTTCAGTGTTTCAGTGGCTGAGGTGGAGGACTGTTTCAGTGGCTGAGGTGGAGGACTGTTTCAGTGGCTGAGGTGGAGGACTGTTTCAGTGTTTCAGTGGCTGAGGTGGAGGACTGTTTCAGTGGCTGAAGCGGAGGACTGTTTCAGTGGCTGAGGTGGAGGACTGTTTCAGTGGCTGAGGTGGAGGACTGTTTCAGTGGCTGAGGCGGAGGACTGTTTCAGTGGCTGAAGTGGAGGACTGTTTCAGTGGCTGAGGTGGAGGACTGTTTCAGTGGCTGATTTTACTTGGCCGGAGCCTAGCCTGTCCACCTAAACACTTTCATACAGAAATAACATTAAAATGTGTGCCTTCGCCTTTGAGCCGAGGGTATTCCCCTCCCGGGAAAGGCCCGTGGTTCTTGGGACCAGAGGGGGCTCAGAGTTGGCTCTGGTGTGTTGTCGCTGCTGGCCTGTGCTGTCTGAGGGAAGGTGAGCTTGCTGCACAGGGCAGGGCGGGGCTGTGTCTGTCTAAACAGCCTGAGAGCCACAGTCTTAGACCTCCTGTCACACGCCGTTCAGTTTTGGTGACTAGCTGTGGGGTTATGCCCAAACCTAGGCTGCAGATCTCTGTAGTGACAATCTCCGCGTCAGCCGGGGAGCCTGCAGCGTCTCACCTTTAGTTGGGTACTATAAATAAACCATTAATGTGTTAGGGACCTGCCCGGGGAAGGGAGAGCCATCCGCGGAGGGCATGGAGGTGGGGGCCAGCAGTCAGGCCGGAAGGGAGTAGGAGGCCACGCGGTGTCTGTTTGTCCCCAGATTACATACCGGCCTGGAAGGCTGGAGCCAATCAGGGCCGGGCAGCTTGTTTCCTGAGGAGAGCCGTGCCAATTTAAGGCCAGCTTGGGCTATAGATTGAGTGGAGGAGAGCACATTTGGGATGCATGGCTGAGGGTAGAGACCACAAATGGGGTTAGTGTCTGTGTCTAAGAGACCCACCCATCCTGCAGAGCTGTAACCCCCCCCATTTGTGTTGTTTGAGTGAGCCTAGTCTAAGACGTTTTGTTCTAGCCGGCGGGGTGGACTAAGGCAGCCTCGGGCTAATGGAGGGTATCGCAAGGGGGAGGTGGTCAGCTGTGCGAGCTGTCTGTGTAGGTTACTGCAGGACTCTTGCTGTCTGGAGAGACCTGGGAGACCTTATGTCCGCTTGGCGGGGGTCAGATAGAGCATCACGTGGCCTGAAGGAGAATAAGGAAGTGTGTCCGTCAGGTGTGTGGTTTGCGGGTAAACTCTGGAGATTGTCATCCCTTTGCCCCTTGCGTGATGTATTTTTCCGTATTCGGCCACCAGCGAAAATGTCTGTGATTCTATGCTGTTGCATATTGCTGCTCAGGAAAGAATGCATTTATTTAAAGTTTTGGGATAAAGTATACCGGGAACGTGTTACTACCAGAAACAAAACAAAGCAAACAAACAAAACCCAAAAAAGCCAAGAGACAAAACAAACCCCACAGACCATTTGGGTCCAGTGAGATGGCTCAGGATAGCTCTGCTGATGAACCTGACAGCCGAGTTCTGTCCTCAAGACCAACCCGCATGGTAGAAAGAGAGAAAAAAGTAAAGCGTTTGGGCTGGGTGGGTGACTCAGGCCTTCAGTCCCAGCACTGGGGGGAAGGCAGAGGAGGCAGGTGGATCTCTGAGTTCCAGGACAGCCGAGGCTACATATGGAGACCCTGCCTCAAATAAAAACAAAATCTCATATTTTATTACCAGGAAAACTGTATTACGTGTGCATTTTCTGTCTGGTGTTGGGAGGAGGAGGTGGTCACGACCTTGAGCTCATGTGACCCACACATCCTTGTCTCACACATGCCAAGCTCTCCAGGGGCTTTTCCCGCTGGCGTGGAGAGAGTTAGGGTCTGTTTGCATTGCCAGAAGCAGGCGGCAGGGACTGGTGAGGATCGGTTGCCTCTGCTGTGGGGAGGGTGGCTGAGAACTGCAGCTTGGGTTGGATTTACGGGAGTGTGCCGTGTGTGTGTGTGTGTGTGTGTGCGTGCGTGCGTGTGTGCGCGTGCGTGCGTGCGTGTGAGTGTGTCAGTTTGTGCGTGTGTGTGTCAGTGTGCGTGTGTGAGCGTGTGTGAGTGTGTGTGTGTGTGTGAAGGAGGCGTTGGCGCTGGGCTGTAGGGGAGGCGGTGTGTGTTGCGCTGTACTAGCTGCTTGATGGATAAGCCGAGGGTCTTAAAGTGGAAACTGGGTTTGGAAGTCTTGACTCTTAGCTCCAGGCTGAGCCTCCACCCGTGGCAGGCCAGGACATGAATCACGGACTGGGAAAACGGCAGCCAGCCTCACACCCACCTCCATGTAAAACCTGCATTTAAAAACAATTTGGGGAAAAGGTCATTGGGATGTTGAAGGCCTTCGCCCTCGGGTGTGACAGGAAGTTAGTGTGTTCTGTCCTGGAGAACGTGCACCCTGGCTCTTTAGAGGGAGCAGTGAAGTGTGCGTTTCTGCGGTGGAGGCTGCCCTGCCTGCGCCTGTGGATAGGCCCGCTGTGGGAGACCCTGGGCAGATAAGCCGGCCGCCCGTTATCTCTGTTCTTGCACCACAGAGCGAGGAGGCCTGGCAGGCGGTCTGGCCTGTGAGGGTGATAAGTGCGGGGTTCTTGAGCTGGCCTGGGGGCTGAAGAAAGCCCCACGTCACCACAGTTCTTGGCAAAGCTGGGTCACCTTTTGGTAATGGCCGCCGTAGTTGAAGCTGTTATGCTAGCCTGATTTCATCATTTAAGAGAAGAAGAAGAACCAGAGTCATGAGGCGCCCTTTAAAATGAACCCTCTGGGAATGCTTGGTCTGTTTTCAGAGCTGCTGGCGGCACCAGAGAAGCAGAGCTCTGCCGGCTCCCTCTGCCTTCAGTGTCTCTGTGACTTTCCAAGACGCCACACGCCACTTGTGCAGGCTTCTGTGAAGAGACTACAGGCGCCCGCAGGGGCCCTGGGTCATGGCAGAGGGCGCTCGGGTTCAGAGCACTGGCTGCTTTCTCGGGAGCCGGGTCTTCTCCTCCCTGTATGCCCTAACCCTCAGTGACAAGCACTCATCCTAGACCTTGTCCCAAACCCGTGATCCTCGTGCCAGCACCCACCGCTCTTCCTGTCCGATTCTTACTCTCTGGGGTGGGGTTTTTTGGTGTTATTTCCATTCAATTACAAGTGTGGTAAAGGGGTATGTGCATGGTGTGCGTGTGTGTGTGTGTGTGTGTGTGTGTGTGTGTGTGTGTGTGCGCGCGCGTGGCTGTCTGTCTGTGCATACCCAAGAGGCCCCATCTTGTGCCTCCTTCCTGTGACCACTGTTCTGATGGGGCTTGAGATGCCCTCATCACCCAAGCCTCGGGGCGACTCCTCAGGGCACGGCCTCAGGGCCCTGAGCGGGGGCGGGGCCGGCTGTCCCTGCCACCAGGGATGACTTTGGTCCTACTTGCACAAGTTGCTGCTCTCTAGGGGTCTGGGGACTTGCCTGCTCATTCTCACTCCCTCCCTTGGTTGGATTCAGGTCGTACTGCGTGGGGTCCATCTGTGGCGCCCGGTTTAAGCCTAGAGCTGACACCGATTTTGTCCGCTTAGATGCCCTCTTCCTCATCTCCATTGTCTTCAGGGGAGAATTGATACTCTCTGCTGGAAGCCTCGTCTTTTGAAGCTCAAGTTTCAACATGCGTGTTGTTCCCGTGTGGCTTTTGTGTAGTGTGTGGCTCTACAGACAGTGGCTCTCTTGTTGTGAAAGGCGACATAAGGGAGGGAGGGTTGGTTGTGTTCATCGGAAGGTTATGGTCCGTCATGCTAGGGGCACCATGGCGGTAGTGGCGGGGAGGTCACGTTGTGTCTGCTGTCAGGAAGCAGAGAGAGAGAGAGAGAGAGAGAGAGAGAGAGAGAGAGAGAGAGAGAGAGAGAGACTGACTGACTGACTGACTGACTGACTGACTGACTGACACGGAGTGTGTATCCAGATCGAGTCTGGCAGGCAGCGAAGATGACCCGTCAGTGTGGAGCAATATGCGTGGGCGATGTCTCCACCAGATCCCAGGTAGTGAAGTGTTATTTGATGCCAGGACTTCTCTCCACGGCCGCCGGCTCCTAGTGCAGTCAGTGGTACCCCTGGTTTGTCATTGGTGGCAGGGAATGGCTGTGCTGGTCTGACTGGCCCGGCTGGTCCCGTTCCACTGTGGCCCTGGCCCCTTAAAGGGAGACTTTCAGGGCAGCTGTGAGATTTTGTCACTAGTGATTTAGTCTGCTGTTACGTCACTGACTCAGAAGGCTGAGCCGAGATGGAAAGCTTCAGAGCCTCCTTACCTTGGAGTTTATTCAGAGGAAAAGGTCGTAATGTTTCCAGACATTGGCACTTGGATAGCTGTGACGAATAGCAAAGCTGAAGAAGGGAGCGACTTACCAGGCGTGCCTTAGCTGGGCATTCGGATACAGGCCAGGGAGGAGACATCACAACCAAGCCTCTCAATTAAACTAATAAAAATGCGCACAAGGAACGTAGCCTGGGATTGGTTTCTGACAACCGCTGTGCAGTGTTAGCTGAGGTTAAGGCAGCCCTCTCGTCCTTGGTGGAAACTGCGTGCTAGGCTTAGATGGCAGCCCCCGCCCCCGTAAGGCCTTACTTGGGTGACCTGTTTGACTTGACTTGATTCAGAGGACAGATTTGTCACCAGTGTTTAGTCTTTGGGCTCTCTGGGGGATTGTAGTTGACTTCCTCCTCCAATCCGAGACTGGAGGAGGAAGTCAGCTCCCATGCGGTCCGTGTTCCAGCCCTGTTGGTTACTGTTCCCCCATCACATTTTTGCAGGGATGTTATGAGCTTATCCATTTTCCAAATACCTGGCCGGTGGAATACGCGTTGACCCTGGAGTTAACTCTCTGAAGAGTCTGTAAAATAGCCATGAATCTAGAAAGAGAACACTCTGCAATGTCTGTAAATCCGTTTATTTACGGACACCTCATCTGTCAGATGTCAAAGGTGGAGGCTCCCTGACATTGGTCATTGAAGACACACAGTCCTGATAGGACCTTGAGACCTGGGCTGTCTGAGACTGTTCAAGAGGAAGAGCATGTGGGCGTGGCGTGGGAGGTGGGGGCGTGGCGTGGGGAGGTGGGCGTGGCAAGGGCGGGGTGGGTGCAGGTTGTGGTGAGTGCTGGTCTGGGTGTGAGGTCCTGGCCCAGCCTTTCCTCACCTGTGTACATACATCTGTGCCACGGATTTGCACAGGGCGTTCCAGGGCGTCCCAGCTTCGCCTGTGGGAATGGCGGTCCTTTCTCTGGTTCAGTGATTCTTGGGGCTACCGGAGATGCCTGATGGCAGGTCTTTCTGTCCTGCCAGGGCCGTTTCTTAGGATTGGCACCCTGGCTTGCTGCTTCTGGCCTGTCAGTCTCGTGTGTCCCTTATGGACCATGACAGAAGGGACTTCGGTCCCCTGTGCAGTGCGGAGCAGGAGAACTCACTCAGATTTGAGGCAGTGCTTTCGAGTTTGGGGCCTCCTTCCTTCCTTCCTTCCTTCCTTCCTTCCTTCCTTCCTTCCTTCCTTCCTTCCTTCCTCCCTCCCTCCCTCCCTCCCTCCCTCCCTCCCTCCCTCCCTCCCTCCCTTCTACGTTGGAGCTAGCTTTGTAGACCAGGCTGGCCTCCAACTCACAGAGATCTGCCTGCCTGTGCCTCCCGAGTGCTGGGATTAAGGTGTGCGACGGCTGGGAGGTCATTTTTAAAGCTTCATCCTTCTAAAGAATGAGGTTTGTGGGCTCTGACCTCTGATCAGAGTTGAGTAACTATGCCTGAATAAGTTGAGCTACAGTTCAGTATATGTGTGCCTCATGGGCTTGCCCAACCGTGGGGAACTTCTGTGGGGTGGGACGGACTGACGGACGGGGCACAGCACTCTCCCATTCTCGGGTGGGGGGGGTTGTTGGAGGGTGGCGTCTGTAGCTCTTTTTTCTTAGCTGGAGAGCAAGGTCGTGGCCTGCCCTGCCCTCTGCATTTCTGCTGGCGTTTTAGTCCCAGAGTGGCGGGAGGCAGGCACCTCTCTCTCCTGCCTGCTGGCCGGACGTTCTGAGATTTGTGTCCTCCGTTCTGCTTTGCCCAGGGATCCACCTGTCCTCCCTGGGTTGTTTGCTTGGGGTTGGGTTGAGAGATTTAAGCTGTTGTGGCCGGACGTTGATAGTGGGTGACTGGAAGGAAGCATAATAAGGAGGCGGGGAGTAGGCTCCGGTCTCTCATGCTGTGGGCCGCTGCCAGCTCTCCGTTGTTTTTCTGTACTTGACCCCTAGAAAGAGAGGCGTAACAGGGAGACCCGTTTATTTGCCAGGCTCTGCCCTGTGGTGTAATGTTTGATTTCGTAATCTGCTGTCACTGCGTCACCCTTTTAAGTCGTCACAGAGCTACTTAAAAGATGGTTCTCTGACAGGCACCGGGGGAATTTGAACCCAAAGTGTGTGCCGTGGCTTGGATGAAGTTTGAGTGTGTGCCCCAAGGCTTCCTGTGTTGGAAGTGTGGTGCCCAGTGGGCCCGGTGGGAATTGGTTGCCCTGTCTTAGGGTGAAGAGCCCATCCCTGAAGGAAGCACCTGCTTGCTTCCGGACAGGGCTCTGCCTCTCTTGCTGAGTATGTGTTCTGTGTGTGAACTAAGTGACCACCTTTGCTTTCTGACCCAGACTCCAGCATTCTGTTACAGCTACAGAAAACAGATTCCGTTACCCTTGCTAAGAGTAGGACTGGAAGCTGGAACTGGTAGTCTTTTTTTTTCCCTGGTGGCAATTGTTTGAATGGCTGTGTTGTTTTAGCCTGTCCTTTTGTCCTTTCCCTAAAGAGGAAGCAGGCTGGGAACAGTGCTAAATTGGCAGTATTTATTAGGACTGCACACCGCCCACAAGGTCGCTTATTTAAGCCTATCCTTAAAATACTTGAAAGCTGGTGGGAGGAGGTGCCAGGAAAACCTTGCCGCGTAAGGCCGAGCCCCGTGTCCAGAGCTTAGTGCAGCCAGCCATGGCCTTCATCCTCAAGCTGGGTAGGAGCGGGGTTAGGGTCTGTGGCGATGCTGGAGGCCAGTGACTCCCGGGGGGCAGTTTTAGAGTCTCGGGGAGTACGAGTGTTAAAAGGCCGAGCTTGGGGGAGCACGCGTCCTCGTGCTGCTGAGGTGCGGCCTCAGCTTGTCTCTGCCGGTGTTGTACTCCATGACTTGTCCAGTCTTTCAAGTGGTGGGCTAGGCAGTTGGCGTCTTGGTCTGGGACCTGTGCATAGAAAGGTCAGTGTTAAATTGACCAATAGTAAGTAAGAAGTAACACGTACCTAGAAGGAATTAATGTTTTTTAATTTTCCTTAGGCCCCCTCCCCCTCCTCATCTGACATTTTGCATCATGAACTGTTTCTTCCTTATTACCCTAAACTTCCTCTGCCTCTCAAGGTAGAGCTGTGGGGAAGGCCTTGACTTGCGGGTTAGCAGGGCAGGGGCAGCCACTGAACGTCCCCATGGGGGGTCAGCCGGTGTTTACTTTTTTGGAGGTGGGATCTTGTGTGTAGGCTGACCTTAAATTCGAGCTCCTCCTTAGGGTGGCCGCCGAGCGAGTCCCACACTCTCCCTGGTTCCATCAGTTGCAGCCTTACCGCCTTTGCTGACAGCTGGCTGCCCGGTGAAAGGCCAGATAAAACGTGTGTCTCAATGGTCAAGCGAGGAACCAAAACAAAGCAGTTTCCAAAAGCCCCCCGTTCACCGGACATGTCCGCTGTCACCCTGTACGGCATTTTCCCAGAAGCACCGGGGAGAGGGAGGTGCTTGCCCGTTGGGATGCTGGCTGTGGTCTTGGTGTGTAAAGGTGGGCCGGGGGCAGTTTAGTTTCTTAGCTAGCTTGACTGCGGTGTGTTTCTGTGTCAGGGCGCTCACTTCAGGCGTGCAGTCCAGCGATGCTCTGAGGATGCCACCTAATGGATGGTGTGTTTGTCTTCACGCCTCCCCATCCTCAGCGTGGCCTGTCTGCACACGCCTGCAAGTCTGCTTAGTATATCGTGGGTCTGTCGCTCTGCCTTTGCTGGGCTTTTCGTGTGAACTGAGGCGCAGGCCAGTGGCCCTTTCAATACAGAACGATGACCATCTTGCGCGTCAGTTCTTTGTGTGCGTGCCTGCGTACTGAACACTGAGCCTGGGGCCTTGGGCTTGCTAGGTATGGGCGCTACGTGGCACTTAGCTGCTGTCCCCAGCCCTTTCTCGCTCGTGCTTTGAGAGAGCTCTTAGTAGTCTGCAGCTCAGGTAGACCTACTTCTGCCTCTACCAGCGTGGCCCACCTATGTCAAGATCTGAGAAATTGCCATACTGCTTTCTGAACTGGCCTTGTCTGAGCAGCGGTGGTTTGGAGTGGTCCTGGCTCTCTGCCTCCTGCAGCATCTTAAAAAAGGACCTTTGCAGGGGTGACCCCGTTTCCCAGAGCCACACGGAGATCTTGAGCTATCCTGGCTTTGCTGGGGGCTCGCGGGAAGTCTGCAGGGCTGAGGCGGTAGATGAACAGGGACAGTCCTCACTTGGACGCTCCGTGCTGTCGTCAGTAATCGTCCTTCCGGTAACTTGCACTTCCAGAAGAGGGGCTGAGGGGCAGAGGGAGACTGGTGTAGAGCCCTGTTGGTCCCTGAGAGTGTATGTCCTCAGGCGGTAAGTAGGGCATTGCAGGTCAAGGCGTGTAGAAATCCCTTCCCTGCTGCCTGTCTGTGAGCACTCTCTGCTGAGGCCGCCCGGCCACGTCTCCTGCCTGGCCCCTGCCTCCTGGCCCCTATGGGGTCCTTCACCGTCAGGCAGTGGGACCAGCCCCTGCAGCCTTGGGGTCATCTTACTGACACAGCAGCTGACCTTACACAGTGTCTCCTGTCTGTCAGGCTCTGTCCTGCATTACCGAGCTCAGTGTAGGGGACAGTTCAGAGCAAATAGTACAGTGGCCCAGAAGAAAGCCCACTCAAGGGTGGGGTCCTGCCTCGGGGGCTGTGTGATGTTGGAGACGACGGTCCCTTCCCTGTCTAAGCGTCTCCTGAGGGGCCTGGCTGACCATTCAGTAGATTCCTGTCACTGTTCTGTGACGGTGAGTGGCACGGGAAGTGTTGGCTTTGGCACGAGTACAGCTGAGTGCCACCACTGACACCGAGTGCCCTGTTTCTGAGGCTTGCAGGGGTGGAGTTAGTGTGCGCAACGCCCCGTTCTCTCCTCTCATTGGGCAGCTGGAGTACTCATAGTAATATTGACGCGACAGATGGGTTTCTCAGTGCTGGTGGGTGATGCGCCATTTTCTTCTGGAGATGGTGTGCATGTGTGTGTGAGTGAGTGTGTCGTCTGTGTCTCCATCCATGTGGCCTGGGTTCTCTGAAATGTGCACCGAGCCTCTCATGGAAGTATCCTGACACTGTCTGGCATGTCCCACAGAGTTCTCAATCCTCCCAGCCGCCTCCCAGCCGTGCACGGGACAGCTGACTCGGTGCCAGCTGCTCAAGGGCTTGGCACAGGCCCCAGGACTTCAGTGAGGAGCAGGGCTTGGCTAACACGGACTGCCTCCTGACCATGGCCATTCTTGTAGTCCCTGCTGCCCTGCCTAAGCCAGAAGGCCCAGTGCAGCAGGGCATGCATATTCCTGTTGGGCTTTTGAGGCAAATAAGCTCTTTTTTAGTGTCCTCTAAAAGCCAAGCCCCTTAGGGAAAGGACATTCTTTCATTGATTGACATTCTTTCTGGATTGCTTGGTTTCTTGACACTCGCTGTCTCTGCCTTTATAAAATATTCATGGGAAGGCGAGTTTACTGCTGAGGACTTGGAGGTGGCATCGGGTTCACTCCTGGTGGTGTTCTAGTGTGACAAGGGTGTGCCCTGCCAGGCAGGCACCCCTGGAACCTGGCCGGCTGTGGAGTGAGAGGCTGAAGTTTGTTCCCAGGCCACAGGAGACTTGCAGAGCTCTTGGGTGCTGAGCCATCTGCCTTCCCTGTTCAGGGAGACTTCTGTTGAAAATTTCCCTGATAACACTTGGGGAGCTGCAGGGGTTTCCTCCCCTGGGACTTAGGTGACGGTGTCCTCCGGGTGGGGACTTGGTTGGAAAATTGTGACCACAGGCTAGCGAGGGCCAGAGCCTTGGTTCCTTAGCGCCTCACATGGCTGGAGGGCGTGAAACCCAGAGGACCCACCCTGATGTCCTGAGCCTTGTCTGCCCTCTCTGTGTCTCCCTGGGGCGATGGTTAGGGTCAAGGACAGAGACACTCTGTCCTGTCTACAAGGCCACATGGTGTCTGTCTTGCCATGCCCCACCCTCATTTTGTTTCTCTGGCTAGTTTGGAACTCTCTAATGAAGACAGGTGCTGGGATTTTATACAGGCATCACCGTATCTAACTCCTCTCTTATTTATAGTGCTTTTTAAAGCTGAATTTACTTTGCTGTTCTACAAATTTTTTTAATTATGTGCCTGTCAGGAGCAGACATTTCATTACCATAAAAGAACAAAACAATCTGTTATTAAAATACCTTAAACGCCATATTCTGTAGATCCCTGTCTAAAATAAAATAATCTCAAATCTGTATCAATATACAGAAATCCACAACAATGTAAAACATTTAAGAGTAGTAGTTGCTTTCTTGGTTTAAAAGTAGATTCAGTAATCTACTCTTTTATCTTGTCATTTCCTACAGGTTCCCTGAATGTAATCCCCTTGCCAGTTGTAGCCAACCCCCCCCAATGATGGCGGATATCCATAACCCACTGAATGATCAGAACCTGACCACCCCATCTCTCGGGAGTGTGTGTGTTGTGTTTGTAAAATTACTTCCTGTTGTCTGGGGGGGGGGCAGCATTTTTAGTGGACACTGAAAAAAAGTTGGATAGTCGTCCTGTCCTGGGTGATCTAGCGGTATCGTTCCTGCGTCTCTGCGTAATGGGAAGGGAAGTAAGGGTTTATCCCAAGTCCTGGCTAGAGTAGTCGGAGGCTGAGCAGCTCAGCTTGAGCAGTTTCTGGTTCAAAGCCGATCTTTGGGTTGCGTGGCGTTGTCACAATGCAGGTGGAATCGTGGACCCATCATCCTTTTGGAGACTTGCAAGGTCATTGTTAGGCATGGTTTACTGAAGAAAACTTCAACATTTTAAATGTCGTATGCAGCAGATCTCGAAGAGGTTAAAGGATCGATATTTGTTATGTACATCCAGAGTACAAAAACTTAATTCCTAGTTATCTGATAGAGACTCAAACCCAAAATCACATACAGGAAGCTAGATGAAGCCCTTTTCAAGAGGTAGCTGGTACTCTATATGACCGTTAATATCAGGTCAAAAAAAAATTAAAATATTATTAATCTTATAAACTTTAAGATATTATTTCCACTTTAAGAAAAGTTTTAAAGGGTCAAAATAAAACCAAAGAATTAAGAGATTAGTGGCAACACACTAGTCCCTTAATTATTGTTTTTCTTCAGTCCTGTGTCAGGTGGCTCTTCTGACATGGGGCATGGATTTTCCTTTAACAAGCGTGCTTGGCTTTAGAGAAGGAGAGAGCCATGCTCCAACTCCAAAGCCAGCTTTAATTTTTAATTGAATTGGGACTACAAAAAGACCAGTTGCATTGTATGTTTCTGTAGAAAAGGAAACAAACACTTGGGAAGATTTATGGAAGTTTATCCTATTGGGAATAGGATAAACTAGTAGGCTTGTTTCCTCTTTGTTCTTGGGACATTTTCTCTGGATGATTGATCCTATCCCTCAGATGTTTAATTTGTCCAGTGGTCTTGAGAGCTGGGTGCCTTTGTTCTCCTACAAAGACAGGCTGCATAGTGTCCATTGGCTGGATTACTTTATTTATGGCTCTCAAATCTGTTAACATTCTCCACTTTCCAGATTTCTTTTTA
This sequence comes from Cricetiscus sungorus, assembly GCA_030556225.1. Taxonomy (NCBI): domain Eukaryota; kingdom Metazoa; phylum Chordata; class Mammalia; order Rodentia; family Cricetidae; genus Cricetiscus; species Cricetiscus sungorus. The sequence goes on along the minus strand of JANBXA010000741.1, from coordinate 58,735,388 downwards.
ATGACAAGTACAGGAGAATTCCAATTCAATATGTTGAGCATTTAGCTGCTCCTGGACCAGCTGTTCTAAGGCCTGTAATTTTTCCCATGTCAAAGGCCATTGTTCTGCCCAAGACAGTTTGTCCATTAACCATTTTAAAGGTAGGACTGTTGGTGCCTTTGAAAGATCAGCAGCTGTTGAGTCTTGCTTATGAACACCCTGAATGGCTGGTGACTGTTCCTTATAATACCTTTTAATATTTCCCAGAATGTATGAGTTTATGATTTGTTTCTGAGATTGGAGGAATGTTAACCTGTGCTTTACATTGCTGTTACAAATCACATCCCCACAAATTCATTGCTGTGTCAGCCACATATAGCTTTAATTCCCCCCCTGTCTTTCTGGCCCTGGCCCTGAATATTCGACCCATCTTGTTCTTACCTGAGATAAAGCCCCAGTCCCTAAAAAACTGAACATTTACCTCCTGAAGAGGCCGATTTTGATGCCAAGGTTCTGGTACAATTATTGTTCCATCTGCTGCTGTCTACAAGACCCTCAATTACAATAGTAGTCACTTATTCATACTTTTAACTTTGGTCTTTGACTATGTATGGAAGTTTGCCAAATACTTGCTTTGTTTTCTCCTAAAATGTTTGTGTTATCTTCTAAAGCTGCTCTGTCATCCAGAACAGTATGATTTTCACCGTAGGCGTTAGGTGCTTTAATTGCTCTGGGGAGTTTTCCCCAGAGTGGCAGGGAATGAATGAACCAGATTTGACATGGGGGACTTCGAGAGGCCCCTCCCACAAGGGGTTTCCTGATTGCAAGGGGTTACCTTGTATGCGTCTTGTTGATCTCCGTCCACTGGGCCAGTGTGTGCCTGTGCCACCCCTTCTGCATACTCCAGAAGGCTGGGGTCTTCTGTTTGGTTTATTCCTAGAAAAGGCGTTGTGTCTAGGAATGCCCTGCCTACAGTCTCTTTTTAGATGATCTTGTTTTTAATCACAGTTAAAACCCTGCCATTTTGGTTTTTCTTCAGGCCTTTGGAAATCACATCTCCTGTCCAGGTGGTGAGATTCAGTGTTCACTGTTGCCTTTAAAGGCCTAATTGCCCTTTTGCATTGTGATTTAGTATTTTCAAAAGCCAAGGATTGCTTTATTATCTGTCTAGCTTCTGGATTTGGTATCATTCTATTTACTCAAGTCCGTCTTTGTAAGAAGCCACTGAAGGTTTCTTACATGACTTACATGACTTCAGTAAATGACTCAGTTCCCTTTTCAACAAACATTCAAAGCTGGCTGTGGGGCTGAGTTTATGGAAGCACACGTGGGTCAGCTCCACAGGACGCTAGCCTCCATCAGACTGGCCGGCAGGCAGCTCCACAGGACGCCACCGCGTTGATTTGTGGGAGGGCCCAGCACTCTGGGTGATACCACCCTTGGGCAGTTCTTACTTAAACCACAGCACTGGGTTTGGGCTGAGCTGACACTGCAGGTGAGCTGCTCGCCCCCGCCCCGCCCCGCCCCGCCCCGCCCCGCCCCGCCCCGCCCCTCCCCTCCCTGCTGTCCCTGGAGCTGGGCTGGAAGCCCTGTGGGTGTTTATTGGTGTTGACTGCTGGAGGAGGAAGTTAAGTGGGCCTGCTGTGTGCTCTTTGGCCCCTCCCTGCAATCTTAAAAGCATAAATACCCTATGGTGATGCAGTGCTCACCTCCCCAAAGCTGCAGATTTGTCTGTCCGGGCTGAGATGCGAAGGCACCCAGGTGGAGGACCTCTACCTAGCAGGGAGGACTGCTTAGCGAGGTCTTCTGTTGTTCCAGAGTGGATAGTCGCCCCCCACAAGCCCTCGAGTGTCCCGTGGCCGTTGGTTTCAGCTCACGTCTGACATGCGGAGGACTGTGTGGGAGGCGGCAGGCACCGGGGAGCGGGTGGTGATGTCCACCCATGCGTTGGCATCTTTGAGGATGAGGGTCCCAGTGGGAAGATCCACACAAACCCACCGCTAGCAGGAGCTGTGGCGGCCTGTCAGGGAGGGCGAGCGTAGACGTAGAGTGCCAAGGGCACTCAGGAGCTGGAAGTCAGGTCTTCGCCGTTGGACCCAGGGACCCTAGAGCGGTCCCTGTAAAGTCCCATAGTCGGACTCTTGCCAAAGGCGAAGCTTCCTCGGGCAGCCAGGAGGCTGCGGCTGTCTGTTAGATCTGTGTGTGTGTTGGCAGAAGTTTTGTCTGGAAAACTCCCTATAAGAGGACATTTGACTTTTATTAGGTCTTTTTGATTTAGAAGATTTGCTTTGATTTTCTGTGCCCTGAGTTTATAAAAAGGACAGCTTGTGGAGAAACTGTGATTGAACTTTGACCTTGGCAGAGTGAGGGAGCTTCCGGGTGATAGGGTGATAGACTGAGCTTGTGCAAACTGCCAGGAGTACTTTCCCCACAGAGAGCTTCCAGAGATAGAGCGCAGCTCAGCCCAGGAATTTCTTCTGCTTGCCAGTTAGCTTCAAGGTTTGTTACCCACGAGGGAAAAAAAAACTTGCATTAACAATTAGAAAAGTATGAAATTCAGCCAGAAAAAGTTCAGCCTAAGGAAAGCAGCCCAGTTGTGCTGCATCTGTGCATCGTGTGCGCGCGTGGTGTTTACTGTGTGGTCCGCGCCCCTCTTACTGAGCATCGCCGCCCCTGCTTTTGGTGGTTCCCCTGCTTTTGGTGGTTCCGGTGTCCACAGGCCTGAGTGCGGCTGTGATGAGAAGCTGGCCTGCTGTTGTCCTGGAGTTTGCTGGGGTCCACGTTGTCCTTGGAGACGGCAGGCATGGGTCACATTGCCTCTGCCACACGCATGCATCAGGCTTCACTCTTTCCTCTGCGTCGAGGGTAAGCTTAGCACACGTGTGACTGACGTTAGAAGCTTGCTGGATCTGTTTCCAGGGATAATATCTAACCGCACTGCACTGTGGGGACCAGGAAATCCATGGTGGTCCTACTGTGTGGGCTTGCATGCAGACTTGGGTGGGATTTCACTAGTGTTTGCATGCACTTAGGGTTGCGTGTGGCATGCACTTAGGGTTGTGTGTGTTTGCATGCACTTTGGTTGCGTGTGTTTGCACTTTGGGTTGTGTGTGTTTTCATGCACTTTGGTTGCGTGTGGCATGCACTTTGGTTGCGTGTGTTTGATGCACTTTGGTTGTGTGTGTTTGCATGCACTTTGGTTGCGTGTGTTTGCATGCACTTTGGTTGCGTGTGGCATGCACTTTGGTTGCTTGTGTTTGCATGCACTGTGGTTGCGTGTGGCATGCACTTTGGTTGCGTGTGTTTGCATGCACTTTGGTTGCTTGTGTTTGCATGCACTTTGGTTGCGTGTGGCATGCACTTTGGTTGCGTGTGTTTGCATGCACTTTGGTTGCGTGTGTTTGATGCACTTTGGGTTGCGTGTGGCATGCACTTTGGGTTGCGTGTGTTTGCATGCACTTTGGTTGCGTGTGGCATGCACTTTGGTTGCTTGTGTTTGCATGCACTGTGGTTGCGTGTGGCATGCACTTTGGTTGCGTGTGTTTGCATGCACTTTGGTTGCTTGTGTTTGCATGCACTTTGGTTGCGTGTGGCATGCACTTTGGTTGCGTGTGTTTGATGCACTTTGGGTTGCGTGTGTTTGCATGCACTTTGGTTGCGTGTGGCATGCACTTTGGTTGCATTGTTTGCATGCACTTTGGTTGCGTGTGTTTGATGCACTTTGGGTTGCGTGTGTTTGCATGCACTTTGGTTGCGTGTGGCATGCACTTTGGTTGCGTGTGTTTGCATGCACTTTGGTTGTGTGTGTTTTCATGCACTTTGGTTGCGTGTGTTTGATGCACTTTGGGTTGCGTGTGGCATGCACTTTGGTTGCGTTGTTTGCATGCACTTTGGTTGCGTGTGTTTGATGCACTTTGGGTTGCGTGTGTTTGCATGCATTTTGGTTGCGTGTGGCATGCACTTTGGTTGCGTGTGTTTGCATGCACTTTGGTTGTGTGTGTTTTCATGCACTTTGGTTGCGTGTGTTTGCATGCACTTTGGGTTGCGTGTGTTTGCATGCACTTTGGGTTGCGTGTGTTTGCATGCATTTTGGGTTGTGTGTGTTTTCATGCACTTTGGTTGCGTGTGTTTGCATGCACTTTGGTTGTGTGTGTTTGATGCACTTTGGTTGCGTGTGTTTGCATGCACTTTGGTTGCGTGTGTTTGATGCACTTTGGGTTGTGTGTGTTTGATGCACTTTGGTTGCGTGTGTTTGCATGCACTTTGGTTGCGTGTGTTTGCATGCACTTTGGTTGCGTGTGTTTGATGCACTTTGGGTTGCGTGTGCTCTGGGAAGGTTCACCGTGTGTAGACTAGAGTGCACATCACCCATCCAGGCTGTAGAACGTCTCACTGCAGAGGTTCCCCTGGTACCTGGTCTCATCGCCTTTTTACCCCAGCAAACGTGGCTCTGGTCTCCATCTCTTGTCACCATGAAGATTTTCTGCAAATGAAGGCAGTATTGTCTGTACCTGCTGGTACTGCGTGCAGTGTTGAATTGCATGGTGACAGGATGAGTGGAAGGGTTAGAAAGGAAGTGGGGGGTTCTGGTCCCGAGCTGTCACTTCAGCCTTCACTTGCACTAGTGAGCAGAGGGAAGCAAACCATGAGCCTTGGCAGACCATCAGGGCATAGGCAGGTCTTAGAAGGGTTGTAGAGATGGAGGAGGGTTTGGAGACAGTTTAGAAGAACATGTAAGGGTGAGGAATGGGAGGGGTTTCCGTGTGGTCTGGGAGTCTGAGGAGGGAGGGCCAGGCGTCCACATTTATAATGAGGGACAAGCTAGCACAGCGGTCTGCTGGCGTTAGGATGGGCCAGGCGGCATGCATTGCGTCTGGTTAGGGTGAAGGGCAGGGATTCTGCCACCAAGTTCACCTTCAGGAGGCGGGAGCTCGGCGGCTGTGAGGGGTCCTGCCAGGTTCAGACAGTTGGCTGCGCCTGCTACCAACTCACTTGGCTGGTCCTGAGCAGTGAAGCATCATGTGACAGGGAGGCTGGTGTGACAGAGGCCAGGTGTTACAACAGCAGACCTAGGCAGGGGCGTTTGTTTTCGTGGAGAAAGTAGGGGCGGCTTAGCTTCAGCTGTCGTGGGGAGTGTGCTTACAGGGAACAGAGTGGGGTGGGGCACCCCCGAGTGGGTGAGGGCTGCGTCTGTCACTGCCACAGCGGTTTGAGAGGAAATGGTAATAGCTATTTCTGTTTAACATGCAAAGACGTAAGTCATCGTGGCGCGATTTTAATGGATTCTCTCTAGGGATCTGAACTGCTGTGCATGCTGTAGAACCCTGGCCAGGAAGGGAAGGCCCTTTCTTTGTGGGACACTGTGTGGTGGGACACGGCACACTTCCTTTTCTCCTCAGAGGCCCCAGGTGGCTGGCTGGTGCTGCCCGCCCACCAGCCTGCACTGATGGGTCAGTTCTGCTTTTTAGTGTGTGTGTGTATGTGTGTGCGCGTGTGCGCGTGTGTGTATACGTGTGTGCGCGTGTGTGTACACGTGTGTGTACGTGTGTGCACGTGTGTGTACGTGTGTGCGTGTGTGTACATGTGTGCGTGTGTGTACACGTGTGTGCACGTGTGTGCGTGTGTGTGCGTGCGTGCAAAAAGCAGAGTTCAGACTGGAGGTGTGGTTATGGGTGGCACACTTACTTTCTCTTCAAGACTCATTCCTGAGCATCTGGATTTAGAGAGCCATAGACGTCCATAGCGGCGCAGGCCTTTCCCATAGCGGCGCAGGCCTTTGTTGGAGCCTGTTTGGCCTTCTCAGCAGTGCCTGTGGTGTGGTGGACACGCATTCTGTGTACTTGACTCTCCAGGGAGAGCCCAGGCTTTAGGTAGCCATTCTCTCTGTAAACCCAGTGAAGTACCTGTGATGGTGTTGACTCAGGCTCTTCTGGTACCTCGAGTGAACTCCCCAGGGCCCGAGAAGCTGGACGTGTCGGCTGAAAGGTTTGGCACATTCTCAGAGCCCAGGCTTAAGCCGGGGCTGTGGATCTGGAGCACTGAATTTGCTGTCTGTTTGGTGAGTTATAAAGGGTTCTGACCTTTATATGATCAAATATAATAACTCGAGCTTTTCTAAATCTGTTCCATGTTACAAAGAAACAAGATAAGGTTTGATTGTGTATGAAGGTCAAGAAGTTAGACTGAAACTTGGCTACAGATGGCCTGGTTTGTCGTGATGAAAAGGGTGGGGACAGTTAATGACAAAGCCACCAAAGCAGGCAAGGCAGGGACCCCCTCCCCAAAGTTTCCACTTGACTCCTAAACCCCCAACTTTCTTAACTAGCTGGTAAAGCCTTTTGTGATTAGAGAAACGTGTTTCAGTGTCGTCATCCATTTTTAGTTTTCACTGATGAACGCAGATTGGTTAAATGTAGACACCTCTGTCATTTCCAGTCTGGGATCTCTAAGAGCATGGCAGGGCATCATGCCGTGTTATAACACGATGAAAAGGCAAAGCAAGTACGCTGGGGAGACAAAATCCTCAGAAAAGCCTGGTGTTCTCATCTGAGCCTACCCCCATCAGGGGTGCAATCCAATACAGTCATGAAGGCAGAGCCCTACAGCCAAATCGACCCCCAAGGGTCACTCATGCTGCTAAAAGTCACATTTCACCATGACACTGTGGGGGCACGTTCAAACCATAGCCCAGGGGACATATACATTCAAACCATAGTATGGGGACATATACATTCAAACCATAGCACGGGGACATGTATGTTCAAACCATAGCCCAGGGGACATATACATTCAAACCATAGTATGGGGACATAAACGTTCAAACCATAGCCCAGGGGACATGTATGTTCAAACCATAGCCCAGGGGACATATACATTCAAACCATAGTATGGGGACATATACGTTCAAACCATAGCCCAGGGGACATGTATGTTCAAACCATAGCCCAGGGGACATATACATTCAAACCATAGTATGGGGACATAAACGTTCAAACCATAGCCCAGGGGACATGTATGTTCAAACCATAGCCCAGGGGACATATACATTCAAACCATAGCACGGGGACATGTATGTTCAAACCATAGCCCAGGGGACATATACATTCAAACCATAGTATGGGGACATAAACGTTCAAACCATAGCCCAGGGGACATATACATTCAAACCATAGTATGGGGACATAAACGTTCAAACCATAGCACGGGGACATATACATTCAAACCATAGCACGGAGGACATACACATTCAAACCATAGCACGGGGACATGTACGTTCAAACCATAGCCCAGGGGACATATACATTCAAACCATAGTATGGGGACATAAACGTTCAAACCATAGCCCAGGGGACATGTATGTTCAAACCATAGCCCAGGGGACATATACATTCAAACCATAGCAGGGCATGTATGTTCAAACCATGCCCAGGGGACATATACATTCAAACCATAGCACGGGGACATATACGTTCAAACCATAGCCCGGGGACATATACATTCAAACCATAGCACGGAGGACATACACGTTCAAACCATAGCCCAGGGGACATGTACGTTCAAACCATAGCCCAGGGGACATATACATTCAAACCATAGTATGGGGACATAAACATTCAAACCATAGCCCAGGGGACATGTATGTTCAAACCATAGCCCAGGGGACATATACATTCAAACCATAGTATGGGGACATAAACATTCAAACCATAGCCCAGGGGACATGTATGTTCAAACCATAGCCCAGGGGACATATACATTCAAACCATAGCACGGGGACATGTATGTTCAAACCATAGCCCAGGGGACATATACATTCAAACCATAGCACGGGGACATGTATGTTCAAACCATAGCCCAGGGGACATATACATTCAAACCATAGCACGGAGGACATACATATTCAAACCATAGCATGGGGACATGTACGTTCAAACCATAGCACGGGGACATACATTCAAACCATAGCCCAGGGGACATGTATGTTCAAACTATAGCCCAGGGGACATATACATTCAAACCATAGCACGGGGACATGTACGTTCAAACCATAGCCCAGGGGACATATACATTCAAACCATAGCCCAGGGGACATACATATTCAAACCATAGCCCAGGGGATATATACATTCAAACCATAGCCCAGGGGACATATATGTTCAAACCATAGCCCAGGGGACATACATTCAAACCATAGCCCAGGGGATATATACATTCAAACCATAGCCCAGGGGACATGTATGTTCAGACCATAGCACGGGCATATATACGTTCAAACCATAGCACGGGGACATATACATTCAGACCATAGCACGGGGACATGTATGTTCAGACCATAGCACAGGGACATGTATGTTCAGGCCATAGCACAGGGACATGTATGTTCAGGCCATAGCACGGGGACATGTACGTTCAGACCATAGCACAGGGACATGTACGTTCAGGCCATAGCACGGGGACATGTACGTTCAGGCCATAGCACGGGGACATGTACGTTCAGACCATAGCACGGGGACATGTATGTTCAGGCCATAGCACGGGGACATGTATGTTCAGACCATAGCACGGGGACATGTATGTTCAGGCCATAGCACGGGGACATGTATGTTCAGGCCATAGCACGGGGACATGTACGTTCAGACCATAGCACGGGGACATGTATGTTTAGACTATAGCATGGGGACATGTATGTTCAGACCATAGCTCACACCTTTGGTGCCCAGACATTGCCCCAGCTGTGTCAGGGTTCCTGACTGGGAGTCACACAGTCTTCACGCTTAGCGGCGTGAGAGCGAGGATGAGGGCAGGGGAAGAAGGCTCAGCTACCGTCCCTGCCCTCTGCCCCCTCTTACAGGAGGAGACAGAGGCCCACAGCTGCAGGGCACCCCATCCCCCACCCCTAAGGGTCTCAGCCAGGCTGGGTGCACCTGTGTGGGACCCGCGGTGACTTTCAGAGCATTTGTCCTTCATGTCTCATACGGAACGAGGATCCCCGACTGCAGCCATGCGCATGGGGGATGAACCTTGGGGACCACACGGACACAGCAGCCAGTTGGTCCTCTCCCCCAGTCTTGGTGGAGAGGGGTCATGTGACTATCTCTTGACCGTCCTCGGTGTCAGAGAAGGCTGAGCCTCCTGCCCCAGGGCCACCAGGTCCCCAGAGACAAGTTCTGCTTCTCTTCAGGGACGGGGAAGCTGCAAGTATTCTAGTTCAAGGCTGGGACAACGCTCTTTCTACAAAGGAAACTCTCAGGGTGGTTGGCCGAGGGCGTTTTATTGTTGTTTCCTTCCCCCCTGACAAGGAGATGTTTTTTTCTCAGAGAACAAATTCTGCCAGCAAAACCTTCAGCTTCTTTTTTTAGATAGATTAGTTAGCATCGCTTCTTTTCCAGCCACGGGTGACGAGCGTGTGGAAGTATTACCCCGGTACAGGGCCTTGGCCTCGAGGAAACAGTGGAGTTCTCTCCCCCGCTTAGCTGATTCCTTTCTTGCCAAGGGCAATGTGCAGTGGCAGATGTGAGCAGATGTGGGGTGTCTCATTGGGCAAACAGTGCTTTCCAAACCGGCGTACACCGGTGAAAGAAAACCAGGGATTATATTACAATCAACCCCCTGCTCATAAGGAAGCCCCTCCCCCGTCGGTACGTCATGCTGCGTTCTGAGATGCATTTCCTCATCTCTTGCACCAGAGCTTAGTGACTTTAACAGTAGTGTTTAGTGTGCCTCTCTGTGTCAGTTACTTTTCTGTTGCTGTGATAAAACACCACAATCAGAGAAACTCACACAAGTGTTAATTTGGTTTTACAGTCCCGGGAGATTAAAGTCTGTGATGTCAGGAACAGCTGAGAGCCCGTGGCACACCTCCCGACCCTTTCCAAACAGTCCCACCAACTGCGGGCCAAGTATTACACATATGCCAGCCTGTGGAGACTGTGTAATCAAACCACCACATCACACCTCCTGTGCGTGGGTGCGTGCGTGCGTAGCGTGCGTGCGTGCGTGCGTGCGTGCATGCGTGCACGCACTCTGTGGCTGTGGTCAGCTGGAGGGTTGTAGGGGTCTGTGCTCTGGAGGTTTGAACACAGCAGGTGGCTGGACATCCATCCCTCGCTCCCTCCATCCATCTGTCCACCCGTCCGTCCGTCCGTCCGTCCACCCATCTATCCTCTTGCTCCAGTGGGCAGGGCGGGTTTCTTTGTGTTGATGGAGGTGTTCAAGAGGCCTCAGTTGAGAGCTGTGTGGGCCTGGGGCAGGCAGGGGACCTGTGGGGCATTTACAGTAACACTCTGCTGGTTTGCCCTCTGCAGCCAGGACTGTGTCCCAGTGCCATGCACAGTATTCTCTCTGCCGCCTTTTTCCTTTGTGGTTCAGCCCCAGGCTGCATCAGACCATCTCCTGTCTCTGCGGAGGGCTGTGAACTGAGGTACCGTCATTTCAGCCATTGGGAAGGTCTGCCACAGATGGCTTTCTCCTGAGACGAGGTATGGGCGATGTAATGGCTTCCAGCATCACTTTGTATTAGCTGTCTCGTGGAGTAAGGGACAGCTCACGCCAGGAACTTCCAGTTCTGATTCTGTGGGCCAGGCTCATGCGTATGCCAGGCGTTCCGTTGGGGTCCAGGAAGGAGCTGGCCAGATGGGTCTCACCGTGGTCTGACAGGACTGCAGTGTGCACAGGGGCAGGTGGCCTCTTCGGTGGCGGAAAGTTAGTATTACTTCCTTTAAAACTCTCAAAAGGAGGTCCCAGCATTGTGCATGGTGACGGAGCAGTTAGCTGCTGTCAGCCCCTGTGCCCAGGGTGGCTGTGTCCAGGCTCTCGGCCGCCGTGTGATTGTCCTGTGTGACTTCTAACATGGGTCTGGTTGATGTCTGTGTGGACCAGGTTTCCTTGCTGCTCAGGGGACATTACTGGCCGTCAGTTTGATCTGCTCTTGGTGTCGTGGCTCATGGATGTAGAACGGAGTGAGGCTGGCCCCCAAACTTCCCGAGTCAGCGTAGTCTAGAACATGAGACCACGCAGAAGAGGAGGGCTGGGAGAAGACAGTCGTTGAGTGTGCAAGTGACACGTGTGTCTGGGAAAGAGAGTGTACCTACAAAGTGAAGCGTGCTGGGGGTCAGGCCCAGAGCAGAGTGGGAGCGGATGACGTGCTGTTGGAGTGTGCGTGGCAGTGGAGAGCAGCCCCTAGTATCTTCTGCAATGCTTAGAAAACGTGGATTGCATGTAGCTCCCCATCCCTCCCTGGGTTTAATGGTTAGGACCCAGGAGATTCTGCTAACTGGGTGGGGGTGACACCAACCCACACCTGGACCCAGAGCTTTCCGGATCCCTGGGAGAGGAGCTAGAGAAAGGACGGGAGGCCCGGGTTGGGATCTGAGTGGTTTCCTGGATCCTTTGGCCCCAGGAGACACTAGGGTGCCTTCGGCCGAGTGCGGAGTGGGAGGAACCTGAGCTGCCCGCGGCAGGGAGCCAGTAGACATAGTGAAAGGAGAGCTGTCCAAAGGGTTTGCTGCTGAGGCTTCGCAGACAGTCAAGGATGCATTCCAAAGTCCCAGGGTTAGCCTTAGCCTTGAAGAGAAGGAAGGCCACTCCACTGCATCCTGGAGGGCAGGAGGTAAGAGGCGACAGAATGCAGCTTGGAGCTGCTGGGTGCACGGCGGCTGCCCTGCCTGGGGTGATTCGGCTGAAGGAGGGACACAGGGATATTTACTCCTGGCTGCTGATGCGATGTGGGAGGGGTCAGGTGTGCAGGCTGGGTGGATGCACGGTGCCACCCCCCCACTCGCATCCTCCAACGTTCTTAGGGGATAGTCCCAACAGTGACTTTGAAGAGTGCTTTCTCGGCAAATCTGGCAAGCTTTAAATTAAGGGAAGTTTTAGTTACCCACCAGCTTCCAAAACAGCCCCGCGCCAGGAGATCACCCTCAGCTCCGAGAGCTTCCTCATGCTGTCTCGGCAAATGAAGGGTCTTGGGAAAACTTACGGGTGCCTGAAGACATCGGAGCTGCTTCAGCGACTGGAAACAGCAGCTGTCCGTCAGTCCGTCTGTCACCGGCTGACCCGGCTGACCCACACACTGCTGTGTTTCCGGTGCGTGTGGAGGTGAATGGGCTTTCTCCTTGGCCTTAGTGGGGACGGGACGCATTAGCGTTCTGTGATCCCAGGAGGTCATGGCCAAAACGGCAGTCTTTGCAATGCTCGCGTTTCTTCAGCAGCGTGTGGCCGGGCACTCATCCCTCTGGCACATTTCACATGTGTGTGCCGTGTCTGCAGCGTGTGTGACTCTGGGTGCCCTCTGCCTGCGTGGGAGAACGGGGCACCTGTGACCGTCAGTGCCGGGTTTTTGTCACACAGCGAGCACAGCAAGGCTCCCAGTTCCGCCGTTGTAAAGGAAGGGCTTGGGACTTCACTTCCGAAAGCACGTGAGCGGCTGGCACCCGGTGACAAGGTCATTGTCACCATGCTGCTGGTGTTGGCATTCCTGTGCCCGTGATTACCTTGTCACTGTTCACAGATAACCTTACCTCTCCTTTGTGCCCCTTCTCAGCCCCCCTTGCTCTCTTTACCTCCCATCCAGTCGTGGAATTTCTTTGGGGCATTAATGAGAGGCTTTGAGGGGTCAGCGGGGCCACACTGGCTTTGGGACTTCTGGCGGCCTTGAGAGGTGCAGGGTTTGGGTGCCACGGCATTTTCTCTGGACAGGTACGACTCTGAGACTATTTCCTGCCCCACGCTGTGATACACAGCCCCTCAGACCCATCCACGTCCGGTTGTGATTTCCCTGACGAGGACCCTGGGGCAGGGCCGTGTGGGTGTTGGGACCCCGTGTCCAGACTGTCCTTGGACGTGGGTGCTGTGTGTTGTCGCCTTCAGGCTGATTCATGCTGAAGTGCAGGGAAAGCTTTTTCACGGTGATAGCATTTGTTGGCACTGGGATCTGGCTATTGTTCTGGCAAAGAGAATGGCGAGAATGACTCTAATGACAACTAGTAGGACTATTTATGGGGGTTGAAACAGTCCGTTATAATTAGGCTATGGTTTTTCTATTTATGGGGGTTGAAACAGTCCGTTATAATTAGGCTATGGTTTTTCTATTTATGGGGGTTGAAACAGTCCGTTATAATTAGGCTATGGTTTTTCTTCCCCCTCCCTGTTAGGTGAGAGCTGATTACCTTTATTTTAGCAAATGCCCACCTGGAGTTAGGCCATGTTGGGGATGGGCTGAGAAAAAAGTAGATTTGCTCAGAGGGAACCAACCAACTTCCACCTCTTCCTCCCTTGGCCACGGAGCCCAGGACCCACACCTGCTAAGCTGGCAGGTCTTCTACCACTCATGTGTTGCCAGCCCAAGAGCAAGTTTTAAAAATGGCTAAATATCCACTCTGCTGCATTTGAGTATGCACTATGCATTTCGTTTTCATTGTATAAATGGACATTGTTCTTGTCCCACACATGCTGTGCGTTTGACCTGTGTGGATGAGACACAGGACTTTTAGATCCCTGACCCTGAAAAAACGTAGTCACAGCAGCAGAATAGTCCCTCCAAGGCCCTGGTCCACACACACATTCTAGGTAGGAAGAGGATCCGGCTGTGGCTCTGGGAACTCTGATGTCTCCTCCCTTCTCTCCTCAGAACCTGAAAGCAGACCCAGAAGAGCTTTTCACCAAGCTGGAGAAGATTGGAAAGGGCTCTTTCGGTGAGGTGTTCAAAGGCATCGACAATCGGACTCAGAAAGTGGTGGCCATAAAAATTATTGATCTGGAAGAAGCCGAAGATGAAATAGAGGACATTCAACAGGAAATCACAGTGCTGAGTCAGTGCGACAGTCCATACGTAACCAAATACTATGGATCCTACCTGAAGGTAAGGCTTAAAAATAACACCGCTTCCATCGTGCCACACTTGGCTGAGCAGGCAGAGCCGCACGAGGACTCTGGCAGCACAGCAGGGAGAGAGGCTTTGACCTTTGCTGCGCTCAGAAGAACTCGGCTTTGATGGCGTCATATCACCGAAAGTGTCACTCACAGGGTTTTACGTTTGGTAAAGGCAGTTGGTGCTGGCATTCCCTTTCAAGGAGGAACTGTTTGAGTGGGGCATTGCTGTTGAAACTGTTCCTTAGTGGATAACGGCAACCACTAATCACTCACGGTGGCGACGGGCAGCCACCAGGCGTTTGCCATCTCGGGTTTCCTGATAGCTTGGACATCAGCTGTGGTTTACGTTGGCGCTGCCTTTATGCTGCTGAGAGTTGACCCTGTTGCTGAGGTAGAATAATCCAGGACAGGGAAGTGACCGCAGAGGGACAGCACAGACGGCCCTGGCCTCTCCCCCATCCCCCCAGTGGTAAAGTTGCTTTAGCTCAGTGGCTGTCAACCTGTGGGCCTCGGCTCCTTCCCAGGGGTCGTCGCCCAAGACCAGCAGAAGACACAGGTAGTTACGATTCACCACAGCAAAAATTACAGTTATGAAAGATGCTGAGCAGGAATAAGCACTCAGGAATCACGGTCGGTCTGCTCTTGACTGGATGTGACCAGCTGCCTCCTGTCTTGCCCTGACGTCCCGCAAGAGAGGCCGAGGTGTGGGATTGTGAGCCGCACAAACCCCGTTTTCCTAAGTTTCTTTCGTTGGGGTATCTCACCTCAGTAGAGATGAAAGCGAGAGTGATGGCAGAGGGAGACACAGCATGTCCAAACCGCCCGTAGATGGTCCACAGGGCAACAGCAGTGTAGGGACACAGCACACTCCGTACTGGCCGAAACGTCCCGATGAAGCCCTAGCGTGTAAACTGAGCCTACATTGTTTAATTTGGGGGACACTAAACCAGTGAGGCTGTTAACCAGAAGTCGACTTCTCCTACCACAGCCGTTGTATCAGCCTTCCTACCATAGTATGCCGCACTCAGGGCGGGGCGGGGCGGGGCGAGGTGCGGCGGGGTTGTCAGATGGCAGCCGGCGAGTGTGGTTGGTGTCCATGCAGCCTCTCTGTACAGATCCTGCCGCTGTATTTGGGGGACACTGCCAGCCTGCCAGACCTCAGTATTGGGGTTCCCTGGCGGCATAGCCCGGGCTTCCTCTGGCTGTCCAGGAGGTGATCCACCCATGGGCGTGCTCTCACGCTGCCTACTTCTTACAGGGTGACAGCAGGGTTTGGGAGCCTGCTGTGTTGACGACTTGGAGGTGTTCCTTTGTTTTAGGTATTACCCCAGCCACACGACTCAAATCCCCTCCTGCAAGCTCACTGTTAGTGTGCTGAGATGGGGCTCATTCTGTCTCAGAACCACGTGTTTGCTCTACGGCCTCATCCCCGTTCTGACGCACCTGGGTGTGAGGCCCGATAAGAAAAAGAAACGCTGCCTTTCGCACCTTTACGTGCTGCGTTCTCTCATCAGGCGTCGCTTAAGGCCGCATGCCCCACCCGCTCGGCCTCTAATCGTGGGTTTAGATGGAGGTTTTTAATCTTTTTTCTTTTTCCTTTTCTGTAATCAGTTCCTAAAAATCGCTAGGGTATTTTACCCACCAGAAGTTAGTACTGAAAATGTCCCTGATGACTTCTGGGAAGGACTGGCCGGTTCTGGTCAGGGTGCGTCCCTCCCCTCACTTCCGAGTGGCTTTTCTCTGCCGTATTCTTCTTGCTTTTGTAAGTTTAGAGACTGTTTATCCTAGGACGTTGGCCGGAGTCCTCTCAGAGCTTGTGAGTGCCAGCAGCCTTGGTGGCCTTGAGCACTTGGAGGTGCAGGGCTAGCATGCTCCCTTGGCGGCCGTGTCTCCATCTGGGCATCCCTGAAATGGGTACAGGTGCACAGGCATGCTCTTGTGGTGTTTCTCACGGCCACTGTACTGCGGGATGTGATGGAGACGTCCGGGTAGGCGACAGTAGTCCTCTGTGTCATCACCTCGGTCATGACACCAGACAGGATCCGGCCTCTGGTAGAGACATTACCAGGGAAGGACTCTTCTTATCTATGTAGGTGCCCTGGATGGCCTCCGTGGGCGTCTTGAAGCCTCGGCTGATGTTTTTGTAGCACCGAGGGAGTTTCTCCTTGCTGGTTTCTCCCAGCAGAATACACTTCTTGTTTTGAAAGATTGTGGGGCTGCTTTTGGTAAGCACGCTCAGTGTGAATGTCCGCCTTCTCCCCGGCAGCTGAGGGGAAGAGAGGCAGGCCTGCTCAGGCAGAGTCTCTGGACCTCCTGGCTTGTCTCCCTGCCTGCCCCAGAGGAAATTCCCTCTGGGGAGATGAAAAGTGAGCCGTACATACCTTCCAGGAAAGAGACACAAAGATGTTGGTGTGAGTGGGCAGGGTGTCTGCCAGCATAGTCAGTGGCCACTATCATGACCGTAGACGCTCTGAATTAGCCCAGAAGAGCACAGCCAGCCTGTGTGTACCCTCTGTACTGCTGGCTAGTCTTGCATCAGCCTGGCAAATGGTATAGCCATTCTGAGGAGGGAACTTCAGTTGAGAACATGACCCTCGGAATGGCCTTGGCCAATGGCGTTTTCTTAATTGGTGTGGAGGGCCCAGCTCACTCTGTACAGTGCCACCTCTGGGCTGGGGATCTGGCTGTGAAGACAGTCTGAGGAAGCCATGAGGAGCAAGCTAGTAAGCAGTACTCCTGCGATGGCCCTGCTTCAGGCCTCGCCTCCAGGCCCCTGCCCTCACTTCTGGATGATGGACTGCAAGACGAGGAAATACACCCTTTACCCCAAAGCTGCTTTTGGTCGTGGTGTTTTATCATAGCAGTAAATACCGGAAGGCAGTCTCCAGGGGGAAACAACCGTGGCACACACGCTGACTATGGCCCTCTGCCTTGTCAGTATTGTGTTATATTCGGGAACATTTTTATATCTGGCAGGACCTGGCGGATATTTTCCTTCCTTCAGAACTTCCTTCCAGCGATTGTTCGGAAACCCTGGTACGCCAGCCTGGAAAGTCTCATCAAAGTACAGATTCTCTCATGCCCTTATTTCCAAAGACAGAGTCCCACCATGTTTTCATTGGTGTGGAAGAAATAAGATACCGTTTTAGTATTAGTACACGAGGATGGCGACACTTACTGGGACTGGAGACGCCACACCAAATTTAAAGGGCCAGAGAAGGTCAAAGCTCGCTCATGCGGAGCTGTCTTGCCCGGTTCGAGGCTTCCTGTGGACTATGGGTACAGCATGTGGTTGGTCCCCACTGACCACCGCAGCAGTGGCCTTATGAAGGCCTGAGAGCCAGTGTCTGTAGCTGCTTCTGGTTATCCGTGCTGATGGCTTCCAGTCTGGGATGGTCTTGTACACCCCCTGGCAGGAAAACAGATTTCTCAGGAGACAGATGTGAGAGAAAAGGTATTTCCCCGGCTGATGCTTGGGACCGGCGATCCAAAGCATATCCTAGACAGAATCTCAGATGCCACAGTCGTGCCCATATGAATTCCATGGTCACACCAGCTGTGGGCACAGTAAAAGCAGGATGGCTCCATACTGTGGACATTGGGCTCACATGGAACCTTTGTACTCTGGGCTGGGACGCTTGGAAGCCGCGCATCATTTGCAGGTGACGCTCCGCAAAGACTTTCGTGCAGCCCTGTGTGGGAGGAAGAGGGCTCAGGTGAGGCTGGTGGCCTGAGGAGGGACGCTTGTCCACACTAGAGTTGCTTTGGGATAGTCTCGTAGTGGCTGCAAATGGTCTGTCTACATAGGGTGTTCTCCACCTCTCAGCCTCCTGCCTCAGCCTCATAGCACCGAGAGTTGAGGTTTGCACCACATGCTGGGTTCTCTATTCTGTCCTGGCTAATGATGTCGAACGTGGTTTGCCTTTTTTCTGGGGGGGGGGTTTGGAGGGAGTTTGAGGCACGGTTTCTCTGTGGCTTTGGAACCTGTCCTGGAACTTGCACTGTAGACCAGCCTGGTCTTGAACTCACAGAGATCTCTGCCTCCCGAGTGCTGGCATTGAAGACCTGCACCACCACCGCCCAGCTTTTTTTTTTTTTTTTTTAATGTTAAGCAGGGTTTCTAATGTTCCCAAATCTCCTAGATAAAGGCAGTATCTTGTTACGTTTATCTGCGTTTTTACTGTGAGTAGTCAAGTTTTACTGTGTCTGTGCTCTTAGCCACTTTGATTTCTGTTGAATTCTTTGTTCATATCATCTGGAAAGTTTCCAGTTAGGTTTTCTGTCATCCAGTGTTTTGAGATGACAATTTAAGATATTTTTCTTCTGTGTCCATAGGATTTCTGCTTTGGGGTACGGTTCTTTGGTTTAGAAACTAAACTTTTTTCCTATCTTTGTGCGTTAACTTGCCAGTGTAAGTTGTGTGAGGCTAAGAACGCTTGCATCTGGCAGCTCTTCACTGTGTAGATGAGTTTTCTGTGATGCTGTATCATCCACGGTGGTTTAAGGTCCCCTGGACCGCTCCCCTCCGTGTCTCACGGTGGGGATGTTTGTGTTTGTTACTTGGAGATCCCCGAGCTCTCTTTTGAGGAACTTGAGGAGAAGCACGATAAGATACGGTTAGAAAGAAGGGGGACGGGCTGTCAGTGCTCTGCCGCCGCCGCCCAAACTGACCCCCGCATGTCAGAGGTCTGGCGACCTGCCCCAGAGACCTCTTCACTGTGTGTGTCAGCTGGGTGGGTGCATCTGCTGTCTCTGCTCAGCTTGCTCTTAGCGTAGGCTCCTTATAAGCGGTTGGAGGGTAGAGTCAGAGCGGGCAGGGCCTCCCTCCCGGGGCTTGTTGGTGCTGTTTGCTCTCTGGATGCGGGGGCCACGGCAGGCGGGCAGGTTGCTGGTTGGCCTGGGCTCAGGGGCACGCGTGCTGCACTTTTCTGGCCTGTGCTCCGGGCTCCGGGCTCCGGGCTCCGGGCTCCGGGCTCCATGCCCCGTGCTCCATGCTCTGTACTCCGTGCTCTGTGGTCTTGGAGCTGACTGTTTCCCTCAGTTTCCGTTTTGGATCCTTTTACACTGCTGGCTTGTCCTCCTTCTAGCGAGACTTCAGGTAGCATTTCACACTTCACGAAGTTCGGGGGAGGAGGGCATGGTGGGGGACAAGTGGCAGTGCTCGGGGGAGGCGCCCTTCGTGGCTTTGGCGTTTTCCGGCGCTGTTCTGTTGCCTGTTTTCAATTTGTTTTCTGTCTCACGGTCTTGGGTGCTGGCACCTGCAAACTTAATGAGACTCTGTGACATGGCTCGTGAGACCCCACTGGGTGGCCTGCAGGCCCCCGGCCACCTCACATCGTCACACTTGCTTGTACTCCGAGTCTGTTGTATAACCTCTTCCAACAATCTTGTGTGTCCTGGTATTCTCAGTTTATGGCTGGGAGGTTCACCACGAGACATCCTGCCTAACGTGTTTGTAGTTTAATTCCTGTCCCCATTGATCTGGTGATGTCACCTCTGCACTCAGGTGAAGCAACCCTGAGTGAGTCTGCACCGGTAGCCAGCGCTGACCCCACGTCTCGCCTTGTAGGTGGCTGGGAAATGAGGCTCCCTCAGTGATGAGGAGAGGCCTCCAGATAAGAGTCCAGTGTGTGAGCCCGAGTGAGTTCTTCAGGGCAGCCCTGCCCCTCCCTGTCTGTGGTTTCGTGGCTCGGTTCTGCAGCCAGGCCTCGTCTCTTTCTGGCCTGCGGTCCTGCACGTCTCTTGTTGCCTCTGCCCTGTGGGTGGGTCTTGGGCACCTTGTTGGGAGTATGCTGACATCTTACCCTTTCGTCCTTGCACTCTGTAAAGATCACACTGTGGGAAATCCAAGTGAGCCCCCTGAGGGGGGCTCCTCACCCCACCCTTCCCTCTGGGTAGTGCTGTGGAGCGTGCCGCTGGCTCAGTGGACGAAAGGGGGCTCGTGGGCATTTTGTGAAGTGGGAGCTCTGTCCGCAGATCCTGTCACAGTGGAAGCTGGGTCCGTGGCTGCTGGCCATGGTCAGTTGGAGTCGATGGGGCGGGCGGGATGGGGTGGGCGGTTGAGGATCCTTACTGAGAGCGGTCAGGAGCTCACTGCGTAGTCACCGACAGTGGGTGCTCATTCTGTCTGTTACACTGGGTACTCACCGACAGTGGGTGCTCATTCTGTCTGTTACACTGGGTACTCACCGACAGTGGGTGCTCATTCTGTCTGTTACACTGGGTACTCACCGACGGTGGGTGCTCATTCTGTCTGTTACACTGGGTACTCACCGACAGTGGGTGCTCATTCTGTCTGTTACACTGCATAGCCACCGACAATGGGTGCTCATTCTGTCTGTTACACTGGGTACTCACCGACAGTGGGTGCTCATTCTGTCTGTTACACTGCATAGCCACCGACAATGGGTGCTCATTCTGTCTGTTACACTGGGTACTCACCGACAGTGGGTGCTCATTCTGTCTGTTACACTGCATAGCCACCGACAGTGGGTGCTCATTCTGTCTGTTACACTGCGTAGTCACCGACAGTGGGTGCTCATTCTGTCTGTTACACTGCGCAGCCACTGACAATGGGTGCTCATTCTGTCTGTTACACTGGGTACTCACCGACGGTGGGTGCTCATTCTGTCTGTTACACTGCATAGCCACCGACAATGGGTGCTCATTCTGTCTGTTACACTGGGTACTCACCGACAATGGGTGCTCATTCTGTCTGTTACACTGGGTACTCACCGACAGTGGGTGCTCATTCTGTCTGTTACACTGGGTACTCACCGACAGTGGGTGCTCATTCTGTCTGTTACACTGGGTACTCACCGACGGTGGGTGCTCATTCTGTCTGTTACACTGGGTACTCACCGACAGTGGGTGCTCATTCTGTCTGTTACACTGCGCAGCCTCCGACAGTGGGTGCTCATTCTGTCTGTTACAGGGAAACATTTTGTTGAGGACTTTATTTTAACCCTTGCAGGGTATCTGTCGTTCATTGACCCACAGCACATTAATTACCTGGGTTCTTTATGCACCCAGGCCAGCCTTGGAGCTCACCTGTAGCTCAGGGTGAGCCTCCCCAATCTCTGCTGTGCTGGTGTTACAGGCGTGAGCCTCCAAGTACATGGCTTAGGGTTCGCTGTGGAAGCTGGTAGCCACAGCCCTTGTTGGGGGCTCTGTGGTGTGGAAATACTAGGCTGGTTCCTGGTTCTTGCAAGGCCTCAGCATCCCCCACACAGGCACACTTGCTTTCTAGGAGGCCCCTGGAGCCCGCTCTTTCCCTGTGCCCTGTGTGGCGGCTTTAGAGAGATAACAGACCGAACCGTCAGCCATGAACGCTAGGTTATTAAAAGAATTTAATACTGCACCAAGCTTTCTATTTCTTGGCCTAATACTATTGTAACGGATCTGTTACTACGTTTTCTGGTTTTTTACCAAGTGTGCCTCCATTCTGTGGTCAGGATATTAAGATTGGTTCATTGGAGGAGCTGCTGGCAAAGGGGGCTCATTTTAAGAACCATTTTGCCATCCCCTTTGACCACACAAGTGCTGGGTCCTGTAGCCTGCCTGGACCTGTTAGAGACGTGCACAGCGGAATCCGTGCTTAATTCCGTGAGGTGGGTGGTGAGTAGCTCTCTGGCGTCCGCTGTTGGGATTATAGTTGAGGCGCCGTCGTGCATTTTGCTGGTGTTTGTTTCTGCCTTGTGGAAAGCGTGAGGCAGATGTTCAAGGTGTGCTCTTCCCAAGCCGTCGGTCCTTCTGTGCCTTCGCTTTTAGAAAACTGCCAGGAGAACTTCATGTGTGAAGAAAGCCCTCCACTCGAGGCCAGCGCCCTGCTGGTAGTTAGGGCTGTGCTGATTTCCCTGTGTTTGGATCCAAAGGCCTCCGTGAAGGATGGCGGGGACAAGGCTTCAGTTGTCTTTGGTGAACATGGCAGGAGGGTCAGGTCAGCGGCAGGAGGGGGTCAGGGCTGGCTTTCTGGTCTAGAGTGGGATTGTTGATGCACAGACAAACCCTGTCCGTCTCTTAAAAACCACAAGAAGGGGCTGAACTGTCTACTGGGTGAGGAGGGGTGTGATTAGTTTCAGGGTTTCGTCTTGGCCGTGTTGGGGGCGCTGAGTCTGTGCACACAGGTTCTGTGAGCGTGGCGCTGGTCATGACATCCCCTCAGGGCCACGGTGAGCCGTCAGCCATCCTGAAAGCCGGACTCCTCCTGGTGCCGCTAGCTGACTGGAGACTCGAGTTTGGAAGCCCACTGGATGTGGGCGCGCACCGGATGTGGGCGGGGATGTAGCGTCTGCGCTGTGGTTTCCTTCCCATCCTGTCTTCTCTCAGAGTCGAGGACAGCGTGAATGACCACCTGGTTTCACCGTGTTGGCCAGTCGGGTGTGATGTCAGTTCTAGTGGAGAATGACAGGACTTATGTGAGGTTCTTCAGTGACGCCTGATTTATCTAGAACGGAGCAATCGATGGTGTCTGTAGGGCTTGGGCCAGTTATGGCCAGGGTGACAAAACCCTTCTTGGGTTCTAGGGTTGCTCTGCAGGGAAGTTCTTCCTCCCTCCCTCCCTCCCTCCCTCCCTCCCTCCCTCCCTCCCTCCCTCCCTCCCTCCCTCTAAGCTTACTCAAGACACCATGATGATTAGTGTAGTTTTGTGGCTGGCAGCAGGCAAGCTTCTCACTGTATATGTACGTTGGTGCTTTTAAAGGTAATTTTGACTCCTAAGTTGACTTATTAAGTTAATTATTGAGTAGTCATTGATTTACGTGAAAGTTGCCTTAAAAAAATACAGTTTCCAGGCAAATTTTGTTGTTGTCTGATGGAGCCTCCTCGTGTGTTTTCCGGCCTTCAGGGCTCACTTGGGCAGGCAGGGTTTTCTGAGGTCAGTGGTTGACCCTGCTCCCTTCCTAAATGGTGCCCGCTTGGGGTTCTTCCCCAGAGCAGGGCTGCTCAGACTTCCTCACCCCGAGGCTTCTGACACAGGTGACTCATTTTCAGACTCCGTTTTGCTTTGACCGATTGGTCTTGTTAGTTGGACCTGTTTGGTTTCGCCACGTTATTTCCCCGGCGTTTGCTTTAGTGAACTTCATAGAGTGTTTTCCCTTCACTAACATCTTTATCGCATGAACTGTGAGGCTTGAATTCTGTGTGTGTGTGTGTGTGTGTGTGTGTGTGTGTGTGTGTGTGTGTGTGTGTGTGGAGAGAGAGAGAGAGAGAGAGAGAGAGAGAGAGAGAGAGAGAGATGAATACCAACACGGGCTAGAACTTTGTGGCCCAGGCTCATCACGGGTCTGGAACGCATCACGCATCGTGCGCTGACTTTGAACTCATGGTGGTTCTCTCCTCATTAGCTCCCCTTCTTTTAGAGTTTGGCATCAGTGGCCTTTGGGGGTTGAGGTGCAGTGAGGGCTGTGGCGAGGGCTCTGCCGGCTTCCCAGTGGCCACTGTGCCTGCTGACCTGGTTGCCAAGTCAGGCCAGCTTCTCCCTGTGTGGACCTTGTAGGAAAAGTGAGCTCGGTGTGTCCGGGCCTGCCCTGCTGCTCTGCGGGGCCTTGTGTTACTGCAGGGCCCTGCCTGGTCAGGAAGGGGCAGGACAGAGATGGGTGGGGCACGTCTCTCAGCATCTTGGCTGTGAAGCTGCAGAGATGGTGCTCTGTGCCTGCGGCTGCCAGGAGACTTTGCTGCCCTTGCTGGGCGGGTTTAGGAGGAGCAAGGCACTGTACTCAGGAAGCAGTGAGGTAACTCCTAGCCCCAGAGATGTTTCCCTGAGCGCCTGCCGGTGCACAGCAGGGCGGGGACGAGGAGGATGGGGGAGGTGGTGGGGGTTGGGTGAGGGCAAAGCTGCCTAGAGCTTATTTTGCTGTTAACAAACCTAAAGCCTGGAAAACGAGAGATGGGAACTCCTGGCAAACCGACCCACTGGTTATGAAGCGATGGAACACATCGTCCCAGGCCACTTAGGGAAGGAAGTCATGCCTGCTTCCTGCTGTCCTCGCCTCACCCTCCCCTTCCCTCGTCACTGTAGAAGCGGACAGCTTTGCTCTGGCATTCCCACACATGTCATTATACTTTGATCCTGTCCGCCCTGCTTAAGTTTCTGGAAGCCCCGCCAGGTCCTTCTCCAAATAGCCCTGACAGCATAGTGTAGATCCAGACGCACTGTCCAAGGCTTGCTGAGTCTCCCCGGCCAGCCGGGGCTTGCCTTCATATATTAATAACCCGTCTTAAGAAAATGTTCTTAACTGGTTGAATTTGCGTTGAGTTCTGAAAGGACCTTCTCCTGATGCACATCAGTATTTCCCTGAGCTAACACGTGGCCAGCATGTTGCGTTTCCTTTGTAGTGAGGACTACAGCCGCACACCTGGCCCCCATCAGACAGACAGACAGACTCGAGCACACACACACACACACACACACACACACACACACACACACACACACACACACACACACACACACGCCGCCTGTGATGCTGAGATGGTTATGAAACAGGCACCCAGTCTGTGGTGGGGGAGTGGGGAGGGGCTTCAGCGGTGCCTGTGGGAACGAGCTCAGTGAGGGTATTCCGTATGTCCACCCACCCCAGCCCTGGTGAGTACAGGAGCTCCTCATGAAGTGAGCAATCAATCAGGACTGCCGATTGCCCATGCCTGTTACTCTGGCTCCCAACCCTGCAGGTGTGATACGGCTGTGCTCCCCCATGCTCATGGGGCCTGGACAGGCTGGGCTGTTGGGGTGGAGGCAGCGCGGTGATGATGGTGGTGATGGTGGTGGACGGGAGGTGTCCTGCTCCTGTCTGTGTGCCACGCAAGCCCTGACCCGGCTCCAGGTCCTCAGCTGCACTGTGTGAGGGCACACAGTCAAGCATTTCAAGACGGAAGTGCTCTCGGGCCCACTGTCTCAGGGCCGACCCTTCTGTCCCCATGTCATTTACACATGGTGATTTGGTGTCTATAAATGTGTTAGTCCAAAATCGTGACAGAACGCTCTTTCCAAATGCTTAAATACTTCCCCTAGCTTTGTTTCAAAACTAACTCCCCCCTCTTCTGTTCCTTCTGTAGGACACGAAACTGTGGATAATAATGGAATATCTTGGCGGAGGCTCAGCGCTGGATCTAGTGAGTATCACGGTAGCCGCTCCCCAGCCTGCTCGCCATCATGGCATGAGTGCTCATTGGTCTTCATAATAAAAACCCGGAGTCAGATTTTGGGGGAAAAGCTGAAAGACGAGAGAATTGGGACAGCAACCTCTGGAGCTCTTCCTCCACGAAGTCTGCGGAGAGCCCGTGTCTCCTCCTGCCTACATTCCTCGCCACTTCCGGCTGTCCATACAGACCTCTGTGGCTGAGTGGTGGCGCCCTCCGCTCTTCAGGCGAGCTTTATTTGTCAGAGGACAAACATGTCACCACACGCTGTGGCCGCAATGCACAATTCAGGCTGTTCTTATGTCGTTGTCGGTCTGAACAGGAACTGTGTGTCCATTAGGGAAGCGTAACACTATCCCTAAGCTGGTTTTGGTTCTTACACAGAATTTAAGATTGTAGGGCAGTGCAGGTGGGGGTGGGGGCTCTTTCCGAAGGGTTTTGCCTACAGCTGATCGTTTTGTTTGTGAGCACTTGGATGGTGTGCTTTTCAGACTGAAGTCGTCCACCTCTGGTTGAGTAGCTATCACATCTATAGCAGCTACCATGTTTCTTTTCTTTTTAATGTTATATGTGTGGGAGAGGTGACCCCGGGCCGGTCGGCCGAATCCTTCGTTTCAGCGATGAAGCTGAATGTCCCATGATGAGGGGTGAGGGATGAGAGCTGAAGGGAATCACTTCTCCTTACACTGCCCCACCAGGCAGACCCCCGGGGAGGGTAGACTTCTAGAACGACACGCCTCCAGAAAGCTCACACTGAGGGAGTTGCTGTAAGCCGTGCGGGATGCTTTCATGCTGTTCAGAGTGCAGGTTTCATTAATCCCGTACAAGGGTAAGCTGTGATATTAAAATGGGCGGGGGGAGTATATTTTATGGTCCCTTCTATAAATACCCACACTGCACAAAACACACCTTTACTTTTTCACTCTTGGGGGCAACACAGGAACGTAGCAAATTGCTTCCTTTGCGCAGTGAGATTGGCTGTTATCGGCAGTAGATTGGGGGTGTGGCGCACAGTTAGTTGCTTGCCTGGAGCCTGTCTTCCTGACAGCCGCAGAGAGCGCCCAGCTCTGCCTCTGAAAGCCCCAGTCCGTCCACACTGCTCTACAGTGACCGGACTTCCAGGAATTGGTGTCTGGAGTGTTAGAGGAGTTGGGGGGAAGGCAGAGCTAGCCCTGGCTTTTCATTTGTGCCCTGGTTTCTCGCCCTGGAGCCTGTCTGCCTCCAACTTATCTTCACCACATTTCTGTCATTTCTGCCCCCAAACTCCAGAGAGGAAAGAATACTTCAGTGGTGGGGTGTGGCGAGTATGTTTTGAATATTGAAAACAGTTGGGGTCATTTTGAGAGGGTCTCTCCATTTTCCTGGAAGGGTTGATAACCAGAATATTGCCGTGCGTCAGAATGTGTCGTGTAGCTGCATGTGAGCCTGGGGTCATTTCTTTGAGAAGTTCAAGCTGGCTGTGTGTGTTGTCCCTGTTGACTGGTGTGGAGTGGCCTGTGAGGACTGCAGAAGCTCCTGCTGAGGGTTGCAGCAGGGCAGGTGACTGCGCCCGTCCTGGAGCTCCCAGCTTCGCTTAAAGAAACAATATTTGTAGGACCCCCAGCTGCACTCTTGAGGTCTTTGGCATCTACTCCGGAATCTGCGTGCCCGTCATTCCTGACTGGTGCAGCTGCCTCCAGGGTGCCTGCTATGACTTAGGACAGTGTGTTATGCTCTGCAATCCAGACCCAGGTTAGATTCTCATAGCCCAGTCAGTGCACAGAGCAAAGCAGCTGCTCTTGTGGGGCTGAGTGTGTGGAGACCGCACACGCGCTCGCGCACGCGCCTCCATTCTTCCTACGTGGAGCTGTACTTGAGGATTCTAAGGGAATGGAAAGGGGGGAGGGAGTTAGAGCTGGATGAAGATGAGCACAGTTCTGAGAGGGAAGGGTTTTAGCTGATTAAAAGACGAGGCCGTCTGCTGCCAGCCTCGGAATCTCGTTATGAAGGAACTTTGCTGTTTAAAAGGCTTACTTAATCAGGCAGATGTTTGACAACCTGAGAATTGAATGTACAACGTGGTTTTGAAAAACAAGGTGGAATTTGAGGGGATATTGAGTGTGAGCGGCTGTCGGCACTCATCACAGGGTAGAAAAGGATTTCCCTCCCACACGTGCGATCATTTACGGCTTCCCATGGTCTTGTCCAGGGTCAAGATTAGGAGTGGATGTGTGTCACATTCCGTGTTGAGAATGAAGTCATCAGACCAAATGATGCTTGCTTCTGTAGAACCCAAGAAGATGGTCTGTAGTTGGGTAGCGGTGTGCCCTGATGGTGATCTCTCTAGCAGAGAAGAATGGAGAGTGTGTGTGCGTGTGTGTCTGCATGCATGCATGTGGGTGCACGTGAGTGTGCGTGTGTGTCTGTGTGCGTGCCTCTTGAGTGTGCGTGTATGTGCGTGTGCGTGTGTGTGTGTGCGTGCGTGCGTGCGTGCGTGCGTGCGTGTGTGTGTGTGTGTGTGTGTGTGTGTGTGTCTTAGACGTTAACCTGCAGACAGATAGAGTACATTTCCACAGTAGTTACCCTTCTGTGGCTGTGATAAAACAGTGATCAGAGCAGCCTGAGGAAGAAACTTATTTTGGGTTGTGACTCCAGGGTGGCCGTTCCATCATGGAGAGGACCACACAGCGATGCGTAGGCAGGGAGGCAGCCGCGGGCAGCTAGGCCAGGTGTCCCACATGTTCTGATCTTGTGCTGGCTGGGGTGAGGTCTTGCTGCAAACTCAGACCCCGAGTTCTGGTGTTGAGAGCAAGGGAAGGAAGAGGCACCTCTTCCTTTTCCTCTTAAGAGACGTGTTTTCTTCATTTTGAAAATTAAAACTGGTTCATTCTATGAACGCAGAAGAGTGGACACGGAGGTAGGAGGCACATAGCGTCTCAGCGAGTTCCAGACGTGGTCTTTGGAGGGGAGGTTTGAGTGTCTTTCCCGGAAAAGAGAAGCCCCTTCTGAGATAACTGGGGAAAACTGTCCTCTGCGGAACAGTATGCGACAGTGTTGTCACGCAAGCAGTGCTTGGTTAGAGTTGGCAACAGTTTCCAGGCAGACTTCTGCATATATACCCTCATGAAGTGTAACGGGAAGGTGCTTGCACTTTCTTTTCTGAATGCAGAAAGCAGGACACGTGGTAGGCAGCCAGGAGAGTGGCCTCTGGGGCGAGCCAGAACGCGCCAGGCATGAGATGTGCTGTAATGCCGATGACTTTATTGGTCACGGTTCTTTAGACTAACAACTTACAGAGTGGGTCTCTGTGTGCACAGAGAGGGGGTTTACTAGGATGTCTATCCTATTGTGGCTTCCTTTTACGGGCTGGATGTCACACCTGGCAACACAGTTTAAAAACAGTCGTCCCTTAGACTGGGGTGTGTGAGCTTAGAATGTAGCGGTGTTCATTGTCTGTTCAGCAAGTCCCGCTTCCCCTGACTTAGTGTAGCAGCTGTAAGAGCTGCTGGGAGGTCGTGGGTGACTGGAGCTCGGTGGCACATTCTCCACACGTGAGGGTGCATGTACTGTGCCGTATGAACAGCCCATCCCCTGTGCTTCTTCGACAGGGATGTTACACGTAACATTGCTTCCTTACAGCTTCTTAGGAGACTTGATCTTACAGGAGCTGCTCTGAGTTTCTCAGAATAGAAGCAACCACTCCCTGAGTAGGGCTAGCAAGTGTTTTGTGTGTGTGTGTGTCGTGTAGCACATTCTGAAAGTCTTAGTAAGGATCTAGAGCTGTTGTTGCGTTTTCTCTGGCTGGGGGCTACACCTACAAACGCAGGTCTGGGAAGTTCTGGCCAGGGAGGGGGTGTAGCTTGAGGAAGGAATGGGCTCACCCACTTCTCACGCCCTGTGCTTTTGGTGACGTGGACGTCCTCAAGGTTACCTTGCAGGGCTGCAAGTGTCGGCAACACAGGCTTTTAAAATACTGTCCCACTGATGCAGGCGCTGCCTCACGCAGAGTCTCCGTCCATCTGCCGTCCCCTGACAGACTGCACCGCAAGCCAGCAGACACATTTCCTATAGTAGTTGCCTCCTCATCCTTTAATAGAGTTCATTCCCTCTTTTTTTGAGACAGGAATTCACTATGTCACCCCAGCTGACCTTGAATTTGTAGAGATCTGCCTGTTTCTCTGTCCCAAGTGCTGGTTTTAAAGGTGTGCGCACACCACGATGCCTGGCCCTTTAATAGATTTCAGTTGTTTAGTAAAAAACCTGCTTTATGTGAAGACATCTTTCATCTTAATTGTCCTGTCTGTTCAGCATGGACTTTGTTTCCTGAACCTTATATAAGATGGCTTCTGAGTGGCTAATGATCTCTTTTTCTTGTTAGTTAGAACCTGGCCCTTTAGATGAAATTCAGATCGCTACCATATTACGAGAAATTCTGAAGGGACTTGATTATCTGCACTCAGAGAAGAAAATCCACAGAGATATTAAAGGTAGGAGCTACTCTTGTTTTCCTTTCTTTGAAACACCTGAAGATGTGGAGCCTTCTGTCTGTTTGTCCGGCCCACTCTGCCTGTCTGGTTAGGCTGGGCTGTTGTGAACCCCAGGGCACCTTGCTGTTTCTGGTCCTTGTGACTTGTGGGGAGAGCGTGCCTGGACTCCCGGGGCTCAGCATGGGGAGAGCGTGCCTGGACTCCCAGGGCATAGCATGGGGAGAGCGTGCCTGGACTCCCGGGGTTCAGCATGGGGAGAGGGTGCCTGGACTCCCGGGGCTCAGCATGGGGAGAGCGTGCCTGGACTCCCAGGGCATAGCATGGGGAGAGCGTGCCTGGACTCCCGGGGTTCAGCATGGGGAGAGCGTGCCTGGACTCCCGGGGCTCAGCATGGGGAGAGCGTGCCTGGACTCCCGGGGCTCAGCATGGGGAGAGCGTGCCTGGACTCCCGGGGCATAGCATGGGGAGAGGGTGCCTGGACTCCCGGGGCTCAGCATGGGGAGAGCGTGCCTGGACTCCCGGGGCTCAGCATGGGGAGAGCGTGCCTGGACTCCCAGGGCATAGCATGGGGAGAGCGTGCCTGGACTCCCGGGGCATAGCATGGGGAGAGGGTGCCTGGACTCCCGGGGCTCAGCATGGGGAGAGCGTGCCTGGACTCCGGGGAGAGCCGTGTGTAACAGCGTGTCGTGCTGACACCCCCCCCCCCTTCTTGTCTTGCAGCGGCCAACGTTCTGCTGTCTGAACATGGAGAGGTGAAGCTGGCTGACTTTGGAGTAGCGGGCCAGCTGACCGATACCCAGATAAAAAGGAACACCTTCGTGGGCACTCCCTTCTGGATGGCGCCCGAGGTCATTAAGCAGTCAGCCTACGACTCCAAGGTGAGAGCCTGTGCCGCGCACACGACTTTAGGTGTTTGCTGCTCACAGCAGCATTCTTTCCTGCACACGGGGGGTGGGGGTGGGGGTAATTCTGGGACCTTGGCTAATGTCAGCCTTCGCCTCCACCTCCCGCTCCGCCATTGGCCTCTCCACCTCCCGCTCCGCCATTGGCTGCCTTGCTCTTGCATTCTCGGTGTACATTGGTGGGGACCAGGAGGGAGCAGGTGTGAGGGTGGGCGTGCAGACCCTGGATACAGGGCTCGGGGCAGGCGATGCCTGTGTGCAGGAACCTGGAGGAGGGTGGGATCTCAGCACAGTGCATGAAGGGCAGGGCCGGGCGGAGCTCAGCCTGCTCTATACGGGCTTCTGCGGAAAGAACCAGGCTGTAGTGGCATGCTGTTCCCACAGTGCACTTGGGGTGGTGGCCACACCGTTAGCGTGGCATAGTGCGGGTGGACGTGACCCTTTACAAGATGAGGCGGCTGACTCTGCTCCTGTGGTCAGCGCGTCCTGAAGGGCAGAGCGGGTCTTTAGTGGCCACAGCGTTGGATCGTTAGGGTCTTAGGTTCTTACTCAGCGGCTGTGAGGCAGCAAAGACTGGAGCCCCCTCGGCTGCTCACTTGTCAGCGTCTGTACCTCCTCCTCCTCGTCTGTTGCTGTCTTTGTCCTCTGGTTTTGTAAAACCTTGTCGTAGCCAACTCCGTTTGCTCGTGTCAGGGGCCTATGCACATAAACACGGCCATGGCAGAGAGTTGGCTTTCCTGAGCCCCAAACCTCACCACAAAACATACTTAACTGAGAGACCTTCGTGGGTCGAACGTTGTTTTCTGTTTATTTACTTATGTGTGTGTATATGTATGTATGTGTGTATGCGTGTATGCTTGTGTATGTATGTGTGTATATGCCTGTGTGTGTATGTATGTGTGTGTGTGTGTTTGTATGTATGTGTGCACCTGTGTGTATATGCCTCTGTGTGTGTATATGCCTCTCTCTGTGTGTGTGTGTGTGTGTGTGTGTGTGTGTGTCTGTCTGTCTATGTAAATATGCATGTATGGATGCTGATGTTCTGGAAGACCAGGAGTATTAGGTCATCCCTGAGCTGCTATAAGCTGTTTCACACAGGTGCTGGGAACCAGACCAGGATTCTTTCCAGAACAGTGTGTGATCTTAAGTGTGTAGCTGTCTGTCCAGCCCCCGTCCCCATCCTCTTTGAGGACAGTGTTTCTCTGTCGCCGGAGTCTGGAATTGGTGATCTGCCTGCTACAGCTTTTCTGGTGTTGGGATTGCAAGGGTGTGTCAGCATGCCAAGCTCGTCATGCCTCTGCTGTTCTTTCTCCTCTCGCTTTTCGTTTTGAGACAGGACCTCTTCCGTGTGTAACACATTCCTGCCTCATTAAGTGGTGTGTAAAACAGGATAACCTCGTTTGTGACCTTGGGTCACTCTTGTTTGGTGTCATGGCATGTTGCGGTGGGTGAAGGTGCAGGCATCCCTCGCTCTGGCCTGAGCATGGTGAGCGCAGAGACGGGTAGCTTGGGTGGGGCCCAGCCCCGGCGTGCAGAAGGCGGCAAATGTCCCCAGCCAGTCAGTTCTCCGCTGTGCTGTGCTGCCGGCCAGTTCTTTATCTTCTGGGAAACAGGTCACGCCCATGGCATTTCTCCTCCGAAGCCCTTCCCTTGGCTTTTCCCTGAGCTCTGTCAGGCAGGAAGGCAGGTTGCTGTCCACTGTTTACCGCCAGGGCTAACATCTGGATTTTGGGGAAAGGGAGACTGGAATCCAAGTTCTTTCTGCCCTGTGGCTTCTTCCGTTGCGGTGCAGCAGCGTTAGGTGGTCCTGCCTTCCGAGTGCTGGGAACACAGGCCATGGGGCTCCCCGGCTTGTTTAAAATGTTCCGTGACAGCAGATAGACGGAGTGTGCACACAGGTGCCCATTGTGGCTGTGACGATGCGTGGGGAGCATTGTGTTAACGTTTTCCACGTCTGTGTGCGACCGTGTCTTGGAGTAAACATTCTGCAGGGCTGGTAGAGCGATTGCCTAGCGTGCATGAGGCCCTAGGTCCAGTCCCCAGCACTGCAAAAGCCACCAAACAAAACCAAGCTGCTCTCGGTTCTGGCCCTTTACACACCCTGCTGTAACCGCCTCCCTGTAGAAAGGCAAGGGGCGGGGCTCGGGGAGCAATTGTCTGATGTCATTAGACTACAGAGCCACTGTGAGACCAGGGCGCCCTCCCAAGCGTCTCCCCCTGCTCATCTGCTCCCTGTGCCGCTGCTACAGGACTGTACTGACCACACCTGGCAGAGGCTCGCTGCCAACCGTAGAGGTGGCCAGGCAGGAGCTATGGAGGGTGGGGTATTCAACAAATGCACCCACGTGTTTCTGTGTTGTGCTGAAATTATGCCAAGGGCTTGCGTTTCTTATTAGTTCAAAATAATTGGTTTTTTTCAGGATCTGAGATTGAAACACAGACACACACACACACAGACACACACACACAGACACACACACGCTCACACACTCACACACACGCACACAGACACACACGCACACACAGACACACACACACGCTCACACACGCACGCGCACGCGCACACACACTCGCACACGCACGCCCTTGCTCCGCGTGTTAAAGATGCTTTTGTCCTTGCAGGCAGACATCTGGTCCCTCGGCATCACTGCAATAGAACTGGCCAAAGGGGAGCCGCCACACTCTGAGCTGCACCCCATGAAGGTGTTATTCCTCATCCCAAAGAACAACCCTCCCACGCTGGAAGGGACCTACAGCAAACCTCTCAAGGAGTTTGTGGAGGCCTGTTTGAACAAGGAGCCGAGCTTTGTGAGTGCACCCCTGCCTGCGGTCTCCCCTGGGTTGAATTTATTCTGTCGGGGCCGTCACTGTTAGCTGCTGTCTCCATGACCTCACACACCTTTGCAAATGAGTTTGATTGCTTGAAATTACAGAGACTTTTGTTGTTGTCATTTTTCCTTTTAAGGATTTAAGATGTAATTATTTTGTTTAAAATTTTCTAGCGTCTCTGAAGTGTTGGGGTAGGATGGTCAGTTTCTAATATTCATAGAGAAACAGACTGTAAACTGGGATACTGCTTTGGCACGGCAGAGGCTGGTCTGAAGACAGCGGAAGTTTCCAGTCGTCCTGTGCTGAGAGGCAATCAGATCACACACGTGGCCCACCCATCCCTGCCCCTCTGAGCTTACTTAGCAGTGGTAGAGCCCAGACAGTAGCTACTGCGAGCTTTGCCTGCTTTTCCTCTGAGCAGTGGGCTCTTTGAAGGCAGCCTGTATGCCGTGTCACGTGTAGCGTCCTGTGCCATTGTCTTGGGTTTCTGTGAGCAGAGGTAGCTGTGGCAATGCTTCATTGAACCTGAAGAATATCCACGAGGGGTCCCCGTGACCTCCTGTGTAAACACGGTGAGGAAAGATGAGTTTTATACAAGAGTATCATGTAGTTCCCCCACAGGTGCCAGCAGGTCTGCAAAGGCGTTGATGAGGTCATGGCTGCCAGTTAAGGTCAGCCTGCCAGCGTTTGGTCACTGGGTTGGGTATTGCATGATGGGGTGGTGTTGCATGCCAGTCTGGCTGTTTGGTTTAGATCATGTGCTTGTTCCAGGCACAGGCTAGCACCTGGGAAGAGACCAAGTGTCACCCGCACTCCACAAAGTGTGCCCGGCACTCATTTATCCTAGGATACCCCCTCCATCTTGGCTTGCCTGGACCTTCAGACAAGAAGGTCTGCAGAGCTGGGATTCTGAGCACTTGGGATGTCACAGTCAGTGGATGGAGAGGGGGAGGGATCGCGGAGGCCACCGGGTTCTCAGAAATCACGATTAGAGGAACATGCCGTTCTTATAAGGAAAAAAGAAGTTGATTCTTTGGAGCAGGTGGGGTATGGAGTTCCTGGCTGGCACCTCAGCGCCTTTGCTGTCTGTCCCTGGTTGGGCCCCTCAGTGTGTTGACGGCGCTATGCGCCGGTAGATGGCAAGCCACCGGCTAAATTAAGCTCTGGGTGTGCCGCTCAGCCGGAGCTGTGCCACGTTCAGGCCACGTTCAGGTGGGGATGTAGCTGTGGCTGCAGCCACTGGGGCGGGGGTGGGTTTGCCCGGTTCGCACACTGGCTCTCCTAGATTGCGCGTGCTGGTCCTGACTCCCGCCCCAACCTGTTCCAGACGAGTCCAGTCATTATCCACTTTAATTTGTGCCATGAGCCCAGCACTACAGGAAGTCAGGAAGAGCAAGCATTTCCCTTAGTCAGCACACGTAAACCGGAGATGGGCTTGGGTTGACCGGTGCTGGCACAGTGTCTCCATCCTTGTTGGAAACTCAGTCACTCTTTCCTTGTGCCTGTGGTGGGCGTGGCGTGACTGCTCTGGAATGAGCCTGAGGGGGAAACGGGCTCAGAAGTGGAGCCCAGTGCTGAGTGACACCGTGATCTGGCGTTCCGTGCGGAAGTCTGGCTGCTCAGGTGAAATAGAACACAGAAGACACTTCTCTCTCTCGATGACTTGGGCGTGTGTGTTTTTCAGAGACCCACTGCTAAGGAATTACTGAAGCACAAGTTCATAATCCGCAATGCAAAGAAAACGTCCTACTTGACTGAGCTCATCGACAGGTACAAGAGGTGGAAGGCTGAGCAGAGCCACGAGGACTCCAGCTCCGAGGACTCGGATGTGTAAGTGGCCCCTCCCCCTCGCTCTCCGTGCTTCGGGACAGAATGCTCGCCCTGCTCTCTGTGGGGGCGGGCGTGCATGCGTGCGCCCGTGCACTGAGCTGTGTCCCTCCCTCTGGACTGACGCTGAGTTTTGTGAGTACACGTGGCCGTGGCCTTGTTCGGCGTTCTGTGCACTGCCACGGAGTGTGAGTGACATCTGCATGATTAAAAGCACAGAGTTGTGGCGTGGCTTCTTCTCTTTGTTACCCCCTGCTCTTACGGTACCAGCGGACGGAGTCCGTGTGCGCAGTGCCATAGAGGAAAGAGATGCTCTGAGGACTCTTCTGTCCGTATTGTCGGGCTCTATGTGGGGCAGTTACTCACTGAAAGCGCGTTCCCCGCTAAGCACCCGCATTCTTTGACTGAGCGGAGTGGCTGGAGGTGGGGGGAAGTGGTTTGGCTCTCTTGTAAGAGAAAGAGGAGGCCTGTCCTGACCTGTAGCCAGGAGCTAGCATGATGTCTCCATGACAATGACAGCAGCCTGCAGTCCTCTGGGACCGACCCAGGTCTGAACGAGGTCCAGGCTACCGTCGATAGCCGAGGGTGAGACCCCTGACGGGAAGGTTAGAATGGAAGCTAGGGTAAAGGGAATGGAGGCAGGGCGTGGGAGCCAGGCTGTGGCGGCAGGTCTGGGTGGAGGTGTCAAGGTACCAAAGATTGCATGCTCAGGACTTGCCGAGCAAGTTAAAGAAGCCATTTCAGAATATAATGTCCAGAAAGTGCTGAGGCTGCTGCTCCAGACCTAGCTTGCTGGAGGCCCTGGGTTGAACCGCGGTGAAGGGCTTGGGTACAGGAGGCAGGGAAGTCCCTCCAGGGTGCAGCACCGTGGGAAGCAATGCCACACCGGAAAAGTGGCTCAGAGTTTAATGAGGCCATTTGAGCTTCTGTGGAATGTGCAGAAGACGCGCGGCTTGAAGGATTGCTGTGGCATGGGGAGCAGGCAGAAGACACAGATTTCCGTAAACCCTGCTGTAGAATTGGAGGCATGAGATGGATGGCGTTGCGTTAGCATCTAGGAAGCCAGCATCAGAAGGGATGCTGGCGCAAGGCAGAGCAGCTGTGGCTCTGTGGGTGGGGAGGATGGAGGTAACAGCCAGGCGTGTGGCTTTGCGTCAGTGCTGCTTGAGGGTCACGCAGGCCCCAGAAGGAGCGGGGAGGTGACCCCTGACTGGGCGCTGTGTAGAGCTGTATGGCTTTGGTGCTAACACACAGGACCATAGGGGGGCGGGCGGGCTGTGGCGTTGGGGACAGTGACAGATCGTGAATAGAGATGCTCATCCAAGACTTGCAGTTCTGTATCGCTGTGAAGGGGTGTGGCCTAAGGGGAGCAAACCTGGGCAGAACCCGAGGGTCAAGAGAGTGAGGGACAGAGAAGAGGCCGGTGGGTCCTTAGGAGAGGTGTGTGTGCCCTTTTTGTGGAAGAGGAAGTGGCATCGGGTGCCAGTAGTACGAGGACGAGCCCCGGAGCCACCCCATCTGTGATGCCCTGAGGGGCACTGGCGACTGAGTGTGTGTCGCTGGGGCTGGGTCGGTGGTCTGGGTCGTGCGGTTCATGGCCTGGCCCACGCCGGTGACTTTGGTGGATTTCTGTGTCAAGGGAGACAGATGGCCAGGCGTCTGGAGGGAGTGACTCTGGGGACTGGATCTTCACAATCCGGGAGAAAGACCCCAAGAATCTGGAGAATGGGACTCTGCAGCCGTCAGATTTGGAAAGAAATAAGGTATGGTGGTGGCTCTGGCCGTGGAGGAGAAGTCTCGCACACGGCCACTCTGTGAGCGCCGGCTGTACTTTTCATGGCACACCAGATTTGTGGTGGAGTTTTAATCGTTTGGTGTTTAATGTAGACTTGACGAGGCGGTGTTTTGTCCACTTAAATGTACAAAAGCTGTGCTTTAAAGGTTTTGTGGCTCACGGTGGCTCAGTTGTCAGGCCGTGTGTGACCCCACAGCTTTCCATGCAATGGCCGCCTGGGGCACCCCTTTAGCCCCGGAGTTTCCTCAGCGGAACCGGCAGAGCAGGGCAGCAAGCTTGTCCTCACCCGCCTGCAGCGCAGTGATTGTTTCCAGGAGGGCTGGAGAATCCTCGTCACCCCAGTGTTGTCTGTTCCTAACGGTCCCCTCTCTTCTTCCCCAGATGGACATCCCAAAGAGGCCTTTCTCTCAGTGTTTGTCCACCATTATTTCTCCTCTGTTTGTGGAGGTAAGATCCCTGGCTGCCTTTCCTGGGACGGGGGAGAGGGGACGGGAACTGTGCCTTGGTGGGTGGCTGTAGGACACGTTGAGGCCATTGAGACACCTAGCAGCAGCTTTGATGACCTTCATGGTAGCTGCTGGTGAAACCAGAGTTCCGTGTGGTAGACGTTGATAGCACTTCCTGAGGCGAGGGAATGGAGGTGTGTGCCATCAGACTCGCGTGTGCAGGTGTGCACCATCAGACTCACGCGTGTGCAAGTGTGCGCCATCAGACTCACGCGTGTGCGGGTGTGCGCCATCAGACTCACGCGTGTGCAAGTGTGCGTGCGCCATCAGACGCAGGTGTGCAGCGTTGCTTGCCTGTGCTCTTGCCTGGGAGTCAGGTGGGGCCCCTCGCTCGCCCTGTATGCAGTACGCAATGCTCATGGAGGCCCACGATGGGGACCCAGAGGAACTGGGCAGCTACAAAACTCATGCCCCTCCCTTGTCAGCCTGGCGTGGCGGTGATGGCATCAGGGCCTGCCCAGGTCTGTGCACATGTGTGTCTCACTGCTCTCGTGGTCATTTTCAGCTGAAGGAGAAGAGCCAGGCGTGTGGAGGAAACTTGGGGTCAATAGAAGAGCTCCGGGGGGCCATCTACTTGGCAGAAGAGGCCTGCCCTGGGATTTCTGACACCATGGTTGCTCAGCTCGTGCAGCGGCTGCAGAGGTAACTGGGTCTGGCTGGAGCAGGGTTGTGGGAGCAGCCAGGTGGTGGTGGCCTTCCAGGACTAGGAGGCTGCCACGGCCTGGTAAATCTCCTGGGGCTGTTGTCCCCAGACCACGGCTTACAGCAAAACCTCTGGAGAAGGCTTGTTCTGGATCGTACACGACAAAGAAGTGACTCTGGGAAAGACCACATTTCTAGCTTGCATTTCTAGCTCTTGCCAGAGAAACACGCCTGCATCTGTGCTCTGATGGCAGACAGAGCCCCACTCACACTGCTTACTGGGACCTGGGTTTGAAGCCAGGGTCTTGGGTGCGCCGTGCTTAGAGCCGAGCCTGTAGGTCTGTGGCCTCAGGGAGCTCCCACCCTCCTTAGCTTTGGGCACTGCCTGCATGTTGACTAGATCTTTCTGTTAGGGATAAAAAGTAAAGATGGTTTGTTTGGTGTCCTCCCACTCGAGGCCATTGAAGGAGAGGGTCTTTTTAAGATTGCCCCTGATTCGATTCTGAAGACAACAGCCTGTTTCAGAAAAAAAGGAAAAATGAGCTTAAAACCCCCTCTGTGCTCACCCAGCAGGTCTGTGTGAGTCCTTTAACTCGGGGTCACTGTATTTCCTCCTAGTGGCATTTGCTTTTATTTTAAAAGGGGTTTGTCACAAACCAAACAGAACCACGCCCAGAAGCTGGTTATTTGTATCCTGTAATTCTGTCTTCCGAGTACTAAAGTGTCACTTTTCTGTGATGTGTGAGCGTTTGCTGCTGTACCTGTGTGGGCAGAGGTCCTGTACCTCTCAGGAGCTGGCCCTCCCGTGCCACTTTCATACCCAGGGATCTAATTCCGGTCATCAGGCACATCTGTAGACGCCTCTTGCCTGCTGAGTGCCCCCACTAAAGCCTGTCAGTGTTAGCAGTCAGGCCCTGAACTCCTGGTCCTGTTGCCTGAGCCTCCAAGTGGCTGGACGACAGGAACACATCACTGAGGTTTTTCGTAACCTTTAAGAATTTTGCACATGCTCCAGAGTTGCCTGACGTTGTATGTGTCGTGTGTGGCGTGAGTGACTTGATTGCAGGCATGGGTGGTGTGATGGACGTGTGTACCTAGTTGATGTTTTCCTCATTTCTGTACCTCTTGGTCCTTTCCACTGAGGCACCTGTTCTGCCAGCTCTGAGAAATAGGAAGGGGGCCACGTGAAGACTTACTTTAATTGGTTATTGTGGGGGACACGCATGTACCCTTCATAGTATGTGGAGTCAGCTTGCCCCTTTACGTGGGTCCCGGGGATCTGATTTGGTTGCGTTGCCAGGCTTACACGGCAGACACCTTTACCTGATCTTAA
The DNA here is from genome assembly GCA_030556225.1 of Cricetiscus sungorus. Taxonomy (NCBI): domain Eukaryota; kingdom Metazoa; phylum Chordata; class Mammalia; order Rodentia; family Cricetidae; genus Cricetiscus; species Cricetiscus sungorus. The sequence goes on along the minus strand of JANBXA010000741.1, from coordinate 58,696,101 downwards.
CATTAAAAGCACCCCCCCCCCAGCGTGTTTGAATTTGTGTGGTGCCAGGAATTTATCCCCTCGTCTACAGATGTGTGCAAACTTTCCTGCCGCTGAGCTGTCGTCCCGGCTCTCACACATGGAATGTCGAATTTCCCAGGGACTGTACCAAAGCAGCAAGGGGGAACAATTTTAACATATTTGATAATTTCCTCTGCCAGCTTACCATCATTATAAACAACTATCTATTGAGATTTTTGCATTGTTTTCTTTGGTATTAAACCTTTGAAATCTGGTGTGGATCTTATATGGCTACATCTTCATCAACTCAAACTCAGATTTCGAGCAGACACGCGTGGGCTTTGTGCTAAGCAGGACCCTCCTAAGTCATCGGGTGAGTGGTGGGGGCCTGATCTTGTCCCTGTGAACATGCTGTCGCTTTCCGTTCCCCCCTTGGGGTTCCTGGGGTCCCACCGACCGTAGGGTGATGCCATTTAGGCCTCCTGGCCTGTCCCCACGTGAGCACTTTTGGACGGTCTCTTCAGAAGTGACGTCTGTCTCCGGTGTTCTCAGGACTTTGCCACCCAACCCGTGAGGGGTCATTCGTAGCTCTTGATTTGCGTCTTAGATGCCGTGGCTCAGGTGGGCTGCAGAGCCTGTCTGTGGGCCCTTCGGGTGTGCTCAGTGTGATGATTAAAGGGGGCTCTGGGAGCCATGTTTGCAGTGAGGTTCCTTAACTATGTCCCTGGCCATCTTCCTGGCCCTGTGCTTAGATGCCACTTTGGACTGATTGATATGATGGTGGCATGGCGCTTACACCACTTAGCATTCGAGAGCCAGGTGATGCAGACTGTTTATTTATGCTGATTTGTTTATTTGTTTTGGGGAGAAACAGGTGACATGGGCCCTATGGTTGTGAGCAGTTATTACCATCTCTCCTATCTTTTAATGCATTGCCTTCTGATACCATACGCCAAAGTGCTCATGCGGACACACAGTCCCTCTTTGGGCTGCGTTTTGGGATATTGCTAGGAAGTGGCTTGCCGTGCCTGCTTCCACATAAGCATTGCTAAGCGCAGACTCAAACTAACCACGGGTACGTGTCCCTGAGCTCTGGATCCTTGGTCACCACCAGTTGTGAATAGATCTTGGGCTGGAGAGGACTCAGTGGGCAAGGCGCTGGCTATGCAGAAGGCCCCGGGTGTGGGCCACCACCACACAGAGGCTTCGTGTCCCAGCATAAGAGAGGGGTATTGGCCAGAGACACGGGAAGAATGTGGAGGCCTGGTGGCCAGAATAGCAAGCTCCAGCCCAGTAGGAGATGCTGCCTGGAAAAATAAAACAGTAGAGAAAGACCCCAGAGGGTCAGTCTCTGGCTCCACAGGTGCTTCCATGTTTGTGTGTACACACACACCAAAGTGCAGGCTCACGCATCTACAAACGCATCACACACGCGCGCACTCACACATGCACACATGCACTCACACGCACTCACACACGCACACTCGCACGCACTCACTCACACGCACTCACACACGCACTCACACACGTGCGCACTCACACACACACGCACACACGCACTCACACGCACGCACTCACACACGCACACACGCACTCACACACACGCACTCACACACATGCGCACTCACACACGTGCGCACTCACACACGCGCACACACGCACTCACACACACGCACTCACACGCACTCACACGCACTCACACACGCACACTCGCACGCACTCACTCACACGCACTCACACACACGCACTCACACACGCACTCACACACGTGCGCACTCACACACACGCACACACGCACTCACACGCACACACGCACTCACACGCACACACGCACTCACACGCACGCACTCACACACGCACTCACACGCACGCACTCACACACGTGCGCACTCACACACGTGCGCACTCACACACGTGCGCACTCACACACGCGCACACACGCACTCACACACACGCACTCACACACGTGCGCACTCACACACGTGCGCACTCACGTGCGCACTCACACACGTGCGCACTCACGTGCGCACTCACACACACGCACTCACACACGCACACTCGCACGCACTCACTCACACGCACGCACGCACTCACACACATGCACGCACTCACACGCACGCACACTCGCACACACTCACACGCACTCACACACGCGCGCACTCACACACACACGCACGCACTCACACGCACTCACACGCACGCACTCACGCACTCACACACACACGCACGCACTCACACGCACTCACGCACACGCACTCACGCACTCACACACGCACACGCACACACGCACACACGCACTCACTCACACAGAGCAAGATGATCCTAGGTGTCATTTGCTGTTTTAATGACGCGCCTTCTCCAGAGAGGCAGAACTTAGGCTTGCCTTTTATCAGCTGTGAGTTTTGTATTTGCACCAGAATTTTCTTTGTCATTACAGAACAGACCTGTTAACGCGCTGGTTCTTGTTTCTCTGGCTTTTGATTTTTGATGTTTAAAGACTGTGAAGTTTCTGTAAAGAATGTCAGGTTTGGCCTGCTGTCAGCAGTTTTGCTCGGCTGTCTGGAACCGCGCGCTGACGTCTCTCTCTGCTCTCTCCTTAGATTCTCCCTGAGTGACGGAGGGACTTCAGCTCACTGAGATGCCTTTGGCAGTTGGCTTTCGTTTTTCCTTTCTTCTTCATCTTCCTTCTCTCTAAAAGTCAACGGGAGTCTTTGCTGACTCTGTGAAGAGGTGTCACGGAGGGACCCCACCCTCCTGTCGCCACAAGCACCTGTCCAGGACACGGCCCTCCTGGTGCCACAGCCGCTGGGGTCTTTCAGATGGGTGGGGAGGGTCTGCTCCTTCAAGCAAGTCTTTTATTTTTTTATGGTTTTTAATTTTGATCATAGTGCACATATTCAAAGAAAGTATCTTTAACACAAACCCTGAAATGTATATTTGGATTGTGACAAGGCAGTTGAAGAGTTGCAACCTCAGGTACCCTGCTTTATGTTGATAGCTCCTGCCCCTGGGAGACGGAGTCGCTCTGGTGGACCGTGTACAGATTTGTATATAGCGTCATTTTTACGGAAACTTTCGGCTTGCGTAAGGGATCACTGTGTAGCCATGGACCAAGTGCTTCTGTAGATAATCTCTCTCTGTGGAGTAAATATTTGACAGGCCGGAACTCGAGTCTTCGCCTTGCCTTTATATTACATGTAAATTTTGAACTCCGTGACCAGTGATTTGGATTTGATTTTTGTATTTACAGGGTCTGTCATGAATAATAATTACCCACCACCTCCCCTGCCCCCATGGAACACTCCTGTTTGTACCTCAGCAGATGAAAATCCCCCTCGTTTTCCTTTCAATGTCCCCTCTGGTACACTTGGAAGCTTTTCTTTCTCACCGACGGTACTGTTTCTTAGTGTTTTCAATTGGAACACGTGTTGTCCCACAGAGCTTTAAATTATTCTCTAAGTTCCTTCCGAGTGAAACGCCCTCACCTGATCCTTGTTGAGTTTGTGCCATTGTGTCTGCACCAGATGTGCGTCCCGTCGACGCCATTCCGTTGAGCCTGGTCGTAGGATCTGCATATCATCTTTCCCACCTGAAAGTGTCTGAATGCTTACACAAATAAATTTTATAACTCACTCATTTTGCATACTATTCTTAAAACATGGTTCTGCACAGTGGGTGGGGGGTGGGCACCTGCTCCGCACACATGCATGGTCGTGTAAGCGTGTGTGGAGACTCGGGGGGAGCACTCAGACGTCAAAAAGCCCAATGTCCAGGTTGGTGTCCTGTGCAGCTGTGAGCTGATCACCGAGGCGTGGCCACTGCGGGCTGGTGGGGCTCTTGGCGGAGCTGTGGTCTGATGCTGTCAGCTAGGCTACCTGTTTGCTCAGGTCCTACCAAGCTGTGCTGGCAGGATGGGACATTTCCGCTTCTCAGGGCAGCTCTTGCAAGTCTTACTCCGACTCTAGTGTGTTTGATTGTTGCTAATTACTGTCCTCTTGGCATGCCGGGTCTCAGGGAAGAACTTGGGGATGTCTGCTTGGCCTTGCGCGTGTGTGGTGGCCTCCATGTTACCTCCACGGTAGCCCAAGGCTAGGGGTGTTGGCTGTGAGACGGCTGCTGAGATTAAATGGGGTCTGTAGGTTTTTAGACTTATAAATTGTGGTAGTATAGTAGAAGCAGATTTGGCTTGAATTAATAATTTCAACCAAGGATACATTTTGGCTGGGGAAATAGAGCCATGGTTGTTACTGTGTTACGGGTTTTTTTTTTTTTGAGTCTGCATGTCTGTCTGCATCACATGTGTGCAGTGCCCTTGGAGGCCAGAAGATGGCGCTGGACCCCTTGGGACTGCAGTTACGCTGTGTGGGTGCTGGGAACGGAATCCAGGTCCTTCCTATGCAAGAGCAGCCGATGCTTTATTGGCTGAGCCATCCCTTGCCTAGTACTGTTATCTTACAGCTAGGGTCACCTCGAACAGTGCAGTTTGAGGCTGTTTTGTGTTTTCTAGAGTGCTGTGTTCCTGCATGAGACCAAGGCTGTTGCAGGAGTCACTCAGAGACGCGTGCGCTCTGGAGCCTGCTGTGTTTGAGTTGAAGAGGGTCCCTGGGGGCGGCTGGCACTTCTAGTGGATAGAGCTCTTCCGTTTTACAAATGGATAGTGACAGGTCTTTTGATAGCGAAGGCCACCGTTTTTGTTTCTCGGTGCTGGGACTTGAGCCCAGGACGCGTTGAGCGCTGGGTCAGTCCTTTCCCGGGGGTTCCCTGCCACACTAGCTGCTGTGGCTGAGCCGTCGAATGTACTAGATTCTGGTCACGCATATGCTTTCTGCGAGAGTAAAGGCAAGTCCTCTGCAGTCCCTGGGTCCCCAGGCGGCGTCTCCTCGTGGAAACAGCACCTGACCCCCTTTTTTTTATATATATATATAGTTTTTTTTTTTTTAGAAACTTCAGGGGGTGGGGGTTGACAGCTCAAAGGCGGACTGGCTACCTTACAGTGCCCTGCTCAGAGGGATCAGATGCTGTGTGGACGCACCGTTTGGCTGGCATCCGTGTGTCCGTCTCGCCCTTCATTCTGAGCAGCGCCCGCCTCACAACTGTCACTGGCACCTCACAGGCTTTGGTGGGTGAGCACAGCGTCAGCCAGAAGTCCCTCGGTGCCACACTGAAGCCTCCGAGGGTGACGATGCTTCCGGTCGGGGAAAATGAGTGCCACGAAGCGTGCGAGGCAGGCCGGCCAGAGTGCTCGCTGATCAGGTCGGACACGGGACAGGTCGTCATGGGTTAGCTCGCGGTGGCCAGGAGCTCAGGGCTGGGGTTACAGGTGCGTGCCCTCGCGTCAGCTCACGGCGGCCTTTCCCGGGTGTTGCTTTTTCTCAGAGGCGACAGCCTGTGTGAGTGGTCCATCAGCTGGGGAGATTGGGTTCCTCGCGGCTGGGTTTTCCTCATGGAAGGGGCCACTGTTCTGTTCTTGAGTTGCTCATCAAGGGTCCTGTTCTATGCTTTTCTTGGGCAAAGCCTGTAGTTTATGTGCATTACATTTTTTACAAAACCTGGCTTCTGTGTCTCTGCTATAAATCATGGCGGAAAGACTCTAGAGTGAGTCCTAATGTGCTGTCATTAAAGGCCAATAAAGCTCTCAGAACTGACTGTTGTGTGTGGGGGTGGGGGGCTGTGAGACTCTTCCTTCTAGCCGCTCTGCAGCTGCGTGGGGGTCAGAAGTGCCAGTCGCACGGGATCCGCGTGTCCGGCAGGCGGTCTGGAATCACACTGAAGAAAGTCGCCGTGTCTGCAGCCCTTCGGGAACTTGGTAACATAGAAGGGGCCTGTCCCCAGCACTGGGCATCTGGTGAGGGGTCCCCGGATGAGTCACAGGACGGTGAAGACCTGCCGACCCCTCCCCCTCACTTGGGCGTGTTTCCTGGCCAAGCCTTTACTCGTCAATGTCCCACAATGTTGTAATTCCTCCGTAGCATGCCTGGGTGTCCTTCCCCCTTCACGTCCACCCCATGCCGCCCTTCAGCCCACCACAGAAACACAAGACACAGGTGGTGGTTTTGCCTTCAGACTTCCGTGTGCTGGATAGTGGCGTGAGGTATTTTTATTCCCTTTTGTTAGTACTTAGAACCATCTGGTACATTGTAAGGCAAGTGATTAACACATCTCATCCACCAATGGGTTGTGAACACCAGCCACAGCCCCTCGGCAGTGGTGGGTCTGTTTCGTGCTGGGTGTAGGGCACTGGTTGAGGGCTGTGCTGATCTGGCCATCTTGCAGGGTAGAAGGCTCTATGCATGAAGGGAATGGCAGCCACCCAGTCACCCTGGAGAACAGGCAAGCACTCGTCCTGGGAGGCTCAGGTCGTGTTTGGCAGCCAGGAGTCTGTACGGATGTGGGCTGTCATCCGTGTGTACCCCATGCCCAGAAGGAATGAGTGTAAGAGGAGAAAGACTTGACGACAGGCACAATAGATACTACTAGAGAATGTGCAGGGTCAAACCGTGGCGTCGGGAGGAATGGAGTCCCGTCAGCGAGGCTGGGACTGCGTACCATCACCACAGCGCTTCCCGTGAAGTCCCCTGACACCCCATAACGTAACAGCACAAATGGCCCCGGCCAACGACATACAGCTTCTCATGCGTGTGAAACAGACAGCAAAACATCACAGCCTTAGAGCCCCCACTGTACACACCACGCACGAGGCCATGACGCCCAGGTATTGCACGGGAAATCTGCTTCTCAACAGAAAAAACCACCCCACTACAGTTTGTAGATAAGAATTGCAAACAATTTGGTCAACTTCCACCAAGAAAAAAAACCCAGGGTCTCACTGAGCCAAACACTTCAGTGGAATGGAGTGCGCCACAGATTGCTTATTAGTCAAGGGAAGTGAGTCCTATGAGTGTCCTATTATTATAAAAGTAGAAAGGCTTGGGGGAAAAAAAAACCATCAAAATCCAAGAACGATCTTTTGCGCTGTGTGTTGTAGTCACTGGAGAGAGCCATCTCGGGGAAGGAGCAGCAGTCTGCGGGTGAAAGGAACGCATTTCTTCCCAAGAGAGGAAGCACCCTTGGGTCTTCGGGTGAGGGGTGCGTGGGCCCCACGCTGGGGCCTTTGCAGGGCAGACTGTCATTTGGCACTCTTGATGACAACGTCTCAATACTGGCACAAGCTAAAGCGACCCCATGAGAATGGCAAGAGAAGCCCCTTCGCCCGGAGGGGAGGACTGTTCCAGGAGAGATTAGTACACGGTTTGGAGAGACTGTCGCCTGTGGAGGGAGGTGGCGAGAGCCACTGCTGAGCATCTGGTCAGACAGGCGTGGGTTCTGCTAGGTTCCACTTTATCCTCCAGGAAAGCGGAAAGCAGCTGTGGCTGGAAGAAACCGCTGTGTCCAGCCATCAATACAGGTGAGATTCTTTGTGACTCAAAATGTGGGCGCGGGAGGCTGAGCTGGTGGCACTTCGGATGACTTCCATCCACCTAAAAAAAAAAAACGGAGAGGGCATAAAGTACCTTGGGTGACTCTGTATGCAACCACGCACTTGAGGGTGATTATTACTAGAGACCACAACGGAAGACCGGAGGTCAGCAAGGGTGGCCGTGGAGACAGCGGACAGGGCCGTGTTTGACAACCGTCACTCACCTCATGTTAGGCAGTCAGACCGTCCTGCCCAGTCAGTGGGGCCGTCCTTTTGTACACTTGCAGTAAATCGGGGCTGCACTGTCTTGGGACACACCAAGTCCACAGGCCGTACAGTTGTCAGAGTTGAGGGTGTTACAGGCTTAGGGACGTGCTCAGAATAACCTATCCCACTAATTTACCTGCTTTGACACGTCAGGCTGCACACCTTGGGTTTATCCAGGTGAGGGTCTACAACTGCTACCCTCTGGCGCGTTTGCAAGCGGCTCAGCTTAGGTGCTGCTTGACTGGCCTTTGTGGGCGTTTCCTAGGGGACCACTTGATGTAGAAAAGTTTCGTGCCAGAAGAGAACGTGCTCCCTAGGTGGGAACTGGCACGTTGGGGCCCCCGGTAGGTGACCTGGACATCCGGTGGTGCTGTGAAGTGCACACGCAGTAATCTGGCCGCCTGCCTCACTCTTGACTTCCTGGCTAGCTGAAACCACTGCACTCTCCCACCCAGTGCTCAGCTCACTTTTTCTTGGCGTGGTCCGCGCCCTTCCCTGTATGCGGCTCTGCTGCAGCTTCCTGGTGTAACGGGCACACAGTAGCGGGCCAAGCCCAGTGTTGGCGTGAGCTCGCCGTGCCTGCTAAGGGCCTACGTCGATCACCAAGGGGGCTGGGACTGCACCCGCCCGTGTGACACCACACCGTGGGGCCGGGAATACGAAGCAAGCATGCAGCACACGCACAGTTCCTCGCTACAGACGCCGCTGCGCTGCAGACGGGCACCTACCTCTCAAACGTGTGTTCACTCTCAGCCCTGAAATAGTACACGTGGGATTTGAAGTGCAGCTTGAAGACGTAGTCCTTGTGAATGTTCTCAGACTCGGAGGGAACCGTGAGGCAGTAGCCCAGCAGGGGCAGGCTGGCGAGGGGGTGATTGTCCTGTGGGCAGAGGGGGCTTTGAGGACGTGGTCAGTGTGGTATGTCCCACTGACGGGCCTACAAGGCGTGGAGTCCCCTGTAGGACACCTGCTCCGGTCAGTCTTCTCTCTCCAGGGCCGCCCATGAGGACCAGTCAGGCACCTGGCTCGGGGCTACCCCGGGGGAGGTGTGTTCTCCCGAAGACAATGTGTGCACACTTCTTTCCCGGACTACAGGGCCTGCCTGGACCAGCACGAGGTCCGACTTCCTGAGTCCTGACTCGCAAAAGCGAACCGTTTTCTCCTCAACCTTCTACTTTGCGGTGCTGGTCTCAGACTTCCTACCCAGGCTCTGGGCTTCCTCTCTCTGTAAGAGCTCCTTCCCTTCCCTCCGGTCTCCCAGCAGCTGTGCCCTTGATGGCTTGCCTGCCTTGCTATCTTCCTTGTAGATGCTATAACCTGTTAAGTTCCCTCTTGGGTCCTCTGTTGCCGAGCATCTGTCTGTGTGTGTCTCCTCTTAAATTCAAGAACAGCGAGAGGGACTCACTAGACTCCTGCTCACACCACTTTCCTGCCTTTTTAATTCCGTAGGCAGAGGACGCAAACTCGCCTCCTCCCTCCTCCCTTTCTGAGCGAGGAAGGGAAGTCCTAGAACCCGTCTTTGAGAGAAGGACAGTGTCAGTGTTTGCTTAGAGCGGACGGTCCCGGGTGGGCATCGGTCCGGAGGGGCAGGGCTGACCCTGCGGGCGTGCTTACCTGATGGGACTTGTAGAAGAACAGGCAGAAGTTGGTGAACACTACCCACAGCTTCTGCCATCCGTTGCTGTTCTTGAATTTTCTCAGCAAATTCCCCGACAGCTGGTTCTGAAAGACAGGTACATGTTATCTCCAGGCAGCCTGCGTGGGTGTGGGTGGGCACTGGAGACCCTAGTACTGACAACAGGCTCATCATTGCAGAGAGGTCCTCGGGTTGTATGGTGAATTCTTGTCACCTGTCACAGACCAGGCTCTCACAGGTGTGGAGTCCTTGCTGTAGTCACCCGTGAATGGGACTAGGTTAGGGGGTGTGGTGGTTGCAGGTATGGTAATTAGTTTAGAAGGACCCTGGGGCTGTGGTGTCCTGTAGAAGTGAGTCCGGACACCATGCAAGAACAGACGCAGAGGTTAGAGGGAGACGCCCACAGTCAGATCGCCAGGGGTGGCCCGCCAGGGAGCTGGGAAAGGCTAGAGGCTCTCAAAGGCTGGGACTTGGAACCGAGCAGCTGCTCTGTGAGAAGCCATCCCCTGGGAGGCCAAGGACTGAAGGCAGGCCCTCCTGAGCAGCTTGATGCTGCCACCTAGTGGGACGGTGCAGAAGCCACTGCCAGCCCCTGCTTCATGAAGCCCAGGCATCCTGCATTCCCTGTAACAGGAATTCAAAGGGGCAAGGAGGCAGCACACATGGGCACCAGCTCCCGAAGGCAGTAAACGGGACCGTCTGGGCCAACCTCCCACCCCCGTCACGGGAACATTAGCAGCGGGCACTGAGAGAAGGTGGAAGTGTAATTTATACGACCCCACAGTGTGCCAGAAACGGTGAGGTGGGCAGAGTTGTGTCTATTACTGCACAGTTTAAGAACCAACATAATCGGGCTGCAGAGAGGCGGGCAGCCCGGAGCACAGCCTGTTACAGAGGACCTGACTTGGGTTCCCGACACCCGCATCCGGCAGCTCACAACGGCTCCGTAACTGCAGTTTCAGGGGTTCAACGCCAGGCACTGCACTCACAGGCATGTGATAGCCCGGACACCAGCACACTTAAGGCCCCATGGAAACATTCAGAAGTTCTATCCTTCAGCTGCTCTGATGGAAGGGACAGTGTAGGCCGAGAGGGACTCTACGGAGAGAGGAGTCCTGGCCCCACCCAAAGACCTTCTGCCGTCTGTCCGTCCGTCCACCCGGCCTGCAAGGAGGGGGAAGCGGGAGTTTCGGGCAGTAGCAAGCCTTGTTGTCCAGGAGGCGGGCATCCTCACATTGTCATCCAGTGACTGAGGGAGGTTACTGTCCTCTAACCTCAGCCTCTGCTACAGGTTCAGCAAGTTCAGGCCTGCCACCCCCATCCAGGACCTGGGATTGTATTCATGGGTTGAAAAAACGCTTGAATGCAGGTGGAGTCTGGGTGGTAGATTTCCCCCAGGCCCTCTGTTCAGGGAGTGGGCAGGGGCCCTCGAGTCCAGCAGCCTACCCTGGTGTCGGACACAAGCGATGCGCTGGGGGGAGGGGGGTGTTGGGGTTCCTGGCAAGTGCATGCCGGACAGTGATGTAACAGCCAGAGTTCCAGGACTTTCGAACCAGTGTCATTATTGCCTCTGAGTTTGTCACACGTGCAGCTGACTTGTCTATTGACAAGAGGCTAGCCCAGATGGGATGTTAAACACTGGGCTGTAAGCAGTAGGCTGAGCTGGACTGGCCGTGTTGGTAGTGCTGTGTACATCCCTGGCCACACAGGTAAGGGTCTGGGGAGAGCCTGTGCCTCTGTACCCTGGCACTGGTTTTTGCCCCTTGAATAGCCCAGGTATCTAGCTCCAGGGTCCAGAGAGGTGGGAAGTTTAGAAGTGAAGCATCCAATGGGAAAGGTATCTAGAAGTGAGGCCCCCAGAAGTTAAGCCAGCAGCCACGCCTGTGGGAGTAACCGCCTGCCCCACGACGGACTTCAACTCGTCCCCGGGGCCTTCAAGCTAAGGTCCCCCACCTCGGTGACATGCCAGTAGGGGCAGCCTCTCTTCAGGCAGGGAGTTGGAAATGTGACCACAGGTCACCAAGGCTACCACACTCACGAGGGCAGGGAAGGTGCTGGAAGCTAGGGTCTTAGATTTCAGCCGAGTCACCCCGAAAATGTCTTTAGGACACTCGCAGAACACTGAAAGAATTCGTGACATGTTTCCCTTCAAAGAACCAGCAAACCGCCACTGTCCTTGGCTCACTTTATATGGCCCAGGCACGTCGGCACCTTTTAAAGAGCGCAGGCTTTCCTGCAGAAGTCTCCCTCCTGGGGCCTGAGTCTGAGTCACTGAAGATGCAGGCACGAGCACCCCATGCCTAGAGCCTTGCGGGACGGTGCTGTCGGTAATGACCGGAGATAGCCATGCAGTGGCTGCTGTGCAATGGGATTTGGAAAAATCTAGAGGCTTTGAGTATGTAATCCAGTGGAAGGCTCACCTTCCAAGCAGCTATTCAGGCATGAGTCACAGAGGGTCCCCTTGACCTGTGACCTGCTCCAACGCCCTCATCCCCTTTCAGACCGGGCTGTCCCGACACCCAATTTCCAGGGACCCGTCGCCTGGGTACGGACTGGACTGCTATACGTGGGCAAACCCATCCCGACTCCATGAAGTGAGAGGAAATGTGGAGGACAAAGGACGGTGAAGACCCCGGCCTGCATTTACGAAGGGGCGGGGCTACCCTGCCTCTCGTGGAGCTGGCCACAGCCTGTTCACAGCTCTAGGCTTGTTCTAGCGCTCCGGATGCTCGCACCGGGCGTGGCTCGCAGTGGCCAGACCCAGAGCGTGCTCGGTGAGCTCTGGAAGCGTCTGGGCGGCCCGCCCTGCCCCACCTACCTCCACGGCGATGCTGAAGTCCACCATGCACACACTGGTGTTGCGGTGCCAGCACACGTGCGCCAGTGTGTTGCCGCGGTGAGGGGCCTGGCGCTCCAGGGAGGTTCGTGAAGCACTCAGGTCATCCTCCGACTCCTGGTCGGCCGCTGTGGCCTCGTCTGGAGACTCTGCGGGAAGTCACAGAAGTCACTGATAGAAGGCAAGCTCTCCCACTGTGCAGGAGGCTAGGGGTGGGGACTCCTGGTGTGGCTCTCCACCATGAGAGCATCCTCCCCTATCCCCCGCCCTGGCTGGGAGTGCTTCCTGCCAGTGCGCTCTGGGCCTGTGGCCGGCCCCCCTCCATAAACACCGGCTGACACACGGCTTCAGAGATGACGTCCACCTGCTAAGTCACGTGTGATCTCGCTGAAGCTGAGACCGCCGTTCTGCTGTGCACAGTCCTGTGGCCACGGCCTTGGGCACACACACAACACTTACTGTTGTCTGGGGGGCTGCTGGCCAGGAGCTCAGGGGTGGGACCATTGCTTTTCTCTGCCAGGTCAATGGCCATCTGGATGTCCTCCATCCACTTTTCCATCTCCGACCGGGAACTGGCGACAGAGATGACGTCAGTGATTCAGACCATGGAGGGTCAAAGGTAAACCAGTAAGAGCCGGGTTCAGGGTTACCTGGCGGCCACGATGATGGTCTGTCGCTGGCCCCGGAGGGTCAGGCAGTGGGGCACACCCCACTCCTCTTCACTCTCCTCGATCTGTGGAAGACTTCGAGTCAGTGCTGAGCGGCATGCCCGGCCCTTGGTGCAGCCGTAGACGCTCACCAAACTTACTGCCAGACGGTAAAGGCAGAACCCATAGTGGGCGGGGCCCATTCCTACAGTCGGGGCCGGCCCTCGAAGGGAACATGCTGCCTCATCAATTCCTCCTGACAGCCCTATCCTTCCTCTCCACCTTCTGAGCCAGGTCCATCTGCAGAGGGAGGGCGCTGTGGACTCATGCTCACCAGGGTGCAGTGTGGGGCCTGCCCGGGTGAGGAGACGTTGGTTTTGCCCTCACTGAATGGGCAGATAGGGCCCACACTGAGACAGAGGCAAATTCACGCCCAACGGCTCAAGTTAACTTGCCCCGGATTCTAGAAAGCCTGCCCTGTGGCCTCCTATGTGCAGAAGCGGTAGTGTTTCCAGGCTCCTCCCCGTCAAAGGACACTGAAGTATCTGCCCTTTGCGAAGAGGGCACGCTGGCGCTGGACACTTACTGTCATGCCGTAGAGCGGGAGCTGCCCGTGGACTTTGAACTGATTGGATGCCGTCAGCCCCCGGCTGGTGTACACCAGGACATCGTTGAACTAGAGGGACAAGCAGAGTGTGTGGGCCGAAGGGTCCCCTCTTACCTCTCAGTCCTCCAGAGGGCATGGACAAGTCCCAGGCTCAGCAAACAGGATCCCGGACTGTCGAGGACAAACGGGTTGTCCCACTCACCAGAAAGAACATTCGCTGTTGGAGCCCCTTCCCGGAGAGCTTGCTGAGGCTGCCCAGGCGGATGAACTCCTGCGGAACAGACAGGGCCTCGGTTTACCACTAGCGTAGAATCTGCACGGGTGCCTGGGCGCTGCTGGCCTTTTCACCTGCTCCATGACCAGTACAGCACTAAGGTGACCACTGGGCCAGAGCGCGAGTTCTCATCGGGCTACACTGCAGACAGCAGTGGTTACGAGCGGTAGATTTTATGTCTCTTACCAATATTGGCCACACATTGACTGACATTTTGTGGCTGTTTCTTTCCCGCCGGGTTGGTTGGTCCCACAGCGGTTTTAGCTCCGGATAAGCATAGGGATGCTATGTTATTAAACTGTTGGCCGATGACTAGAGCCTCTTATTGGCTAGCTCTGTCTTAATTATTAATCTATGTATTTCCACGTGGTCTTCTCTTACCAGAGAATGCCTGGTGTGTCCTCTCTTCTGGGTCCTTACATGGCGACTCCTTCTGGCCTGCCTTTCCCAGATTTATCCCCATCTCCTTGCCTCTATTGGCCAGAGTATTTTATGCATCAACCAGTAAGAGAAACATATACACAGAAGGACGTGCCCCATCATCTTAAGCTGTTTTTTTTAGGTAGACACTAGTGTGTCTGGCTGTAATTTCAGATACTTCAGGGACAGAAGCCTAGGAGTTGGGGACCAGCCTGACAAGACTCCCACCTTAGGCTGGGCATGGCAGCACACGCCTTAATCCCACCATTTGGGAGGCAGAGTTTCTCTCCCTCCCATACTCAGCCGACTGATCGGCTTAGCCACCCGGTGACTACGCTAGTGAGGTGGGTGGCGTGTGTCTGACGCGTCCCATGTGTTCCTGTGACCTCCACACGGGAACCTGAAGTTCAGTGTTAGAAACTTGTCCAAGAGCACCCAGCAAATCCTTGTGGTGCTGGGCTTTGGCTGCCATTTCCAGGGTCAGCACAACAAGGCCGTTACCGCTGTGGGGTAGGCTGGGCTCAGAGCCTTCCAAATGGTGACTCGGGTCACACTGTAACCAGTGATTCCACACTAAATGAGCGTTTCGTACCTGTGTGGTCTGTCAGACAGGATATGGCCCACATCTCACAGGAAGTCCCGCCCCCACCCGCAATAGGAGCCCATTGCCAGCCCTGAAGCCACGGCAGGCTAAAACAATCGCTGCATTCTTTACAATGTTTACAAATGGTCTCTGCACCGGTCAGAACAATGCATTGCGTGTTTGTAACGTTCAAACAATGTAAACTATATGGAGTCCACTGGGCTTCCCGGAGTATTCCACAGAGACCGCAAACAAGGCTCAGGCTGTTATTACCGTGCACCTCACTACTCGGCTCCCAGCCGCTTTCTTGGCTAGGCTTGCTGACAAGAACCCAAGACTTCTCCCCTGCTCCCGAGTCACGTGGGTTAAAATCTGCCTGGGCTAGGGAATCTCTTGCTAAAGTGCTTGCTGTCCATTTGTGAGTCCGGTGCAGGGGAGGTGGAGACGGGCATCCCCGGGCTCGGTGGCCACTGAGCTTATTCTACTCTGTAAGGCCCAGGCTAGTAAAAGACTCTCAAAAACCAAAAGTAGCCGAGGTGAGCTAGGCCTGAGGAAGCACCTCAGAGATAAGGTCTGGCATCCATGCACGCGAGCGCGCACACAGGCACACACGTTCCAGCCCCGACACAGCCTCTGGCATTACTCCAACCCTGAGCTTACCCTTCCAGGGATCACAAGATTGTCGATGCCGATCAAATCTTTCTTGAGCTCGTGTAGCTTCTGGAAGTTCTCCATCTTGATCATCGTACCATGCAGCTGCGCCACCATCTCCGTGATCTCGGCCAGCGCAGCTGAGGAAAGGAGACAAGTGTAGGTAAGACCTCCAGCCCAGTGCTCCAGGTGGCCACGCCCAGGATGGTCCGTCCCAGCCAGCGGGACAAGCCAACTCCAGGCCTGCAGCTTCCCCAGACCTGGCCACCCAATCTGACCCAGCAGACATTTACTGGTCAGCAGGATGGCAGGAGGCTCAGGCTGACAATGATGGTGGACAGGGCCAGCCTCTGTCGTCACTGGTCCTCATCAGCCAGGCCACCTCAGGTCTCAAGTTAGACCACTTAACTGTCAAGGGCAAATGAGCCCCAGAAGTACCAGAAAAATAGAGTGCACGGTGGCCGAGGGTGGCATCATGTGGGTGACATCCTCAAAGCTGACAGGGCCTTTAGCCATGTCACGCCGGCACAACTGATTGGTAATCCCAGTGCCATGAGAAGAGGCGGGAGAGACCAGAAGGGTTAATGACGGGCCCGCAGGCTGGGGTCACACCGAGTCCACAGGCAACAGCAGCAACCACGCCCTGAGCCCGAGCATCCGCTCCCTCCCATAGATCTCCAACACCCGACTTTGCTTTGTCCAGGATGTTTCAAAAGTGGATGTGGACACAGGTGTGGTGCACACGTAATCCCAACCTTGGGCAGGTGGACACTGCAGTTCTGTAGCTCTGAGTTCTAGGCCAGCCTGGTTTTCATAGCCAGTTTCAGGGCAGCTGCTGCTGTACAATGAGACCCTGTCTCAAACACAAACCTATGTGTAGGGCTTCACCGTACCTTCCAGAGGAAGTCTCAAGGCTCACACTCCCCTGTGAGATCCTTGCCCTGCTCCCGGGCCTAACTCTCCACTGACCCCAGGAAGCTACAAGTTTAAAAATACTAAATGCCTTAAGTTCCAGACCCTGCCCTCAGCCAGACACTCCTTGCGGCTTACCTGACTTTGTAACTGCTTGAGAAACCCCCGCCCCAGTGACCTAACCTAACTGTCATTTGTCATCCCACCCAGGAGCCCGCGCAAGTGCAGACCTCCAGGGCTGTAGGAAACTGATTGGTCTATAAATCGCGGGCTCGGATGGTTTAAATTGACTGGTCTGCACTGCGCGGGCTCTGGATGCTATGAGATGATTGGTTTACGATGCGCGGGCTTCGTTGTAACCCTATAAAAACTGTCTCAATTCTGTACTCAGGGCCCTCAGCCCTCTACCCCTGCGTGGCGTATGGCTGCGGACCCCAGTGCACTTGGAATATAAAGGACCTCATGCTTTTGCATCAAGACCGCTTCTCGTGAGTGACTTGGGGCGTCGCCTTTCCTGAGTCGGGGCGTGAGGGTCCACGCTCTGCGGGTGTTTCATAACCATCACAGGATGGGAAACGGCAGCAGATGGTGCAGAGAGCCCTCCCAGTGCGCGCAGCCTGCCCGCGTCCCCGTCGCCAGGCACGCGCAGGGATCCTTACCTCGGCAGTCCCTGAAGTCCGCGTGGCTGGGAGGGTGGTGCTTGCACAGCTGTTCCAGGACCTGCTTGTAATGCATGAGCCGGTGCAGTGGGCGCAGGAGGAAGGCATTGAGTGGCAGGTAACACACCTTCTGCAGCTCGAAGTCGCGGCAGCAGTGCTCCAGCCGCCGGGAGGCCTTGATGGAGTTCTCCAGAGCCTCCAAGGCCTCGCTGTGCTTCCACAGGTGGGCTGCCAGGTGCTGAGGGAGGGAGGGAGGACGGGGAGGCCGGGTCAGCACCTCCACAGTGGTGTGACTTCCGACACCCGGAAAACCCTTGTGCCCATCACTTTAGTCACTGTTGTCAGATGGGGATGAGACCACAGGCCAGGGTCTCCTGGTCATGTTACGAGGACAGTGGCAGCACCGTGCACGGCGGCACGCACGGCGAGGGCGCATGTGACGGCTGCCATCTGGGCGTGTGCTCCCGTGTGACTGCTTGCTATGCTCAAATGCAGTTTATTTAGTGCCTGGGCTTGGGGTGGGGGCAGGAATCACTGCTGACCCAGGATGCGGCATTTCTAGATGTCGCCTGTTGTAAAAATGCTGTGATACCAACAGTAAAGCCCACAGCGGAACAAAGTGATCAGGCAGATGAATATTCGTGAGCTGTAACTCAACTCCTCAGAAAGGCTGCCAACCCTCCCCGGTCTATTTTTAGTTTGCTTCCAAAGAGCCCCATGCTGTACACCCCTGTGGTATGACTGGCAAGTCGCTGAAACGCCACAGAACGCGAGGAGCACAGAACGTCAGCCTGCAGAAAGGAGACACGCCCGGCCCGGCACAGGCAACGGGGTATTTTTAGGTCTTCCATGCTGGTTAACGGAGGAAGGCGGAATAGTGGCTTCTGGTGGGGACACAGTGGGTGCACCTCGCAATCGGGCAATGATGGCCGGTGAACAGAAGTCTCTGCCTGGGGGCCGGGGGAGGGGAGAGCAGACAGTTCTCCTGCACCACTCCTGAGGTTATGCTCCCAAACGAGGGGAATTTGATTTGAGTTGTCAGGAAAGTGGAAACTAGCATGGGTTGAGGAAAAGCATGCACGGGAAAAGAGACATCTTAGGACTCGGTAATAACCGGAAGTGCCCTGCCAGCCACATCACACCCTGAAGCAATGAAAAGCCCAAGTAGCCGGCTAGGTCAGGCACCCGGCCGCAGGGAATCCTGGCACGGTGAGCAGGGCGGCAGGGGGCTCGCTACCATAGTCTGGGCTTGAACTTGAGGCTTTCCTGCCTCAGCCTCCTGAACAGCTGCGATCCGGCCTGTGCCACCAGGCCCAGCTCCATGGTTGCTTTTGTTAAAGGCCTTATTTAAAATGGTCCTGTATGATACTGTCCTGTGGGTGCTTGTCATCATACCAAAACGATGACAACAACAGCAATTCCGGGTCATCAACCTTACCTGTATTTTAACATGAAAAGTGATAAGATTGGTGAAACCACAAGTGTGGGGTGTGTCGGAGGGAAAACCTATATACTGATGAAAACAGGAAAACAGGACAGTGAAGGATGCTCGGGACCTAATACGTTACATCCTGGTCTCGGTTAAGAACCCACGGAGTGCTAGGCGGTGGCACGCCTTTAGTCCCAGTACTTGGGAGGCAGAGGCAGGAGGATCAGAGTGAGTTCCAGGACAGCCAGAGCCTGCTACACAGGAAATACTGTCTCAGAGCAAAGCAAGAAAACACTTGGGGAGAGCTGGAGACATAGCTGACATGTGTTTGCCTGTCATCTATGGGGTCCTAGGCTCAATCTCCCAGTAACATAAACTGAAACCACATACACATGCCCATATGTACCAAATACATACACCACACATATCACATTCACCTGCACACAACATACACACTCCATACCTACCTCCCCACTACACACACACACACACACACACACACACAGAGAGAGAGAGAGAGAGAGAGAGAGAGGCTGACAAGGAATGTCTTCATCCTAACACAGCAACCTAGCCAAATGGACAATGGGAATGAATTCAGAGCACACAGGAGCCCCGATTCTGTGAGGGCCCTCTCCCCTCCCATGTAGAAGGTTCTCATGTACCACGGAGTGACGGTTGGCTGGACTAGCAGCTGGCTGGACATACCATCACGGTGGCAGCATGAGCGGCTGCCTTCTCAAGGAACATTCTTTTTCTGGGAGTTATTGGGTCCTGAGGTTATGGACGTGCCCCAGAGGCTCAGATTTAACAAGACCTCTTAGGAATGCAAAACACAGATGCGTTCAGCAGACAAGCAGCGTGAATCAGCCTTCCGAATCACAGACTCTGCTAAATGTGTCCAAACGAACTTTAATCTCAGGCATTTGCAGAGGGGTTTGGGCTAATACTCTTAGCTCTCTTGGAGACACACATTCACTGTAGATACTGCTGTCTAAAATAGTTTCTGCCTCAGATGGATTTAAAGACACAGAATTTACTGGAATGGCCAATTAGTTTGGCACCTAGGGTTTTGCCATATATAAGACTGAAAGTGAGTGTACAGTTTTGTGAGCATTGGCTTTTGGAGGGTCCAGACCCTCACCCAGCCCCCTGCTTCAGCAGCCATGACAGCTGCAGAAAAGACCCAGCAAGTCAAAAGGCCCTGACTCTGAAATGTGCTGAGTGAGCTTCCTGACCTTGCCTGACTAGGAGGTCAGCTTCCCTCCACATGGCAAGGAACCAATCAGAAGTTAGCGGGCGGGCTCTGGACGTGCTTTATGGGAAAAGTGGTGTAACAGTGACATGCAGAGCATAGCAACCGCCCCGGAGGGCCAACAGGCCATAGCAACCAGTTGACCAATCAACACAGGACAGGTTGTCCAAGCCCAGAAGAGCACCAATGCTGGACCAATGCAGGACCCTGGTACACCCCAGTAAGTTCCCTGCCTCAAGGCTCCCCTGGGCCCTTATCATTCCACCTGCCATGTTGAACGGATGAGGGGGTCCCCGAGTTAAAACAGTGAACTCATTAAATAAAACACTCTTTGCCTTTGCATCAGAATGGGTGTCTGGGTGATTTTAGGGTTCACAATTTGGGCACATTTTTAAGGTCACGAAGGACCTATGTATAAATACCCACTGCTTGTCTACGGTGCCAACCCAGAGAGCTGTTATGCTTCTCTAGTAACATTCCTTAGGATGGAAGAGGGTGCTTGGACATGATGCTCTGTGCAGATGTAAGGCCAGGCTGTACACACCCTCACCAGGGCCACACCCACAGAAGGGGCCACCCCACAGGGGCGGCCACCGCCCCCCATCCCGACCACTCACCTTCATGCCCTGTATGTTCTTCAGCAGGACGTCCCCGATTCTTTGGTAATCTCCCCTGATGTGGGCATTTGAGCGGCCTTCCCTAGGGGAGCAAGGGCAGAGACAGGGTCAGCAGTGACACACCATTTGACACCTTCCTTCCCATCAGCCATCTGGACCCTGCCCAGGGACTCCTACATGCTTTCTTTCCCTGGGAACACAAGCACAGAGTGTGGCACGATGGAAACAACTCTAGTGTCCAGGCACGCGTCCAGCGCTTGGGAGGCTGTGGTAGGGCTGGGAATTCCAGGAGGCGAGTCCCGCCTCCTGTCTTTCCACTGCGTGTAAAGGAGAACCCCGGCTGGGCCCGGTGGGCTGCTTGCCTTCCTCACACGGGGCTGTGAGATCGGCCAGCAGAACGTTCACTGCACCGGCTGGCTTCTGAACTGCCTCCATCCGCGGGACAGAGACACCGGCCGAGAGCAAGACACCACTCCCCCATCAGAGCTTCTGTCCCCAAGAGCCCTTAGCCAGAACTGTGAACCACCCAGAAAGCCCTCGGGAAGGAACGGTGTGGCTGAGGACAGCCAGGACAGCCATTCCCGGAGGGGGGGGGCAGATGACACTCAGAGGGCAGGCAGGATGCGTGGCCGGCTGGAGTGTGGGTAAGGTGGTGCCTGCCTCGGGCGCCGGCTCAGTTTGGTCCCCAAAGCAAACCTGAGAGGTGAGTGCATGCCCTTTCTCCTTTAATCGCCAGGGCAGATGGCGTGCAGAAACTCGCCTGTCACCAGGCACTGAGCTTAGTCCCTGGGATGCTGCTATCTGTGTCACTACGGCACCGAGTCTCCTACTTCAGTGGTTAAGAGTGCAGTAATAATCGAGGCTTGTACTTTGACACCTCTGCTGCTAAGGCGAGCCTGAGGCCCACTTACAGGAAAGAGACGAGCTAACCGCTGAACCGGTAAGAGCCAAGCCCTGGATGTCAGGTTGGACACACGAGGTGCCAGAGAGCAGTAGAACAACCCACGGCTGGAGCCGGGGCAGAGGTGGGGGCTCCTGATGTTCCAGCAGGGCCTGCGACGCCTTCTCTAAGGGCTGCCTCTGTCTGAGGCTCTGCCGGGAGCCAGAGTGGAGGTGAGGTGGCAGGGCCAGCGCACAGCACAGTCTCATCAGTCCAGGGGGAGTTGTGCCCGTGGACTGGTGCCTGCCTCCACCCTTTGCCCCAGCTTTCAGCACCAGGCACGCAGGGATGCTATTCACCTGCGCACACGTGGCTCACGGACACATGTGGCATGGGTGACAGTGCACAAAGACCAGAGGGGGTGCAGCCGCCGTGTCCCCGTGCCTTCCAGACATCTTGCTCTCCGTGGTTTCAACCCATGATTTCAACTCTGCGCCTCACTGTTCTTCCAACCTACTGACTCAGTGCCCATGTTTCTCCTTCAGATGACTTTCCAAGGGTCATTGGGGAGCACTCCCACACCTGACTCAGACCCAGGCTCCTCCCCAGCAATCCTTGCCTAGTGCTAAGTCCTGCTTTGCCTGTGGCCCTGTCAGAGGAGCAGCAGGTGGCAACTGGAGTTCAAGGTGTCAGCCACCAGGAGGAAACTCCCTGATGGGTGAATTTGGGGCAGGCAAGGCTCCCCAGACCACAGATCCCAGAACGTCTTTTGCTTCTGCTGTGCTTTTTACATGTTCATGCTGCCGACTTTCTCCGGTTATCTGTCATGGCGTGAGTGGGTGTAGGGAGACCCTGTAAGGTGGTCTGTTTACCTAATGGTCCCTTTCTACTGGGCATTTTTACCTATGGATTATTACAAAGGTGATTTCTTCCTAAGCTGCACTGTCTAAATGATAATTATAAATGGTTTTGATGATTAAAAATATAAAAAAGGAAGTGAGTTTCTGTTGAGCCATACAGACTGTGGCTTCGGTTAATGAGTAAGAAAACCAACTGAGTCCCAGTAGCTGGGCTAGTTTAAATTCCTTTAACCTTAACGTTGGGAGATGTGTTCACAGGTTTTGGAGCATCACAGCTGAAACAAAGCTTTGAAAATAGCTAACAGTCAGACAACGGTGTTTTTGTCAAATAGCTTTGAGGTGAAAACCCAAGGAGACAGTCTAAAGTTTTAGAAAGACACACAGTTGAGTGAGGAACTCTTGAAAGTCAGAGAACAAGAACAAAGCAGCCCAATTACTGTTAGCTGACATGCCTGTCTTGCTAGGATTGGTCTATGACCAAAGGTGATGATGAATTCCTTACACCCATTTCTGCCCTCAGTCTCCTGATATAGAAGCTACTGATGAGTGGATATGCACTAAAGGGTTAAAGCAGAGCCGACAGATCCTTCACCTGGTGCTCTGGTCACCATGAGGCTCTGGTCAGAGCTGGGAACTTCCTCTCCTCAGCACCCTTCATACCAGAACCAAGGACATATCCCACAAGAAGACCATTCTGCGAAAGCCGGACGTTCAGAGTTTTGACAAAATGGCACCCACCCACCCAGCACCTCGAGATTACCTACAGAGGTGACCCAGAACTTACAAACGGCGTGCCGCTTGACGGCACGGGTATGAAAGGTCTACTTAGATGGCAGAGTGCAATTTAGGTGTTGTAATGGCAGTGGTGTGGGTTGAATGGTGAGGGGCAGACTCGGGTTTCTATCAAAACCCAACAGCGCTTCCCTGTGCACGGATCAATCCAGCCCTGGCACCCACACTCAAAGATTTCACTCCCTCTGTTTTGAGGTGTGGTCTCAACTTCTGTGACCCTCTGCCTCAGGTTTGCAAGATCTCAAAGGGTTACAGGCTGCCCGTGTGCCACCCGTGTCTGCCAACCATTGACTTTAAGAGAAATCTACTGGGGGTAAAACCGTCAACAGGGGACCTTCCTTCTTGTGTCTGCTGGTTTCAGAGTGCTCTCTCTCTCTCTCTCTCTCTCTCTCTCTCTCTCTCTCTCTCTCTCTCTCTCTCTCTCTCACACACACACACACACACACCCCTCAATGCAGCATGAAGCCACTGGGCATCAGCTCTGGGTGACGTCATGGGAACAGGCTGCAGACATCCTGAGTCTGCACAGCACAGCATGGCGGATCTGTCTGCCCCGCCCTCCCAGAGCAGTGTGTCCAATCACAGGACAAACCCCTGGGGCTGGGGACACGCCCCAAACTCTCGCTGCCCCATGTGGGACTTATGTGTGACCACGTCTCCTACACTGGCTGCCTCCAAGTCTACAAATGTAAGGCATTTCTCTTGCGAAGAGCAGCTCAAAGGTCATTTGATTACCAAGAACACGAAGAAGTAATTATAACTTGCCCAGCACATGCGCCGATGTTAAACCGACAAGAAAAGGGCCGTTGTTTGTTAGGCAGTGGCCACGGAGTTGCTGTCCGGATAATTACTACACAGCGACAGAGTTGAACATTGACAATTTCACTTAGGAAATCCGTGACTCACACTGTGACCCCGGCAAAGGACTGTGCGTGCACACACGTGGAGACAAATGCCGTGCATTTTTGAGGCTTTCTGGTCCCGAAGGACACTTCTTTCGCCAGCGTGAGCGGCACAGTCAGGTGAGCCAGCCAGCCAGGGAGGAGGAGGAGGAGGCAGGAAAGGATCTGAAAGCAAGCACTCGCCAGTGGGCGAAGCCGACTCTCAGTGAGGCTTCCTGGGCCCGGAGTTTACATCCTAGCAGCCCCCAGGGAGACAGACAGACAGACGACAGACAGAGACTGCAGCAGCAGGTGGGGCCAGGCCATCAGGACCAGCAGCCCCTGGCTCTGCTGTTCAAACCCCAACCGGGTTTGAACTAAATCTATCGGAACCTGGAAAGACAGGGCTCACAGAATGCTGGACCTGATGGTCAGGACATCTTCCCGTTCTCCCGTTAGGGGGGTGTGAGGACCAGCTGTGAGGAGACCCCTCACCAGCGAAAGCAGGGAGGGAGGGAGGGACTCTGGGTGACTGGAGGAAGCCGTGGAAATCTAAGCATGTTCATTAACCCTTCTTCCTGTACAAGTATCTTCTTGATTAAATATGTGGTGTGGAGCTAGAAACCCAGCATCTAGGTGCTCTCTGCCACCAGAAAACAGACCTAAACCAAAGGCCACCTGCTTATGTTTCCTACTCCCTGTGGCTTCTCTGACTGTAAGCGGATATAAGGCGTGCTTGCGTGTCTGTGTGGATGAAAGAATGAAGGAGGCGGGCAAAGACAAGAATTTGTATGAGGGATGAATGAGTGGGGGAGTGCACAGCTACCTTTCTCCTTAGACATAAAGAGTAAAATAAAAACCCAGAGATACCAAGGAGGGACCATGGTTCGGCAGACACCAGTCACCTGACAGGGCCCAGGGCACTTCCGTCTTCCTTGGGTCCCCGCATGAATAAATAAATACTGTTCAGGAAATGCTCAGGCACCAGGGAAGTGAACACCACACAAGTGAAGAACGTTCCTTGGAAGTTTCTAAGACAGAATACAAGTGGTCAAGCAGAAACTTCCGTGGGGCTCGCATGGGGTTAACAGACCACATCTGTCAGACACACAGCACCGCCCGCCCGCCCGCCCTCAGGGTCTGAAGGAAGTCGGTGCCAGGGCAGAGAATTCCATCCCACTGGAGAGACGGTGGAGCAGTGTCCTTTGTAAGACGAACAGAGCAATGTCAAGCAAAATAAGCCTGGTCAGAGAGACAAAGACGATGCTTCCCCTCACACCCGGAAACTAGACTTTGCGAGGACAGCAGGGGAAGTTACCTAGGGGAGCTTCAAATACTGCGTGCCGTGGTCACGAGAACTTGAACTAGACACATTCGTGCGCACACACGTGTGTGAGATCAGACCAGAAGGGAGACTGCTGTGGGGAACAGGCCAGAGGTAGGGAGGCAGGATGGGTCACTGTGGTGATTTGAATGGGAATCATCGTCCCCCACAGCACTGACCTCAGCGGGGACCTGGGGAGGTGGGTACTGGGCTGTGCTCTGGGCTTGCTATACAGGCAGGTAAGACACACTGGAAGCTCCTCTGGTGAAATGGGCAGTGCCAGGCAGATAGATGGTGTCACTGTCATTGATATAAGACCCTGTACTGCAGTGACAGAAGGCATGGGGTCTAATCAGTGACGGGTACAAGGGTCTGGCTGTCACACAAGAGCTGTATGGATGGCCAGCTAAGGGCTGAGCCCTCTGGCTGCATTCTGACTAATCAGTAGCAATACTCAGGTGTGTGTGTGTGTGTGTGTGTGTGTGTGTGTGTGTGTGTGTTTATATTAGAAGGGAAGCTTTTAAAATTTATTTTTCAATACGAAGGCCCAGAAGGTAAATACATTAGCTCGTTGGCCATCTGCTTTTTGGAGTGACTCAGCTCCACATTGCTCACCGGTATAGGCGATGATGACCACACCACTGTGCCTTCAATAAAACTTTATTAGAAACAACAGGTGGTAGACCAGACTTGTCATCCCAGTGTGAGAGATTGATTGCAGAGTTGGCGTGGCGATGGTTTTCATTTTGGTGAGTACTGCTAACTGCAGGCTGGCACGATGTACCCGAGCATGTAGCAAGCGCACCCACAAAGACGGATAGCTAGTAGCGATCAGTGTGTGCGCGCGCGCACGTGTGTGTGCCTGTGTGTGTATGTGTGTGCGCGCGCACACGTGTGTGTGCCTGTGTGTGTATGTGTGTGCATGCGCACACATGTGTGTGCCTGTGTGTGTGTGTGTGCGCGCGCGCACACGTGTGTGTGCCTGTGTGTGTGTGTGCGTGCGCATGTGTGCACGTGAGTGTGCATGTGTACGTCCAAAGGCCTGCAGGGCAGACATCTGCTTACAGGTGTGCTGTGAAGTAGGGCAGAGACTGGCAGCCTGGCCAGTCCAGGGCACGCTGTCCCATGCGGGCCTCACAATCAACCATAGGCCAGAGAAAGAAATGAAGCCTAACATCAAAGCTGTTACCTCAGGAAGTACGGCACATGGGATGCAGGCCAGCTTCCTTCCAGGGACACCAGGAGGGTGTGGAAAGGGCTGTTTGCTCCTCTTATGTCCTGAGAGCCACCCCCACCCTGCACCCCTCCCCACCCTGTCAACAGACAGAAACTAGAGAAGGGGCCCCCTCCACCACACCCCAAGGCTACACTAGCCACTGCACTTTAGCCATTGCCTGCTAAAACATTTCCACAGGCAACTCTAAGGGAGAGTGAGGGCTTATCGGACTCACAACCCCAGGCTTTCCTGGTGGGGAAGTTAAAGCAAGAATTGGAAATGCCGGGTCACATCACAGTCGGGAGCAGAGAGGGACAGCGCACGGCACCCTGTTGACACGGAAACACGAAATTTCAAAGTTGGATGGAATGCCCACCCATCCCCAGGCTGGATCTAAGTGGCTTTCTCCCAGTGTGTTTAAACAGCTGAGCAAACAATCCCCTACTTTCAAAAAGGAAAACACATTTCAGCTACTTTTCTTAACAAACTCGTTGCCATTTTGAGGAAGGTGTAAGTTGGCTTTGGCCAGCCTGAAGCAGGCCTGGGGCCTGCCCCTTCTGCTCAGGTGTGTGTGTGTGACATTTGGAGAGGGATGAGGGTGTTGTCAAACTGGGGGTGGCCTAAACACTTCAGAACATTTCCTGGTATGAGGCCCGCCCTGAATTTCCCCACCGCTGACAAAGCACACTGTGTTCTACAGTCTGCCGGAGGCCCGCCAAGGGAAATACCACGATGACCACGAATGCACCAATCTAGGGTGGTGGACCACCACGCACACACCGACCCCGAGGAACTCTGATGCAGGGAAAACTCTAGATTTCCTTCTTTGAACAGTAGTAACTGCCATGGGTGGGATGCGAGGGCATGTGCTTTAATCCCAGCACACAGGAAGAAGCGGCAGGGGGCTCTCTGTGAGTTCCAGGCCAGGATGGCCTGATGTACGCAGCAAGTTCCAGGAGAAACCAAAACCAAACCTAGAAATAGCAAGGAGTAAAATCTAGAGTTTGCCCCACAGGAACACAACAAATGCTCAGGGGAAAGCGATGGGGGACGTCCTTCTGTGTACGTTTCTCTTATTGGTTGATGAATAAGACACTGATTGGCCAGCAGCCATGCAGGAAGGGTTCTGGGGAGAGGAAGAAGAGAGAAAGCCCCTAGAGGAGACACCACGCTGCCGAAGGAGTAACAGCCTCACGGCAATACATAGATTAATAGAAATGAAGACCGAGCTAGCCAGTAAGAAGCCCTGGCCACTGGCCAACACTTTATGAATTATCCTAAGTCTCTGTTTATTTGGGGCTAATCGTCTGTAGGACCAGGCTGGAAAGAAACTCCAGCTACAGACAAGAGAGAGGTCTGTGCAGGGATCTGTCATGGCAGCAAATCTACAAGTATTCCAAAGTCAGCTAACTGTTTAGAAAGCTTAGTTTGAGCCCAGGAGATGGCTCAGTGGGCGAGGTCAGTAGCTGCCAAGCCTGAAAGACCCAAGTTCAATCCCTGGGACCCACGTTAAAAAAAAAAAATGCCGGATGTAGGCTCCTTACATGGGTTACTCCAGGTAGATGGCGGAGGCGGAGGTAGCGGCAACACACAGAAGTGCGTGGGCCAGTTAGTACCCAGTGCGCAACAGAACAGAGACAAGAGACACCATCACAGTAAGACGCTGGGCAAAGACCCACTCTCAAACCTTATCCTTTGACATCCATGCACACACATGGCAGGAACACACACATATGTCACACAGGTTTTACAACAGAGTCATTGCCCTGGTCCCCAGATTTAACTCTTAACTGACACGAGCCACCCTGTGTTCCCCATGTCGCAGTAAGTGAAAGTATAAACCTCTGCGCAAACACCTCTCTCCCGTCCTCTCCCTGTCAATAACCGTGCAAGTTTCTTTCTTAAGAAACTGACTGTGACCCGTTCTGTTCATTGACTGTATTCAACCTATGGTGACTGCTTTACGCGGGCATTATTGTCTCACACGCCCTCCGGAGCCAAGCTGGCAGCCTCCCTAGGACATCGTGCCCCCCTTGGCTCTGCCATCTGTGAGCAGAGCCTGATACATACACAGTCACCGATTAAATCTGTCAGCTTCCAGATTCTAGCACAGAATACCTGAGGCAAGGAAAAGGTTTACAGAACAGTCCAAGTAGCCTCATGGGCCTTGGGTAGGAAGGCGGTAGCAATGGGGTGAATGCCTGTTCTAACAGCTCAAGCCAGGAAGCTGCCGGGACGGCCCCTCCCCAATCTTCCCTGGGCATGTACCCAGTGACTTGCGAACCTCCCAGAGCTGCACAGAGCCTTTCCAAGAGTTACTTTGGAGGATCAATACTTTAACAAATCCACAGCGTTCAGTCACCCCTCCACTCATGCATTTTGACATGCTTGTAGACAGAATAAAGAAATATAATTCAATTCACTCTGAAATACAAACCAAAAAATCCCAGATTCGGTCTCTGCCAGAGGCACTGGGGAGGGGTGTCAACTGTTTCCCAAGCATAGTTGTCACAGTCACCCCAAGAAGTACTTGATAAATACAGATCTCACCCCAAAGGTCACAGTAAACAGGGCCCAGCAATCTTCATTTTTCAACCCTGCCTTGCTCCCCGTGGTCTTGAGGTAGTGATGGAGTTTGCACCATGGACAACTACTTTCTGAAAATGGACAGGCGCCCTCTGCTGGAAAGCTCGCGTGCCAGCGTGAGGAGTTCTGCAGGGCTTTCTAGGAACCTCACTCCCTGGGTCAGCTCTGTCCTCACCTCCCTCACAGGGCTGGCCCGTGGGAACCAGAAGCGCATGCCTTGTGTTTGGCCCCATGATCTCCCAGTGTCACTCTCAACGGGACACAACCTCACTACTCTTTCAAATGTGAGCCTCGGGTGGAGGACTTTGGCTTCAGGCTGTCAGCAATCCTCGGCCTCTGCCTGATGAGTGCTGAGCCACCTCCGTTTCCAGATGCACATCTGTTGCCTTCACAGGCGGTGACAGTGAAGAACACTGAAGTTGCAGGTGCAGCCGGGAATGTCTCGTTTTGAATGGCGATGTTGATTTTTCCACACTCAGCTCCTGCTGGAGTGGCGTCTATTTACCTCACCCTCAGTAAGGCCAACTTTGTTCTCTTGTGTGTTCATTCTGACTGTAATCTGCCCTCCCCACCTCTTCGTAAAGCCTGGCACCTCCCTCTCAGGGAAAGGGCATTTTGTGCCACCCTACACAGACAGGCACCACTTAGGCCAGAGAACTCATGCTGCCCCGCACACTGGCCTCGCGAAGCAGGCTTGGGGCTCTGCTTTTCTGCTGAAGTGACATTCGAAGGCTTCAGTCAAGGACCCTAAGAGGTATGAGTCTCAGGGCAGGCTCCTTCAGGACCCTCGGGGCAGGGGGGGGTCACTAAATGCCCCTGCCCCCTTAGGGCCCTCAGGGGATCTGTAAATGCCCCCCTCCCCACCACTTCCAGTCAGAAAGGAGGGCTGAGAACACAACAGTGCTTCAGCTGCCAAAGGAGCCGCCCTTTGCTGAGTCTCCTGCGGTTTCAAATGCATGTTTGGCAGACAATCAACCCCCCCATGTGTGAGCCTGCACATAACATCCTTAATAAGTCCCATAAAATTTTAGGTAAAGTTATGTCAGGCTTTACATTCTACAGCATCTAAAAAAAATTCCAGTTGCAGGTAGAGATACAGGTGAACACACGCACGCACGCACGCACACACACACACTTTCTCATCTCCCAGGTCAAGATTTTACTTGGTATTTAGTGGAGACACTTAGTGTTATTTCTGTTGTGGGTATTTAGGTCACCATATTGTTTCAGTTCTATGGCGAACGTCTTTGCTCGTGTCACAATATTAAAATATGTCCTATGGGGCTGAAGAGCACTCGGTCAGCTCCCAGCTCCAGGGCATCTGCTGCCCATGTGGCCCCCATCTGCTCACAGGCGAGCGCCCTTACCCACAGACACGCACACACACTTATACAGGCGTGTGCCTGAGCACACACACAAACAAATTCCTAAAACATCATATCCTGTACTTAAGTTGGCTCAGTGGATAAAGGTGCTTTTCCCGTGTCTGGTGCCCGAGTTTCAACTCTAGAACCCACATACAGGTAAAGAAACAGAAGCAACTGCACTAACTCCAGTGCACACTGTGGCATGTTTACCCACAGACAACACACACGTTTACCCACAGACAACACACACATGTTTATCTACAGATAACACACACGTTTATCTACAGATAACACACGTGTTTGTCTACAGACAACACACACGTTTATCTACAGATAACACACACACGTTTATCCACAGACAACACACACATGTTTATCTACAGATAACACACATGTTTATCTACAGATAACACACACGTTTATCTACAGATAACACACACGTTTATCTACAGATAACACACACGTTTACCCACAGACAACACACACATGTTTATCTACAGATAACACACACACATGTTTACCCACAGACACATGTTTATCTACAGATAACACACACGTTTACCCACAGACAACACACACGTGTTTATCTACAGATAACACACACATGTTTACCCACAGACAACACACACGTGTTTATCTACAGATAACACACACATATGCAACTCCCCATGTGCACTGTGGCATGTTTACCCACAGGTAACACACTTATATACAATAATAACTAAACAAAAATACTTATATCCTTATGAGGTAAACTGTCCATATATATGTGTGTGTGTGTTGCATAGACCTTGTATTTAAACAGTTAAATGCAATATGGCATTTTATATGTGTATGTATACAAACAGCATACATGTAATTTCACAGTAACTATAAAGCAAGCAATGGTTAAATGTCACCGCACACATTCCTCAACCATAGTCTGTCTCCTAAAAGCGAGCACTTTCACTTTGATAATTAGCATAAGAAAATGCATCTCGGAGAGTTCTCCATCAGAGGCAAAGACTAAACCCAAACACATGGCATTTCACTGGGATTTTTGTTGCTTTGTTATCCCACTGGAAAATATTTTAAGGACGGCTTGCCTCAGGCCTGTTTGACTTTCACCTCTGCCTTGTACGTGGGATGAAGTGACATAAAAACATGGAAGCGGGCAGGAACGCGGACTTCAGGCGGGACTGTACTCACCACAGGGCCAGTCGTTGCTCGATTTCCTTGAGAAAGTTGGTATGAAACTTGTGCAAAGGTTCAAAATTTGGGAATATGAGACTTTTCAAGGCTTCGGGCATGGAGTCATCTTTGCTGACCGTGCTCTGAAACCACTGGGAAGAAGAGGCACAACTCAGACTATGAAGACGGACAGACGGACGGACGGACGGTAGCAGGAGGCCATGAACCCCCCCAGGGCATTCAGGCCATCTCAGGCCTGTTACAGACAGAGGCAGGCCTTCCTGCTTCCCCTGCCCTGTCCAAGGGGAAAAGGCCTGTCTTCAAATGCCTCCCCATGGCTTGTTCAAGCTGGAGCTCCTCAATGGGCCACGCCTTGAATGAAGTCCTCACTCAGGGCAGTTTACTAGGAATCCCGAGTTCGGGATCGTAGATCACCTTTGTTTCATTCCCTTAGGAGCTGTCGGTCTACTCCCCCATAAAAATGCTGAGCATGAAAGCGGCACAGCCAACTGCCTGGCTACGGTCACACATGTCACTGACGTGAGTGACACCTGGGTCACAAACCTCATCCCAACAGTGTGGGTATCCCTCTTTCCTGGCGATTTTCTTTCTCAAAAATCATGGGGTCCAAACCCCCAGGGCCCTCAGCTTTGCCTCTAAGAGTGAACAGGGCCAGATGACAGGAGTCAGAGGCACTTGCCCCGCCGTGTACAGGTTACTATGGAGACAGCCAGGAGTCTACCTCAAGTAAACACCACCAGTTACATCTGACGATGAGCAAAACACAGCATGTTCTGCGCCAGCGTCCACAGACGGTAGACTGCTCGCTCACCTCTCCTTTCTCCGCTTCAGGAAACGTCTTCCCTTTGCACATTCCAGATTACACACACAGCTGACACTAATCGCCATAACCCACGATCCGGATCTACAGTCCTTGCTGTTGCTCAGGGAGCATGACCTTTAAGCAACCCCAGTTTAACTGAATCAGAAGGAAAGCTTCACGTACCGAAGTAATGACCTCAAGGTCCTTCAGGTATGTTCGCTCAGTGGTGGAAACCTCCTTGGCGATGAAGTAGGCCTTGTCGGTTGGGAATCTCTGCAAAATCCAGAAAAGAACAAGAACGCAGAAGTCAATCTGAGTGGATGGACGTCTCTGAGAATGTCCTGATCAAAAGACAGTCCTTCACAGATAGTAACTAACGGGTAAGGCCCTTGTTAGCTAGTGTCAAATCTAAATAAGCTTATTTCTGTGTGTGTGTGTGTGTGTGTGTGTGTCTTGCACACTCATGTGCAAGCGTTAGAAGGAATAGGCTAAAAGACCAGCTTCTGATATACAAGCATCATCATCATCATCAGCCAGAGCATTCTAATTAGGCAACAGTCACACAACCTTCAGGGAACTCAGCCACGAGAAATCAGCATCTTGAGACCTGTGCCGTGGGCTGGCAGAGCTGGTTTCTTGAGATGTTACTAGATGGTGTTACACTGTCAGTGGCTGGATCCCAAGGAGACGGTGACAGACAGCAGTGTGTCTCAGCCCTGGAGTGCGGGGGTCAGACTGGCATTCGAAACCCAAGTGGGCCGCCATTAGTGTTGCTTTTTCCTTATGCAGTAAGCAAATCGGGACCTCGGCTGTGGATGTTTATGTTCACGGCAGAGTTACTCAAAACAACAAAAGAGCAGACTATAGAACTGACAGGTGGGATGAGTGAATGAACAATGTGTAGCCCATGTAGGCAGAGGACACAGCACACGGGAGGAGGCGCCCTGACCTTTGCCACTACACGGGTAACAGGAGTGGACCCCGAGGGCATGGCTCCAGGTGAATGAAGCCAGTCAAACACACAGCAAGCAGTCTGGGTGGGTTGCCAAGGAGTGGGAGTTATTAGTCCACAGGACAGAGGTTTCGTGGGGGAATGTGGAAGGCTACGGGCCCCGAGTCCAGATCGTCCCGTGGCAGCTGCACATTTAAAGCTGGCATCTTTTACGTTGTGCTTATGTTTACCACACCCCCCTTCCCCGAGAATCTGCACCTTTCGCCGGCCCTCCTCTTCGTCGTCTGTCCTCGGGCACGCTTGGTCATTCAGGAGCGGGCTGACCAAGGGGGAGGCCTGCTTGTTGTCGGGACTCAGGTTGGGCGACAAGGTCACGTTGGCTGGGGCAACTCCACCCTGCGAGTTGATGGACAGTTCTGAAAGGTGAGGGCTACCAGTCAGGGAGCCTGTTTGGGGATGAGAAGTTTTAAAAGAAAAAAAAGAAAAGTAATTCCTTCTGGGATTGGAGGGCTCTTCCCAACCATCACACGTGTAAATCTTTAGAACATGGCTACTACATGGCAAACACGATGCATTGCTTTCTAAGTTTCCCGCCCTCCACACGAGGCTGCCTTGAGAGGAGGGGTATCGAGACTCTACCTCACCCAAGGCAGCCCCAGTTACGCAATTAAAGGAACGACAGAGACCTCTGCACGGGTCACAATTAAGGGAGCTTAACAGCATAGCACAATCCTACTTTTATCTCAAAACCACCACCTCTGCTTCTAAAAACTACTCCAGGGAGTCATGGCATCTACGTCACAATGAGACAGAGAGGAGTGATTAGGACTAAACTAATAGGCATCTAGACAGCTGGTGTACTCAGGACAGGACCACATCTTGTGACAATGGGTCACAGCTAACAAGAGGTCAAGCAGCTAATCCCCCCACTCTACAGAGAACAGAAGCGAGCTCAGTGTACCTGGTGACGTCACTCCACGTCTGCTACTGTTTGGGACAGAAACACTAGCATTACACACAACGGTGGTCATTTAAAGACGCAAGCTGGAGATCCCATTAGCACAGTCCCCCTTTGTGAATCAGAAGGGACAGGTGGTAAGTTAGTCCTCTAGAAAGGATGTTAGGTTAAACATCAGGAAAACGTAGGTTACCTCCTATAGTCAGCCGCAGGAGATGTCACACACGGGACACTCTGCTGGTAGCATTTTGCAACTATCTGTGTCTCAACCCTTGGAGGCTACATGAGGTGTACATTGTGTGTTTAGACCTGAGATGCTTGTAGTGCATCCGGCGAACAGTTCCGATGACACAAACAGAAAGAAGGCAGTGCCTTCCTCACTTTCAGATCTGGTCCACTGCTCCTTGTTACCCACTGCTTGTCAGAGGCTCTCCACAGGACAGATGGCACAGTTTTCTGGACACATCCTCATGCCCTGACACCTACTTTCTCCCTCTTTAGTTGTTCGTACGTATTTGGAAGGACAAGATAAGCAGCCTAGACTGGGGCTAATGCGGGGCAATGGTGATTTTGGTCCCAGCAGCTACAGATCCTGAGAAAATCACCGCATGCCCCCTGCTTCCAGGAAGCCCTTTGAGTGGCATCACCCACATGGGGGTGAAGAGCCATTACATCCAGAAAACAACAAAAAGTAGCATTCATGCCTACCAACAGTTGGTCAGTCAGTGATCCTTGGAAAATAAGTTTAGAGAAGACGAGGGCTTTCGGGATGAACTTTGAAAAAAGACATCCTCGCATTTGAATAAATCTCAGTGAAATGAAGTCCTGGTGTGAGACAGAGGCCCCATCACCCCACACACCACCAGATCCCATGAATCCAGGAGAAAAAGGCCAGAAACCGCTTCACAAATGTCAATTTTATTGACACTAGTGCACAACTGCATACAATGACCAGGAAAGAATGAAACTTGTGCAATAGAAACAGTGACACACTGGAGTTGCAATTGTTTCAAGACGCTGCACTAGTCTCTTAAAGAGAAAAATCACAGACAATGTTACCACTACAGCAGAAGCTAGGAAAGTGAAAATTCTGGCAGCTTGTGTGAAGATTAAAACATTCCATGCATCGTGACTTGCTGAGTCTTTGACTTGTCCGCCAATGACCTGGCTCAATGCCGGGCTTACCGTCATCTCTCAGGAGATCAGGTGACAGCATGCTGGGCTTGGGTGGCAGTGAGGAGCACAGAAAAGGCCTTCACCTTACTGAGGGGGAGCCAAGGATAAAGAGTTGTTAGTGAGCTAGCTTGGAGTGTGGCAGGCTGTGAGGAGACGGTTAGCCAGCAGGTGTAAGAGGCTCCCAGCGAGAGAGAGCAGGCTGCCAGGCAGCGGAGAAGAAAGCAAGGAGCACACACATTCCGAGAGAAACACATTCCCCCTCCACAGGTAGGAGTTCACCCCCTGGCCGGCCCCGCCCTCCATAGGTGAGAGCCGTGCTCACTGGGTGACCTCCCCCGGGAAATGCTTGCATTCAGCTGAGTGGGCAGGCTGCAAGCATAAAGCAACAGACCGGTGGCTTCCCAGAGAGGTGAGGGATGACTCGACACCTTTTAAAGAAGACAGTTGGTTAGATCTGGAAGAATTCCCACTGGATAGGATGATGGAAGGCTGGACACGAATGCTCTGGTCACCCAAGCTATAGGTAAAGTTGGGCAGGGCTCAGGTCGGCCTAACCATGTCTTAACACCTGTTTTATAGGTGCGATATGTAACAAAACTGGGGTGGTTAATTTCCTTTTCCCAAGAGGTTCTTGGGTATGAAAGGAAGGGTGCTAGGTTTATAAACTGTCAGACCAAGATGTGGAGAAACTCCACAAGGCTAAGGAAGGAGAAGGCCCACGCTTCTGAAGTTCGACTGCCAGAATAGCTACGGAGAGGAGGCTCGCTTCTCTCCTGCAGAGACTACCAGAGGCTTTGAAATTCACAGGAGACACAGTGCCCGAGGAGGTCACCATTTACTGCTCAGCAATCAATTAAACCCGCCGACAAGAGCCGTCGTCAGTAGAATACGGCAGCTTGGTGAGTAACCGAAACTCCGCTCTTGGTTTTGGGACAGGATGTTGATAACCCTCTGTGCAAACTGGTGCCCAGGCTGGCAGGTGTGAAGGTGTGTCTAGAGCAAGCCAGGGTTCAAGGTGTAGACTTAATGTAATGACACAGAAGCGTTTTTTTTGATGAAGTAGTCCATGTTTCCCCAGGGGGAAGAATAACACATTTTGCTCAGCTCTGGGTGGTAGGATCACAGAGAGCACAACCACCTTCACCCTTGCTGAGGGGAATGACTGACGCTTGGGCGTGCGTGCGTGCGTGCGTGCGTGTGTGCGTGTGACCTTTCCCTGGCAAAAAATGGACATAAAGTATATTTATCACGGAGCTATGGGCAAGTAATTCTACAGGACCCTCCAAGGAAGCACCTAGATACTAAGGCAATACGTGTGAAGAAGTACAATTATGTTAGGGAAAAGATCAGCTACTCACTAAACCTCTGAAAGTTCCAAACAGCTTAAAAGAAAAAACCCTTTCCCTCCTTCTAAAAGTTGCCCTGCATCATCTTAGGCACCCAGGTTAGTAACTCTCAGACCCTTGCCTCTCCCCAAAGATTTCATCTCTTTTCCTACTCATCTGCAAGAAGAGGTCTGAGTTCATGGCGGCCCCAGCGGCCCCACAACCCTCAAGGCACACAGTCCTCTCAAATCTCCTTCAACAGACCCTCTGTCTTCCCACAAATAATTATGCGACTTCAAATTAGCCCTGCGGTATTTATGGATTTCGATGTACCACCCAGCCTCAGCCTTATCGTTTCCATTTAGAATACGTTCATAATTTTACCCTGGCCTACGGTAGGCTGAGTTAAGGGTCTCAGGACAGATGTCATCAGAGGAGACGGAGTGGCCTGGGGGCGCACCGGAGGCTTCGGAACTGAGCCAGCTTCCTGCCTCCTGTCCCTCTGAGGACTGGGTACCAGCTTCCTATTGACCATCCACCACTTCAGCTTGCGCCAAAGCCTTGTAAACAAACTCACCCAATTCTGAGAAAAAACAACAACAACAACAACAAAAAGACCAATCTATTTCTCAGGTAATTTAAAAATGGCATTTCAAACACTTCTAGACCTGTCCTGTTTTGTAAACCGGTCAGTAAGTTGATTGATGTTAATTAAATCTAATTTTTAACTTGATAGGGTTTTTGTGTTTTTCCTATAAAAGAGAAGTATTAAAAAAAAAATAGAAACCTACTAATTGTTAAAAACTGGAAATGAGAACATGTACGGTACACGTTCTTTCTACTTTCAATTTTTTTTTTCACTATTCCCTCAGAGAAATTTATTTCTTTTGCAAGTTCCTAGATCCTGCGATCCCTTCTTGTTACCAGAGTGTACCCCGGCGGTACATGTAGGGAAGAGCAGAAATGCAGGGCTCTTTTCAGACTCACAGTCTCTCAGTAAGACAGAAGGCGATGAGATCTCGCTGGGGTCTATCTATCCTGAGAGCTACCCACCGCAGGACATCGCCATCACACGCCATCACACGGACAGACGTGGGCTGTGGTGGAGTAGGGTCCCTGCCCAACAGACTGTACGGGAACAGCCGGCCGTACCTGACTGAAGAAAGGTCCCCACACGGAAAAGTCATTTTACCAAGGCTAGAGATGGGGTCCTCTTCTTGAAACCTTAGGTGGCTGGGGGTAAGTGACACCTGCTGGCCAGACCCGGTGTCCTTTAAGAAAAGCTGAACAAGCAGTTAAGCATCCGCTTCCCATTTCATTAAAGCCATTCAGAAAAGCAACAGTGATGCAGAGAGAGAGAGAGAGAGAGAGAGAGGGGAGAATCCTGCTCCGTGTGAACACGGCAGGGACCCTGGTGAACGTGGTGGCACTGTCTGGCGTGAAGAACACGCAGCCTCACCCCAGGGGGAAAATGACCACCTCGTGTGAAGGACAGAGATCCAGCCATCAGTCGGAAAGAACAATCACAGGTTTTTGTTTGATTTTGTTTTACAGCGATGCCTTTTAGCACAAGGGTTAAAAGGCTTAGATTAACATGAGACGTTAATACCATGCAAACCATTTACATGAGCTTGGCCTTCCTTGCTTAGCCACGGTTATCAGAGAGAACAGAGGGCTTCCTGGTGACGGGAACCCACGCCTGCTGAGACGATGTCACAGTGCCCAAGGGTAAGCGGCGTGCCTGTGCGGTCACAGTGGGCGTCCGGTGACAGGACAGAGAGGCCATGAAAGCCCATCTGTTGGTGGGTCGGCCGTGTGCGCCCCGTGCAGGCTGCTACCTACCGCAGATGCTCTCTGCTCCCTTTACCTGTCCCCTTACAGAGATCCTGCTCTCGTCAAAGGGCGTGCCCCGCCCCACAGCCAACCTTGCCAGGCACAAGGCCCTGAGGGAAGAGGAGGAGGCCACAAGGCCAAGCCCGCCCACCTTCTCCCCTTTCTGTCCGCCAACGCCTCTGAGTGAGCAGGATTGCTGTGTTCTAGAAGGAATGGGTGTCGCAGGTACTAACTGGTATTTAAGCAAGGTTTTGGGTTGCTTTAGAGAAAGGACATCACACAGCGCTCCAACAACAGAAGGTGTGCCCACGCTCCGAGATCAAGACAGGGTGTTAACAGCAAAGCTTTCTCTCCCAGGTGGGCACATGCTGACAAAACAGTGCACAATGGAAAGAATGCTTTCTCAAGTTTATTAAACAGATGACAAAAGCCAGAATGAAGTCCCCAGCCCTTTTCTACTTGAGGGTTAATCCAGTGCATTAGGAAACTTCAATACAACATACCATCACCCCGGGGATTAAATGCACACATAGAGAGAAGGGGGGGGGGAACTGTTAGAATCACAGGTCAAGCGTGCGAGTCGGTTAGTTAGGCCTGCAGCAATCTTCCAAGGCAGGGAGAGGCGGGAGGAGAGGAAGGGATGACCCCTTAGCCACTCTAGACGCTTCTGGGGAGTGTGGCTGGCGTCCTTAGCAGCTGTAGAGCTAAGTGTGTTCTTTCCATAACCCTGCGGGCGGAGGGGTCAAAGGGCACTGCAGTCGGGGGAGCGGCGAGTGAGGACAGGCGGTCAGCACTGCAGCACAGGCTCCTAAGTGACCTCTCCACCGGGTCCTGCCTTAGAGCCAGCCTCATACTCCCCTCCCTACACCGCCTGACTCCATAAGCGCCCTGGTCCAAGTGCTTGGCACCGTGCATTTTCCCACCGCAGAAACGGCCCCACCGGGCCCCAGCAGGACGCTCCAGCGCCTCCTGGACCAGACTCCACCAGCAGCCCTGCTTCACCGAGTAAACCTTTCAAAGCCATCCCGACCACTCTAGATCAGATTCCCACGTCAACAGCTGCGCCGCTTCAAGTCCCCTGCCATCTGGAGCCATGGCAGAGCAACTAACCTGACCCGGGCCCTCACGGGGAAGTCACTGCCTTCCACCGGGAGCTGCCATCCAATGCCAGAGGCCACAGGCATAGACAGGCTGCACGCCTGAATCGTTGTGGGATTTTTCAAAGGTGCCTTTCTTTCATTATTACCTCTTTAACGAGGAGAAAGCTGAAACGAAGTGGTGTGCTAATTCTGTTCTGAACGCAGGACTCCCTGTTAACGTCTTCAGTGACTCATTTCCCTGTTTGGAGTTTCAGCTGATCTCACGGGAACGGCTGAATCAAACTCACAAGAATAGTGCCGGTCAGCTCTTCAGGGTCACCAAAGTAAACGTCTTTAGTTGGTTGGTGCTCAGAGAAGCCGGCGCCCACCAATCATGCCCGTGCCACGTGTGTTTGCGTGGGTTTGGCTAAAGGGGAAGCCACAGTCTGTTCTTCAAAGTTTGAAGCATCGGGCTCAATTACAAGGGTGTTTATGAAGACCCTTGCGTTTCATTTGCCAAGTCCAGCACCAACAGCACCTACTGCGGCCATGCAGGGCGATGAAGGCGGACCTTCATCGAAACCATCAAGACAGGAGCACGGAGAGCAAACCACACCTGACTGGTTAAGGTACACTCAGTCGACCTGAACTCGGTGGCTCATCTACTCCTGTCACAAGCACATGGGGGCGGGGGGGGAGAGGAGACACGACACCGAGATGCCAAATCCCTGTTCTCCGGAGAAAGCAAGCACATGGTCAGCCAGTCTTCACAGAGCAAGCACAAAGCAAACCCCTAAGCATGCTTAACCCCATTTTACCAATGCTAACAACATTTCCTATCTGCATTTTATTCCTTCTTCAGAAAAGGCTTGACAACACTGAATCAGGATGACTCCAAGGCACCCTCAAACTCAGAGTGGGCCAGAGAGGCTCACTCTGCACTTCTGTTATTCGGGACCAGCTTAGAAAACAAACCGATACACGGAAACACCAGCATTACTTAGTATAAACCTTCAGAGGTGTTGCTGAACAGGTAATAGTTAGAAGCCACTATCCAAGTGCAGGCCGCGCAGCACTAGACAAGAGATAATGGGGTGAGGAATTCCTGGGCATGAATTGCACATGTAGGAAAGAATCTGGTCCACAAACTTCCTCTAATTAAATGCTTGTCTAATAAAATACCATCGATGGCACGCGGTTGACTGTTGCAGGGGGCTGGGGCAGTCCAGTCTGGGCTCTGGAATTCATTAAATGCCTTCCTTCATGCTAAAGGAATTTCTTGCCTTTTTGGTTTGCTCTTAACAAGGATCAACATGGAGAACCACAGAAGGGTTTATACATATTTCAAAACAAAATCCTAAGCGCACAGTAACAGAGAGGGCCCCTAGCGTAGCTGTGAGGGTTTTAATATCCATTTTTCAGTCTTTTATTCCTGGCCTTAGGATACCCTTTTTTTTTTTTTTTTTCCTTTTCTCTTTTTTTAAGAGCAGTAGTGAGTAGACAGGGTCCGAAGGCCCACACTCCTCATTCGAGCCAGAGAACTGTACCATGTTTACTGCTACCTGGCGAGATTGACCGGCCTCGGGAAACCCTTTGGACATCTGAATGGTCCACCCATCCATAGTCTCAGCTACGTATTTTCACAACCAGCCCTGCATTGGCTTCACGTGCCTTAGTTCAACTTTACACAGATGTAAGTCCCCTGTTCAATCCCACATGGAGATTTTGTGGGCTCGGGGAAGCCTTCGAGCCTGAGGCCTCTCCACAGTCAGAACACAGAGAGGCTGGGAAGGGGTACTGGCTTCTCTGAGCGTTGCGCAGGGACAGTGGGGAGGATGCACGCAGGACCCAGCAACCTGGCCACACCCAGCCCACTGCGGGCGTGCACTCTCTGACTAATGCTCTGGAACCTTTAGGTGTGGAAGATAGGCTTCCGTAAGGACAACACGTGACTGCCCATTCTCGGCACGGCAGGGTGTGTGACCTGGGGACAAACCCGTCCCTAAGTACTTTTAGGCACTAATAATTTGCTTGTCAGTCACCTTCATAAATATTGTCTGGCTGGTACAAAACCAGTGAAGAGAAAACTCAGCTATACACAAGTGACAACTGGCAACAGTCACCTGGGCACTCAAAGATAGAGGCAAAGTCGCTTCTGTAGGAAAAGGCAAACGAGATAACTACAGGACACGCTCGGCCTTCAAGGATCGTATGTACTGATTTCTGTTACAATCACACAACAAGGCAAACAGAACCCATTCTTATTTCATTATAGACTCCTGTATAAGTAGGAATAGGGAGAAGTCCTTTAAACAAATCACTGTCACGATTAAAACAATCAAACGACTCTGCTCAACTCCTACCTGACTTAAATTTCCCTACGGCAAACTGGTAGCTTTTCCTAAAACCAGACAGAATATACAAAACATGTTAAAACTTCACGCTCTAGTATGAAGAGCATTGTCTTTGACATTCAAGATTTTCACATCTAACTTTAACCAGAGATGCAGACAAGCGTCTCCAGAATTAAAGAGTGCAGCCTGAAAGGTCTGCTGGCATTAAGAAATCACAAGAGAAAAGGGCTCTGAAG
The DNA here is from genome assembly GCA_030556225.1 of Cricetiscus sungorus. NCBI lineage: Eukaryota > Metazoa > Chordata > Mammalia > Rodentia > Cricetidae > Cricetiscus > Cricetiscus sungorus. Next base: position 58,654,082 of record JANBXA010000741.1, on the reverse strand, counting down.
TCCGGGGGTGGAGGGGATGGTGAGCCCTTGGGCACAATACCGGGTGCATTGCAAATCACCTGACTCTGGAGTGAGCTTGCTCACCCACAAGGAAGGCGTGCCTGGGTGACTGCGGGGGGGTGGGGGGGCTGGGTGACTGCGGGGGGGGCCTGGGTGACTGCGGAGCCTGGGTGACTGCGGGGGGCCTGGGTGACTGCGGGGGGGGCCTGGGTGACTGCGGGGGGGCAGGGTGACTGCGGGGGGGCAGGGTGACTGCGGGGGGCCTGGGTGACTGCAGGGGGGGCCTGGGTGACTGCGGGGGGGGCCTGGGTGACTGCGGGAGCCTGGGTGACTGCGGGGGGGCCTGGGTGACTGCGGGGGGTGGGGGGCAGGGTGACTGCGTGGGGCCTGGGTGACTGCGGGAGCCTGGGTGACTGCGGGGGGCCTGGGTGACTGCGGGAGCCTGGGTGACTGCGGGGGGTCTGGGTGACTGCGGGGGGGGTGGGGGCAGGGTGACTGCGGGGGGCCTGGGCACATACAGCCTTCTGAACGACAAGGCTGGGGAGACTAAGTCATGAACAACGGCCAACCCCTGTCCTGCACCGCCCATGCACTGAACCAGCTAAACCAAGAGAAAGCAAAAATGCTTGCATTTGAAAAGATGAAGTCTTCTGAATGTTTAAAACTTGGCTTCCCAACATTCCTGCTTGACCTCACTTCCTGAACACGCTCAGCCCCCCACCCCACCCCACCCCACCCCACCCCCACCCTTCCATGAGGTCGCAGGAGGCGTCTCCTAAGACCAGTGGCCTGGCGGCTCCTTAGCAACTCGTTCCAGAACTTTGCAGTTACTCCAGATCTAAACATTTTGTCCTTTGACTAAAAAGTTATCAAAGACTGAAAAATACAAATGGAGGCATTAAAAAGTACACTGCGCGTGTGGAGCGCTCCTCGTTCCCCGGCAGGCAAGGCAACGACTGAGTAACCTTCCTGCATCCCAACAGATCCTCCAGCGCCATCAGGCCTGACGGAGAAAGGGCCCTGCCTGCCCCACAGAGCCATCTGGGAAGGCCACGCTGGAACCCTGGCCTCGGGTGACAACCAGGCACTACTCGCCTGACAACGGCTCAGGTGACACCACAGTGCAGGTAAGGAAAACCCAGTGTGAACCCAGCCCCTTGGATCCACGGACAAGAAAGGCTGGGTGCCACGCAGAGGCCCCAAGATTTTTAGAAGTCACAGAAATATCCAGGTGTCGGCGTTCCCAGTGGGGCCGCTGTTCATGAGAACACAGGACAGTGAGTGCAGGCAGTATGTGACTGGCAGGCAGGCACACGGCTGGCGACAACCGTGCCGCCGAGAGGTATTAATTTTCCCTACCCTGCCAATCAAATCAGCGTTTCTGGATCACTAAGAGATTTAGAAAGTCAAGAGAGCCATTTTCTAAGAAGAAACCTAATGATTTGTCCCAGCAATGTAAACCCTAACCAAATGACCTATCCCAGGTAGGTGGGAGCCTGGAGATCTGACAAGTCTGACAGCATTTCACAGGACACAAAAGGACCCCAGAGTCTTCCCACTGAAATACCGCATTACTCTCGGGTAAAATTTAACAACAGTCCCAGCTAGCAACCAATTCCACTTGGCCTCAGATCTGTCCATGCCTCCTCATAGGTCCCAGAAAATGCCGCCCCCACCTACACCTTTAAAGAGGGGACACTTTAAAGTCTCGGTGACGGTTAAGTCACAACTCTCGGCCAATAGCAGGGGAGCCTGCACATACAACCGAACACACGCAGGAAACCACCATGTAAATACAAAACACCGATCACGCTGACTGATTCGTCGCTAAGGTACTTCCTACTCCCTTCACCCAGTAAAACAAACCTTAATAACTTGTTGCTAGATAGATTTCCCGAATACCCTTGCACCATGCTTTCTAGAAAGCGAGACACTTGTGTGAAGTCCGTGTTCCTTCAAAGTTTGGGGAGTCGGGCGTGGCCCATAAATATGTGCCTGCCCCAAACTTCACCTAGCAAATGTTGACTGAAGAATGAACAGGTAGACAGACCCTCTGTGCGGCAAGCCTGGATTTATGGCTCCGTCTAATCAGCACACGACCACCTGCCTTCCAGACGCCTCACTCATCCCTGCCTTCCTCCTCACTCAGCCGCAAGCCACGCAGGCCCTCCTGACCTCTCCTCTTGGATGCCGAATCACCAGACTCGGTACCACTGCCCTCGGTCACTTGCAGAGGTGCCCGCTGGCCCACCGCATGGCCGGAGCACACGGCCTGCATGAGGGGGGGCTCCGAGGTGGCGCCTGTGAGAGGCGTACCGTTGGCTATCACCTGGCATGGGAGAGCAGCCACGCTGGCCGACCCTTCCTCCTCCTGGTCAGCAAGCCTATCCATGGCCTCTGGGGTGGCGGCTGCCTGGCTAAGGATGAGAGGATCGGTCTCTGACTTATTGTACCTACTGGGGAGATTCCGCAAGTAGGGCCTCTGCAGGGCAGGGGAACAGTCATCACAGGGCGGACCCCGTTTAGGGGCGGGGTCTTCTCCCATACCCTTTCCCCGCAGGCCACGTCCATTTTCAGAAACATAGCCTTGGGACCCAGTCCTGTCCCAACTCATGTTTGGGCTTGAGCTTCTGCTGCAGGGAGACACTGGGGTGGCCGGGCTGCTGTGGCCAGTGGATGCCCTGAACATTTCATCTATCGGGGAGCTATGTCTTGGGAGCCCCGGGCTCCCACTCAGATCAAAGGTGATGTCTACTGAATCGTCATCAAGGAATTCTCTGGAAGTGGGCCGGGAGCCCTGAGTGGAGGGGGGGGAAGCCCTGTGCCTGGCGCCCGCCCGCCTCTCATCTCTGGACAGCAGGTAGACCCCACTGGTCACGTCACCCTCACAATTGTCGTTTGTCTGGGACCGTGACTGGGAGCCTGGTTCTTTGAGAAGGCCGTATTCACTATCTACATCGCTACTGTCGATGAAGGGGATGGAAGCATTACTGCCTCCAGCAGCCTGGGGTGCTGGACCTGTGCTTGGCTGCGGGGGCTGCCGTTTACTTGGCTGGGCGCCCTCCTTGCCACCCTCCTCCTCCTCCTCTTCCTCGGGCGGCGCCAAGGCGGCTCCGTCTGCGGCTTTGCTCCCGGGAGGGCTCTTAGACAGAGCGGGGCTTTGGTGCGGTCCCGACTCCAAGGCAGACACTTTTGCTTTCTTGGCTTGCTGGCAGCTCTGGCCGCTGGGAGACTCAGAACCTTCTCCAAATGCAAAGCTGGCACTCTGTGGAGACTGCGTAGAGAGGACAGGGAAAGGAAGGGGTTAATTCGAAAGCACCTCCACGAGCCGGAAGGGATGGCGTGTAGAGGACCAGCTTGGCCTCCCCAGAGCTGGGACCGTGTGCCCAGGCAAAGATACTTGATCCACGAGACGGAGATTCGCACGCGGCTGGGGCCCCAGCACGCGAGGCACACACTGCTCTCCAGAACCCTCATCTCAAGCAGGGATTTCAGGGGTCTATGGGGCGGATGGCCTTGGGCCCGAGAAAGCTAGGACGGGCAGTGGGGCAGCAGAGAGACCCACACTGGCTCATGTGGTGAAGCCACAGACTCACTCCTGGGAAGGATGGCAGGAGACAGGAGGAGGGTGGTGCCAGAGTCACACAATATAAACACCCTCATGTCCTTCCTCCAACAAAGTTCTGGTCTCTTTGAGAGAAAAATCCCGAAAACAGTATACTGAGACACTGGGTCACACCGAGCAAGGGTGGCAATTTTCCTGCTGTTGCTTGGCCCCTGCCCCCTAACACGCGTCCCTGGGACTGTCAGCAGAGCCTTCTGAGCAGGAACGACACACACCCCCCGTCTGCTCGAGTCAAATCCCGCAGCAAAGGACACGGTGCTGGAAAGGACAGGCGGCAGGCCCACGGCTCGAGGGAATGAGCTGCCTGCGCTCGTGCGTGGCTGCCCACTGACCTGATTTGGCAATTGCGCATCCGACGCTGTCGGCTGTGAAGCAAGGCTCCGGATGGAATGGATCTTGCTGTGCTTTCTGAAGGAATCACACAGGATAGCTAATGTTAGGGCAGCTTTGGTTAGAGGCGCTAATGCGCTCTGTTTGAGGCATTGGGTCACTTTTCAATCATGAAGGTAGCCAGAGCCACCTTTGTGAAGGTGACAGTCACACAGCATTTTCACAACACCCGTGTAGTCCAGGGGTCACACGCCACATCCTCCTGAGCACTGCGGTCTAGCTGCTGAAGAACCATGGGTGACTGAGCTCTAGCGGTTAGCTACCGGCAGAGCAGAGGCCACCAGGCGGGGACTCTGAACTGCGGGCCAGCAATACGAGTGTCAATTTGTGCATTAAGTTCAATGTTTTCTAGGTCAGCTCTATCACAGGGGCAATGACCACAGACCATTTCACAAAATGTAAACCTAGGAGAAAAAGGCTACCCCGTAGGGACATCGCAACTCAAGGGAGGACTACAGTACCACCACACAGGTCCTTTATCTTGTCCTCCCATCCACCGGACAGGAAGTAGAAGCTTCACAAGTACTGAGCTCACGAGATGGCGTCAGTACATTCCGGTATGCACATATCTCTTCTTCACATGGAAGGGCCCTATGGGACATCTATACGGACAACCAGAGCTACCTCTTGTGTGGTCTTTAACATGGCGACTGCTAATCATCTAAGGAAATGACAGGACTATTATTATTATTGTTATTTTGTTATTACTACTATCATTGTCTTTGATGAGCCAGTGGCTTGGATACATAGGCAAAAGCTTCCTGGCATCACATCTCTAGGTATAGGACACGACAAACCATGAGGGACTCAGGGGTTATTTTAGCAGAATTAGAATAAAGCATCAAAATGACGTAAGCATCTGTTAACAGGGAGTGCGTTCGGTAAGATGAAAAGTATCATTTAAATAAAAAGATGAATTTAAAAAAAAGATAAGTACCCTAATATCTGAGAGCTCAAAGACAGTGAGTTAAAAGCAAATCGAGTGTTAATGTCTTATATGCACGTCTTTAAGTATGAAACACCACATTACAGTAAGTACTGAACCCCAGAAGGAGCATAAATCTAGAACTTTGTCTAGGAAAGAGATGTGGGAACTCAAAAAGGCTGTGACCCAAGGTAGTCTTATCGACGCCTGTTAGTCGTAGAACAAACAGAAAGGACTCCTGTGCCGAATACTAACATATGCTGGGCACCCTTTCCTCTGCAGTTTGGGATTTTGGGATATTTGCACTTACATAATGAGATAGCCTGGAAACAGCATCCTAATTGGGGCATGAAATTCATTTCTTTTCTATGCACTAATGCATATAGCGTGAAGGCTATTTTATATAATATTTACAACTTTGTACATATTTGACAGGGATCAAGTGTGGGATTTCCCACACAGAAATTTTAGGACAGAGACCAACTGTCAGATTTTTCCAACTCTTCAGACTTCAATGTCAGAGTGGCTGGCTAGCCCTGCACTTGTAAACGCCAAGCCGGAAGGACATACGGATCCACTACAAAATAACCGACCACTGACCACGCAGGCAGCCAGCGGGAAGCCAGGGGCTGAGCAGAGACTGGCAAATACCCGGAGGCACCTGCCGCCAAGAGCCATGGCCATAAATCCTGAGGGTTCTCTCCCAGCCTTCCCTAGGCACGCCCTCTATCACAGGCCTGCGAGCAAGACACTGCCCTCTCCGCACCGGGCCAACTCAGCCCTCTGTCAGCTCTTCCCTGCTCACCTGCCTATCTTGAGTGAGTACCCTAAAACGTTCTCCTCGTCTAACCCTGCACCTGCTGAGGCTGACCGAGCAGATGCCTGTGACTCAGCCAGGCGGATGCAGAAGTATTAGTATTCCTGGGAGGGAGTGGCCGAGGCCGCAAAGAGCCCCTTACCTTTCAAATTGCACCTTCTTGTGGCCTCCTTCTTTAACGTAGTCCAGAACCTGCTTCTGAGTCCGACCACTGAAGCAAAGACCACAAAAGCAAAGGGAGGTGACACGGGGGTATATGCGTATAAACACAACTTCTTGCTGGGAGCCTTTAATCCCAACAGAGGCAGGCAGATCTCTGTGAGTTCAAGGCCAGCCTGCTCTACAAAGTGAGTTAGTTCCAGGACAGCTGGGGGCACACAGAGACACCCCACCCACCCACCCACCCCTTGAATAAACCGAAACCAAAACCAAAACCACATCTTCTCAGTCAGGTAAGAAGAAAAGCAATCCTCAGAATCTTGTGGTTTCTGTTCATTTGCTCTCTTGCTATTTTTCCTTGTATGTAATAAGACAAAAACATTCAACTAAATAAACCCACTTAACCATGGTTGGTTGTGAGGCCGAGAAGTCTGTGCATTTATGACATTGGGGAAAATGTAGTTCTGTCCATACTTAAACCAGTGTTCCTTAAAGTACAGCGTCAGCATTGTTTGGAAAATAAACGAAGAAGGTGAAGTGAACCTAAGACGGCCAAGCCTACACAATGCCCAAGGCAAATGAGACGCTTGCTTTATACACAATTTCCTTTCTGCATGAGAGTGGCGAGGGGACGGCCTCGGTGGAAAAGCTCTTGCCTGAAATGCACACGGCTCCTGGACTCGAGCCCCCAGAACTGTCAAAAAACAAACTCACACAGGAGCTAAAGGCAACTGACGAGGAAGGAAGGGAGTTTTCTTCACGCCAGGTTGACCGTTCCAGTGGACGATCCTACACCCAGCCACAGAGGGGCAGCACTAAGTAGGCACAGGGGCTTAACAAAGGCTTCGAGAAGGAAGCGATGTACAGAGGAAACCGGAGGGGCAAAAGTGGGCATGGCCTTGATCAAAACACACTGTTCCTGTGTGAAACTCTTACATGATGCACACACACACACACACACACACACACACACACACACACACACACCATCATCTAGACACTTATGCTGGGATTTGACTGTGAATGACAGATAGCTATGTAGTTCCCAAAGGTTTCGAACAAACCCTAGGAAGGTGACAGGGAGCTGGCTGGGACAAGCCAGCCAGTGCCTCCTTTGGCCACAGACCATGGTGTCTGCCCGATCCATCTGCTGTGGGTCATTACAGCTATGGCAGGGGGAGCCTCAGGGAATGTTCACGTGGGGAGCAGGTGGGCTCGGGGAGCGGCACTCACCTGAACCGGAAGGATGACCCCCGGCTGAAGAGAACGGGCTTTGGCTTGGGTTTGGGCTCTTCGAAGAGTCTAAAAAAGGCATGATGCTCCACACAGATTTTCCAGAAGGCCTTGCAGAAGTCCCGGCCGGCCATCAGGAATTCCAAGGTGTCTTGGTAGGAGCTCTGCCAAAAATCCAAGCACAGCTCATATTTTCCCTGCACTACTCATAGGCATTCTGCGGAAACTCGGAAAAAACAACAGAAACGAACTTGTCCATTGAATCATTAACTGTGTTTAATCACAAGACCATTAATTCAAAGACAGCAGAATATGACTGTTCTCAATGACCAGGCAGGGAGACTTTCCTTCTCCATAGACTTCCTTACGGGAACTAAGGGGACGCAGGCACGTAGACTGTGTGGGACCATACATACCATTTCTTGGTAGAATCCATAAACAAACAGTTTTCTTGGCTTCTGCTACCTCCTTAAAAATAGTCCAAGTATTAACACACACCCCCTTCCTTAAAATATCTGTTTCTCTCTTCTGTGTTCTTCCTCATGGCTCCTATTCGGCTTGGCTTTTAACTCCACTGATTTATAAAATACAGATGGCACAGGCCTCCAGGTGGCCCCAGAGCGGCACAGGAAATGAAATCCACCCCCACCAGCGCCCCCACTAAAAAGGCATCGATGACTCTCGGCTGACTAACGGAATATGGCAATTTTCTACTCCTACACTTAATGCTTCCAATTTCAGTGGCCGCGTTACATAAACAAAAGCTCCCAGAGTCCTCCGTGTTCCCAGCAACTCTGACTATTTTGGGGGCTCTCAGAGTCTGCACAAACTCAGCTTACGGTGTATGCCGCGGTCATTCCCACATAAACCGGCTTTCTGAAACCGCAAGTGCATTTTCCCACAGAAAAGCGTTTATCGTGGGGTTTGCTTCCCAGGCAGGCCTATTAATCCACTCAACACACTGCATCTGAATCCTGCACCTAGACTGCCCTGGTCAGCCCCGCCCCATGGGGTAAAGGACTCGGTTCCAGATGGGCACAGGCATCAGGGATGTATTATTCATCTCCTGTGTGGCTTTTGGCTTTCAAGAACCCATCCCGGTGTAGGTGACACCTTTGGGGGTTCTGTGGGAACCACGATGCGTGCTTCCTGTGTGTAAGGAACACCAGGGATGAGCAGGCCAGGCCTGCTGAGCAGGTGAGGTCCCCGTGGAGCCGCAGGATGGCTGAAGTTGTCTGTCTTCCCCGTAGGTATGCACCTCTTTATTCTCCCTCCCAGAACCCAGGTGACGGCAAGAGCATGATTCACAATGCTGCCCGGTCCATCTTTACAGGCCGGCTCGGCTGCTGGGGAAGCCCGCTGGGTTCACAGCTCAGCTGGTCTCCACCCTTTCATGTCCCCGGCTCGCGAGCGACTTACGTTCACGTCCGGTCGGAGCTTGATAAGAAAGCGCTTCCTCTTGAAGCTCAGCTTCCGCACCTTGGCCCAGTTGAAAGCATTGATTTTTGTGAAACCCTAAGGAAAGAGAGCCACCCATGAGCCAGGCCACGCACCCAAGGCACGCGGGAAGCCCGACAGAGAGAGGGCTGACGGTCAGTCAGCCCGCCAGCTCAGGGCAAAGCCTTTGATGGACGATCCCCAGACTCTGTGTCGTCTGGATGCCACACACCCTTATACTGTTTGCTCAGTGATTACAGAATTTGGCATTCAAACCCCATCGGCCTCCATGTAGGGAGAGCACTGGTCAAGGTAATGAAATACGAACAAAACCATGACAACCACCACACCAAAGCAACCATCTCTCAGGGAGGGCCTGGTGTCGTGTGCACTAAGGGATTTTTAAACTGCATCTCATCAGATCACACACAAAACTCAGTGAGGCAGGCAGATTTACCATCTCCACGTAAGAGAATTGGAAACTAAAAAGTGAGTATGGGAACGAGCACAGAGCTCTGAGACCATCCTGCCCAGTCATCCCCGGCATGCACCACCACTGCCTGGTTAAAGTTTGTTGCTTTTTGAAATCAGGAATTTGTGGATTATGTGTGGCGGGTAGAGCTGCGGGGAGCAGTTCGTCCTTAGGTGACACCCTGCTTTTTAAAACGGTCTTCCTAACGCCAGCTGTGAGACGAGGCTGTGACTGTGATATTTCGTGTGTGCCAGTCTCTATTCACTAGCAGAAAACTGCTGCAACCCGTGTAGTCTGTGTGTGCGCACATGTGTGTGGATGTGAGTGTATGTGTGTGAGTGTGTGTGTATGTGAGCATGTACATGAGTTCATGTGTGTGAGTACATGTGTGAGTGTGAGTATGTGTGTGAGTGTGTGCGTGTGAGCATGTACATGAGTTTATGTGTGTGTATGTGTGTGTATATATGTGAGTGTGTGTGTGTATGTGAGCATGTACATGAGTTCATGTGTGTGTATGTGTGTGAGTGTGTATGTATGTGAGTGTGTGTGTGTATGTGAGCATGTACATGAGTTTATGTGTGTGTATGTGTGTGAGTGTGTATGTATGTGAGTGTGTGTGTATGTGAGCATGTACATGAGTTCATGTGTGTGTATGTGTGTGAGTGTATATGTATGTGAGTGTGTATGTGAGCATGTACATGAGTTCATGTGTGTGAGTACATGTGTGAGTGTGAGTATGTGTGTGTGTGTATGTGAGCATGTACATGAGTTCATGTGTGTGTATGTGTGTGAGTGTGTATGTATGTGAGTGTGTGTGTATGTGAGCATGTACATGAGTTTATGTGTGTGAGTACATGTGTGAGTGTGTGCGTGTGTATATGTGTGTATGTGAGCATGTACATGAGTTTATGTGTGTGTGTGTGTGAGTACATGTTTGTGAGTGTGTGTATGTGAGTGTGTATGTATGTGAGTGTATGTGTGTGTATGTGAGCATGTGAGTGTATTGTGTGAGTACGTGTGTGTGTGTGTGTGTGATGTAAGAGGAAGAGGAGGAGGAGGGAGAGACAGAAAGACAGGGAGAGCGCGCACACTTGCATGTGCAGGGCAGAGGTCACGGGGACAGGGTCCTGTTGAGCTGGAGACACTGACTTGGTGCCAGCTGGGCTCCAGGAACACTCCTCCTGTCCCCTCCCTCCCCGGCCCGGGTGCTAGGACCTCAGAAGCCCGTCACCAGGCTCGGCTTTTTCAGCGGGTGCTTGTGACCTCAGGTCTGCATGCTTGTGTGACACGTGCTGTACCGGTAGCCACAGCGGACGCTGTCTACACACCCACTCAAATACAGACTACCTGCGTATGTTCACTTTTAGAGCTGCATTGCTTACTGATGTGTGGGAGGGGCACACATGAGATGTGCGGTCAGTGGACAACGCGGGGAGTCAGGGGGCTTGCTACTGGTCTCGGAGGTTGACCTCCGGGCCTTGGCTGGGTGGTGGGTGCCTTTAGCTAGGGACCGGTGTCACTGCTCCTGTCCTGCTTGTTTAAGGAAATGTCCGTGGAAGCATTGCGGGGCGGGGTTGTGGTTTGCACACAGTTTAAGTGTGTCCCCTAAAGGCTCCCGTGTTGGGATCTGGTCACCAGTGTGGCAGCGTTAAGAGGTAACCGGCCCTTTTTAAAGAGGGTTGCTGTGAGTGGTCCTTAGGAAAAAGGAATGAGTACAGTTCTCAGGAGACCCCAGAGCTGTCTGTCTGGCTTTCCGTGGTGGCTGTGGTCATTCCCTCTGGTATGTGCTCTGGCCTTGTGTCACCTTCCCCCGTGGTGAAGGGTACAGAGAGAGGGGTCAGGGCCTTGGCGTACTGTCTGGAACTGCAGTACACCAAACGGGGTACGTGAACCCCCTCCTTTCCGCTGGCTGGCTTGGGTGGGTTAGCGTAGCGGAAAAGGGGTTACCAACACAAGGGTGTTCACTGCTGTGCTTTTACAAGATCCAAATGGCTGCAGAAAGGAACCTTAGAAGCCGCGCGCTGACTCAGCCAGGTGTACAAGGCATACTTGAAGGAAGGCAGGAAGAAAAAGCAATGGTGAAGAAAGGCCCACAGCCAGGCGCTGAGAGCACATTGAGGGTCACAATGCCTGAAGGGCAGGGGCCGGCTGGGGGCAGTGGTGGCGCACGCCTTCAGTCCCAGCACTCAGGAGGCAGAGCCAGGCGGATCTCTGTGAGTTCAAGACCAGCCTGGTCTACAGAGCGAGTTCCAGGACAGCCAGGGCTACACAGAGAAACCCTGTCTGGGAAAAAGCAGAGAAAACGCAGGGGCCGAGTCGATCTTGCTGCATTGTAAGATCTGTTATTTCTCAAAAGCACATCTGCTTTTAAAGCTGGGTGTAACAAAGTCCCACATAAGCTGGTCAAACACAAATTCATTTGAGAGGAAAAAAACAGAAGGATCAAATTTTAACTAAGGGTCAAGATGTCACCTCCGAGTATGGAAGGCATTTATTTGGGGTGTGAGCCCATCGATCCTGTACGCTGTATTCTCAGCACGGGCCTATTGCGAGTCATCAGGATCTGAAAGACGTATTAAACCCAAACAAATCCCTCTAAGCAGGAAGAGGAGGAATGCAGAAGCAGACAGACAGACAGGCAGGCAGGCAGACAACCCAGAAGCTGGAGGCCTGGCTGAGTTTGCTTCCTCTTGGAAATAACCGTGAGGCCTTAGCCTGGCCACCCTCATGAACCTGGGGACAGCCCACACCCCTCCCTCCCTCCCTCCCTCCCTCCCTCCGTCACCAAGGGAAAAGCGCCGTGTTCTCCACACCTGAAACACTAGAATTCCCGTGTTGGCGACAGCCAGGTTGATCTTGGTGCCTTCCCTGTCCTTGGCAGGGTGCAACCGGATTCCGTACATATCCAGCCGACGGGCCACCTCCAGGAGCTGGAAATCCGACTCTGCTGGGGTTTGTCCACTGAGAAAGCAATGGGGGGGAGAGAAAGGCTGTGGGTCGAGTTCCCCGTGTCTATTAATTTCAGATTAAGCGGCTTCTCCGGGGAAATCAAAGGCCCTTCATGGCGAGTAGCAGGGCTGTCCGATCAGATGGCACCCAGCCTCTCCCAGCTACCCCCAAAGCCTCCCGGGGAGGACAAAAGCCCTATTGCCACGGTAACACAAAACCCCACGGCCCATCTCCCAAGCCAGATCTCAGTTTCCTCTAGGTCACGCAAAAGTGAAACACTACTGTGTTAAGCAAGTTCTCGGCCACTTTGACGTAAGCTGAACCCGGGAGCAGAATGCAAGGCCCCTCCGACTGTCAGCGGGAGCCACAGAAGGGAAGGGGCGGGGTGTCCTCTTGACATGACCAAACCAGACCCGGAAATGGGGATATCACCAAAGTTCTGGAGTTTTCCCACATCTAACACCACGCGTGGCTCGATACGTGCGTCCCCATGGTCCGTCAAGGTGATCACAGCCCCCGCACTCCGGGGTCACCCTGTCTCACAGTGTACGTATGTGTGCACACGTGTGCACACATGTACATCCTTGTACCAGGAGGCAGAAAGCAGCCGGAGGGCAACAGGGACCCATGCATGCAACTCACATGTGGCCGTGGTGGAGCTCCACGATCTTGTCCTCCAGTGCATCCTGCTGGGGTATGTACTTATTTTTTGCTAAGTGTTCTCTGTCTGACGCTTCATCAAAATCCCCAATCTCGGCTACAAAGGAAGAGAAGAGATGTCTGTCAGACTCCTGGGGGCGTGCCTTCTCTGCGTAACAAGCTGCTAGAAGATAGCATAGTGGCCAGGGCCCTGCACTCGGGGAGTGCAAGGGTGTGGTTGCTATGAAGCGCCCGCTACACTCAGTCCACTCAGCCACTGTCATCAGCACGCCTCGGAGGCGCTCCACGCCCCTCTTCTGAGACTGCCTGTCCTGCACTAAGCTGTGCCAGCTCTGCTGTCACTTACTGGCAGCCTCTACTGTAGCTGGTGACTGTGTCCCCTGACTACCTTTTCTGGACTGAATTCCCATTCCATCACAGAAACCGTGCACAGAGCACAGGGTGTCCTGGCCTGCAGTGGCCCGGATGGAGGCTTCGGTCTCTTGCTAGGGTTTCTTCCATCTCTGGCCTTCAGCAAGCAGTGTAGATTCCTGGTACTTGAGACAGATGCGGGGGCTGGACCGATGGCTGAGTGAAGAGCATGGACTGCTCTTGCAGAGGACCTGGGTTCCGTTCCCAGCACCCATGTGACAGCTCCCAACCATCTATAACTCCAGGGAACCCTGTGCAGACTTGGTGCCTCTCATAAAAGTGAAAATAAACAGGGCAGGAGACATGGCTCAGTGGTTAAGAGCACCTGTTGCTCCTTCAGCGGACCGGGGTTCCGATCCCACATCAGAAGGCTCACAACTACCCACACCTACAGCGGATTTTATGCTCTTTGGCCTCTATGGGCACCCACACACACGGCACACACATAAATACACATAAATTTTAAAATGCAAGTCTTTAGGCAGGGCAATCGTGAGTTTTAAAGTCTCCGCGGACAATGAACTGGCCATCAGTGCACGCTGCTCTGAAGGGAACACAGGGTCAGATGCTGAAGAACATGAGGCATCGTCACGGACCGACTTTGGTTTCTCTGTGTGGCTGTGTTTAAGGGCGTACTGCTTAGGTCACGCGCCTGATCCGTCCACACGGAACTCACGGCCAACCGAAGCAGCCCAGCGAGCATCGCACTACACTCGGGGACGAAGGCAACCTTCAGCATCGTGTGAGGGGCACGTCAGCAGAGAGCGAAGGCAGAGCTTCCTCCTGCTGGGCCTCAGCTGGTGAGGAGAATCACATTTTCCCTGTCCTGGGTGCGTCTGCAAAGGACGCTGGAGGCACAGTATTGGTCTGGGGGTAAATTTCGGTGACTGGGCAAGTCTGAAATGAGACTATCAGAGTAGCGAAGGCAAGGTTCTAAATTTCGTAGGGGACGTCAGTTTGGGAGAAGAGCAAACTCTTGTCCATCCTGATGACAGAGGCGTGGGCGGTTAAGGGGTCAGGTTTTCCCTCGGCATCGGGGTTAACGTGCACCCTGGTCTCTTCCGGGTGACTTGTTTGAGGCTCCTCTACACAACGGCTGCCCGAGAGCAGAATGAACTTGCCCTGAGCGCTGCCCTCTGCGGAGACAGAAGGGAAATCTGCAGGGCTCTACGTTGCGTCCTCACACTAATGACACATACTCAGTGATGAGTAGTAAATCCAGGACAAAGCGGATTTGGTGCACTTGTCCACTGCCCATCCAAGCTTCTCCTTTGGGACAACTGAGATAACGCCGTATATCTGTCTTTAAAACACATCTAGTGTCACCAGGATGCAGAGGCCCTAAGTGATGTCTGAGGAGACATAGTGTCTCTGCTTTACCGGGGCACCCGCGGAAACAGCAGAAATAACAGGCATTCCTAACCATGCTTCTGTGCGTCTGTGACTTCTCCTCAACCGCATCACCGTGTGATTCCAGCAGGACTCTGGAAAGGACTCAAGGGAACTTACACTGTACGATGTGTGAGATCAGGAGGGCGGCACTGGTGTCACTACACGTCAGCCGGCCCTGGGCCAGGTCCCGCTTCACCTGCAGAGCAAACAGGTACCTGTAAAGGTCAACAGAGACGGTGTCACACAGAGGCAGCCGGAGGGTCTGCACCCAGACGCGGCGTCCTCCTGGGACGCCGTTTTCATGGAGGCGAGCCCTCATCGATCCATCAGAGGGGCCTCCTGAGCCAACAAGAATGGTTAAAGTAAACGGAAACATACCGAGTCGTAATTACGAACTAACGAAAATTCCTGATTCCACGGTGACTGTGGGTTGCTGAAGAACAGGAGAGCTTTAATACGCCACAGCCCACGATCTATTCTTCATACAACTCCGTGTCCAAGAGCAGGCCACTGACCGGTGTGCTAGCGGCATAAAGGTCACGGAAATAACCAAGCAGAGGTGATGTGAAGCCTGCGTCACCGGAGGGAGTTCACGCCTGGCACTGAAACCTGCTCCAAAGCCTCTGGCCCGGGACTCCTAGGCCCTGGAGGGGAGCTGCTTCTGCTTTCTGACTAAATGGATGCATCATAAAAATGCTTCTACGTGGGCATGTTTATACCCATAACCCTCAGCCTCGGCCAGAGACGCCTTTCTCCAGCGGGCAGCGGCAGAGAGACTCATGACTGCTCCAAATGATGAACGGAGTGGACACTGAGTGCTTCCCCTAAATGGGACATTTGCATCATTCCTACACCAGGACTCAGGGAAGAGCCAGAGGCCGGGGAGCACGGAGACCGGGGAGCACGGAGGGTGGGGAGCACGGAAGCCGGGGAGCACGGAGGCCGGGGAGTGCAGAGGACGGGGAGCACGGAGGCCGGGGAGCACGGAGGGCGGGGAGCATGGAGGCCGGGGAGTGCAGAGGACGGGGAGCGCAGAGGCCGGGGAGCACGGAGGCCGGGGAGCACTGGCACTGGGGAGCACAGCTGTGAAATGCTGAGTTTTGGACATGGCAGGGCTTCTGCATTAATAAACTGTGCACTCACTGAAACTTCTGCTACCTGCGCAAGGCCAGGATGGCAAACCCAGTCAACATCTCAGTAGGCAGCGCTGATTGGAGTCAGTGACACAGAGAGAAAGAGGAGGGGGACTCACAGGAGGAGGAGGGGGACTCACAGGAGGAGGAGGGGGACTCACAGGAGGGGGGACTCACAGGAGGAGGAGGGGGACTCACAGGAGGAGGAGTGGGACTCATAGGAGGAGGAGGGGGACTCACAGGAGGAGGAGGGGGACTCACAGGAGGAGGAGGGGGACTCACAGGAGGGGGGGACTCACAGGAGGAGGAGGGGGACTCACAGGAGGAGGAGGGGGACTCACAGGAGGAGGAGGGGGACTCACAGGAGAAGGAGGGGGACTCACAGGAGAAGGAGGGGGACTCACAGGTGGAGGAGGGGGACTCACAGGAGGAGGAGGGGGACTCACAGGAGGGGGGACTCACAGGAGGAGGAGGGGGGACTCACAGGAGGAGGAGGGGGACTCACAGGAGGGGGGACTCACAGGAGGAGGAGTGGGACTCATAGGAGGAGGAGTGGGACTCACAGGAGGAGGAGGGGGACTCACAGGAGGAGGAGGGGGACTCACAGGTGGAGGAGGGGGACTCACAGGAGGAGGGGACTCCCAGGAGGGGTGCACGGTCAGGACACATTGTGCACATGAATGAGATGTCAAAGAATGAAAGATCCTCTAAAAATAACCGTCATGCAGAGAGGTGGCGGCTGGAGGCAAAGAACCACGCACACAGCCACCGTGTAGTTCAGGATGCACAAAGAACCCAAGCAGACAGCGAGTTTGACTTGGCGGGACCAGAGAGATAATGGCAGTACAGAATCCTCCTTCCATAACCTCTGACAATCCACACTGTCCGTTGGCAGAAAAGTCATTAGCAAGTTCCGTGCTCTGGGAGACATTATTTATTCCCAAAGGAAAGGTCAGACCGCCACCCCCTCATTCTAATAAACAATCTCAGCATTGCTATGAAGGTTACAACATATCACAATAGATTCTGGTGTTTAAAAAAAATGTTCCACTGTATCCACAGAAGGAAGCAACGAGACAAATCTAGGAGGCACAGGACTGTGTATTGCAAATCCAGCAGCACCACGAAGAACACTGAAGACGTGCTGCGTGGACAGAGGCCCAGGACTAGGAACCACCAGCACAACAACCCAACAAGTGACAATACTGCTTCATTTTTCTTTTTTATCGAGACGGGCTCTTACGGGCTTTTATCGAGACGGCCTGAACTCGCTCTGTAGACAGGGCTGGCTTTGAACTCACAGCGATCTGCCTGCCTCTGCCTCCCGAGTGCTGAGATTAAAGGCGTGTGCCACCGCCCAATGAGTCTTAATTTAGAAAACAAGTCAGGGGGAAGTTGAGAAATTTGAGTTCAGTGAGGGTAATCTTTAACATGGAAAGTACACGTGTACATATACACACATACACACATACATACATACATACATACATACCAGACAGGACGTCATGCTAATGTGACACACAAGAGGGATGAACTACTTCTATGTTCTCAGTCTTGATCAAATGTTACACGGTTTGATAGCACAGCTACTGCTTCGTAAAACCAAAGATTGCTTTATTACACTTTGATGGTGTTGGGCGGAACCTGTGGACTCACACATGCCAGCTGTGCTGGATCGGATGACAATGTCCCACACCCATGGGCCTGGAGGTTTGACAGTGTGGTTACCAGGACGTGGTGCAGCTGGGGAGGCCCTGTGGGGCTAGTGTGGCCCTGGGTGTGGGCGGGCTTTGAGAGTTTGGAGACTACTGACATTTCAAGCTCACCGTTTTGGCCTTCTGCGTGTGCGTCAAGATGTGAGCTCTCAGCTGGCTGTTTGCCGGGCCACCAGTGGCCACCTTCGCTGGGCCATCATGGCCTCTCACCATTAACTGTTTTCTGGAACCATAAACTGTTTTCTCTAAGTTACCTCGGCTGTGCTGCTGTATCATAGCAACAGAAAAGGGACCTATGCACACGGCTGGCACTCTGCTGCTGACTACACACTAACTGATTCCAGAAGAAGGAAAACGCGGTTAACAGCATCAGACACACAGATTTCTGTAAGACCTGCACAGCACGCAGTGCTGAGTCCACCAGGCTCGCCACGGCGACGGACGGTCATATGGATGAACAACCCTGATTAAACCGTGTGTGTGTGTGTGTGTGTGTGTGTGTGTGTGTGTGTGTGTGTGTGTGTGTGCGCGTGTGTCATTCATACACACAAAACATACATACAGGAATGTCCCAACTCACACAAATATGGAAAAGGGACGCTGGGTGCTGGTCTGAGGAGAGTAGGAGGGACGTAAGAGGGAGACGTAATAGTCAGAATGTGTTTACACACAAGTGCGAACCTGTCAAAGAACAAATTTATCAGATAGATTGGTAATGCGCAGGGAGGAAGTTAACTGTAACATTTCAACAAATAGTAACTTAAAAAATAACGACCAGGCCAGGGTGCGGTGGTGCACACCTTTAATCCCAGCACTCGGGAGGCAGAAGCAGGCAGATCTCTGTGAGTTCAAGGCCAGCCTGGTCTACAGCGTGAGTTCCAGGACAGGCTCCAAAGCTACAGAGAAACCCTGTCTCAATAAAACAAACAAACAAACAAAACAAAAAAACCAAACAAAACCAAAAACCAACCAATCTTTAAATTAAGATAATTCATTATTAGCAACTAAAAATGCAAAAAACAAAACGTAAAGAAATTTTTAAAAAGTGGTCACTGCATAGGTAAAAAATAAAATCACAACACTGGAGAACTAGCAGCTGACAAGAGGGACCTTGGCTGGTTCCTTCCTGAGTCTCCTCTCCCTGCCTGCTGTCTTTCCTCAAGGGGAGACAGGGGCCCCTGGGGAAGGGTAGGCCTTCTTTCTGGATCAGGCAGTGGGGACTCACCCTGAGCCCAGCCCTTCACAGAGTTCAGGGCCTTAACTCTGACCCATAGTATAGTTGATTTCCAAACAGCTACAAGCGTTTTACATTTTAGAAGCTGTGCACGTTGAATAATTTACCAACTCAAACACCAGGGACTTAGTTCTGGGCAGAGCCTAACAGGCTTCGTGGGTGCTGGGTGACAACCCCAAGAGGGCTGAGTGACAGAAGGTCTTGGAAGTGCACACACATGCGTGGTGGACACATGCGTAAGGGTTTGTCATCTTCTGGCTAGGCTTAGCCTGTTCCCAGGCCGGGGTAAGAAGAGAAACAGCTTCCTGGGCCGACACCCTGGCCCCTGCTCACCACAGGAACTGTAAGTAGAACACCCTGGCTCATGCTTTCAGACACTAAGCAACACCTTTGGGGTTATAAATGGGAGCAATTCCAATCAAACCCCCGGGAGCCAGGGTGAACTCCTACTCGGTAGGCACTAAATACAGCTAAATGGCGATGACAGTAACAGAATGCTTCCAAGGCTGTGTCTGGGTCAGTGAGGCAGGAACGCCTGCTTCATACCCTGTCTGCAAAACATCGATGGTTTGATCTACTTCATTCGGGAAGTCGTAACAGTTTCCCCATTGTCACTAAGTAAAAATTGAATAATTAACAAATTAACTACATTAATCTAGTTTTCCTGCCAGCCAATGGGAATTTTTGCAGGCAGTCTACAACAGAATTCTGGTGGAATCTTTTGGCTGAGAAAAGAAACGGATCCTGCTGAAGACAGACAGACAGACACACAGAGAAAGCGGAAGAGGAAAGTGTGTGTGTGCACTCATCAGCATGAGAGAGAATCCTGAGCTCTGCCATGAGAACAGCTGGGGTGGGGCTGCAGAGATGGCCCTGTGGTTACGAGTACTTGCTGGCTGGCAGAGGCCTTGGGTCCAGCTCCCAGCATCCACAGAGCGGCTCACAACCATCTGTAGCGCCCGTTCCAGGGGATGTGATACCTGCGCCTGGCCTCCGAGGGCACGAGGCACACGTGGTAATAATACACATGTAATGCATGCATGCACGTAAAACATTCACATGTAAAACACATATACATATATGTGTGTGTATATGTAATATCATATGTATATATGAGAGACAGGGTTTCTCTGTGTAGCCCTGGCTGTCCTGGAACTCACTCAGTAGACCAGACTGGCCTTAAACTTACAGAGATCTACCTGCCTCTGCCTTCCCAGTACTGAGACCTGGCAGGAAATGCCTTTCAATGACAGAAAAAAGGAAAGCTAGGAATGTCTTACTCAGAGCTCCTGGTTACTGTTTTAAACATGCTCTCACCCCAAATCAGTTCTTTCCTCTTCTAGAAGCCTGGGTGCCAGCGTCCACACAACGGACTCACAGTTCAATAAGCAGAAAGGGATCCAGTTTCCTGTGCAGCAGCCAAGTGTGACGTAGTCTTCTCTATAAAAATCCTATTCCTGGAGGCCCGCTGCATCCTAACTGCAAAGCTGGCAAGTGTCTGAACCACCTCTGTGTCTCTGCTTATGCAGGAATTAGAGGCTGCAGCAGTCTCAACACAGTGGGTCCCAGCAGGTCAAACTGTTTGAGGACACCGATGGAGGTTTATGAAAATCTCAGGTCAATTTTGTTCAATATCAAGCCAAAAGAACGGGGTTTCTGGAAAACATCCTTAAAATATTGGCCCATGTTGGGAACCAGAAAGCAAAAACCTGGCATATCCATCTGGCAGAGATCACCAGATCGAAGGGTCTGTCAGCCTTGGCAGAGAAGGTGGCAAAAACCAAAACAAACAAAGAAAAACCCAAAACAACAACAAAAGTCAGCAAACAAAACCAACACACAAGGCATACTTGGCTTTACGGTAACGAGATGCACGGATAATTTAGAATAAAGACCAGAATGATTAAAATCAACAAAAAACACGAAACTCTAAAGACAACAGTAAGATAAAATCAAAAAGAAGCAAAAATGATTGTAAAATAAGAATTTTTGACGGGAAAGATAAAGATTCCCGCCTGATTTTCACAGTAGGAATGGGGCCCAGTGACTGACAGGAGGGCAAAGCATGTGATTACAGCTGGGGTTCGCTTCAGTTTTACTTCAGCACGTGCTCCTGCCCCAGTGGACACTCTGCCCAGGGCTCCGCAGTTGGCTGGCTCTGGGTGTCTTGTGACTTAAGTTCTCAGCCCTGGCCGCTGCTCCCGTACCAAAGTCTATCAACCACAGCTCCTACCAAAGTCTATCAACCACAGCTCCTACCGAAGTCTATCAACCACAGCTCCTACCAAAGTCTACCAACCACAGCTCCTACCAAAGTCTACCAACCACAGCTCCTACCAAAGTCTATCAATCAACCACAGCTCCTACCGAAGTCTACCAACCACAGCTCCTACCAAAGTCTACCAACCACAGCTCCTACCAAAGTCTATCAATCAACCACAGCTCCTACCGAAGTCTACCAACCACAGCTCCTACCAAAGTCTACCAACCACAGCTCCTACCGAAGTCTACCAACCACAGCTCCTACCAAAGTCTATCAACCACAGCTCCTAGGCGGTTGGCGGCTTCGGGCCGCTCAAGGCTCCTCCAGGTCCTTCCTTCCTTTTGTAGGCACAGCCGGAAGAGAGAGGGGTTAAACCGCTGAGCATTGAAGAGATATGGTCGAGTAAGCAGTATGGAAACGTGTAGTTGACTGGAAGTTAGTGCTCACTTTTCCTCTGCACGCCATAGTGGAACAAATGTCCAGTTGACTGCTACTGACCTTGTGAGTTCTTCTTGGAGCTGAGTGTGGTCAGGCGGGAAGAATTTCACCACGAACTTAACGACAACATGCTTTGGCCCTGGAGAGAAAAATAGAGATCACTAAGGTGTAAACTGATGAGTGTTTTCAACGTCACCAAAGTCACCAAACTTCCCAAGGCTCGTCATCGTCGTTCCAAGGCTCCCAGAGTACAGCCACCACAGGGCCATCCAGGAATGGCCACAGCTGCTAACTCACATACCTTCAGAGTGACGGGAAATCAGCTTTCTAAGAAATGGTTCCGACAAGAGTTCCATACACATCCAGTGGTTGCACTTTCTCTGGAGCTGAGCTAGGCTTGGGTTTTTAAGGCACTCAGCTGTATTTCACCAGATGTTTTTGGTTTGATGTTTAAACAGGGTTGATCTTACTATGTAGCGCTAGCAGGTTCCAAACTCATGGAGATCTGTCTGCCTCTGACTCCCAAGAGCCAGGACTGAAGGCAAGTTTTACCATACTTGCAGACCAGCTGCCTTTATCCATGGGCAGCCTCAGATCATCGGAGGCAGGGGAGACAATGAAAATATAAGCCACTCATAAAGGGGTTTAGGTTATGTAGCTGTCTACAAAGCCTGGCGGCTACCCCTTCATCAAATGTGTTTCTAGCTCCTGAGCCGTGAGGAGGAAATACAAGAGTCAGGGCTTGGCCCACGCCACTGTCGGTCAAGGGCCTTACTGTCTCGCGTGTATTTCCAAGGAGCTGGAGCAAAATCAGGAAGTAGGAGGGAGACTGTGATGGAGAGGTTCAGAAGCAGAAAGCCAAACTGATTATAATGTGGTGATCTGCAACGCAAGTGAGACTTCTTATTTTTGGTGGATGTAATAGTCTCATAGGGATCTGGATGACAGCTGCATCGGGTGATCGCTATCAATGGCATGATGGGAGTGAGGGGCATGATGGGTGGGAAGGGCATGATGGGAGTGTGGGGCATGGTGGGAATGAGGGGCATTATGGGTATGTGGTGCATGATGGGAGTGTGGGGCATGATGGGAGTGCGGGGCATTATGGGTATATGGTGCATGATGGGAGTGAAGGGCAGGCTTGGAGATTGAGCCGAGGGTCTCAGTGCATGCTCAGCACGTTCTAGATAGCTGAGATACTATCCTAGCTCTATGGAATCCAAATTTTATCAGCAGTGCTTACTACAAAACCAGAAAAGGGCACGTCTATGTTTTTTTTCTATGTTTTGCAATAAACGCACACATGTACACACAAAATAGACTTCAGAACATAATTTTGTGACCACACGTTCAAGTTTAGAAAGAAACAAAAATATGA
The DNA here is from genome assembly GCA_030556225.1 of Cricetiscus sungorus. NCBI lineage: Eukaryota > Metazoa > Chordata > Mammalia > Rodentia > Cricetidae > Cricetiscus > Cricetiscus sungorus. The sequence continues at coordinate 58,631,451 of JANBXA010000741.1, read as the reverse complement.
ATGTGCTCTAAGGCGAAGCTGTTGGCCATGGACAGCACGTAAGGCAGGAAAGGGGAGAGATGTGCAGTTGCTAAGGGCGCTGGCTGCTCTCACGGAGGGACCTGGGCTCCGTTCCCAGCACCCACACAGCTCTCACAATAACCATCCCCGGGGGAGCTGGTGCCCTCTTCTGGCCTCCTTGGGCACTGCATGCAAGTGCACAGATACAGGTGAAATACTCTACACAGGAATGCTGACGCCAAGGACCTTGAGAAATTCCCAACTTAACTAAAAACGAGGGGAAATGGGGGCCCAAGCCGTAAGAGTCTAAGGCCAGCCTGGCGTACAGGGAGAGGAAGGACGCACAGCATAAGGGCACGAGAGGACACGCACGCTTTCACGTCAGTCATTGCCTGAGCACAACCACCATGGCGGGATGAGAGGCAGAGGCCTCTGTCATTTCCGCACTCAGGCGGCTGTTCGGGTCCAAAGGGACCCAAAGCTAGGAAAACTTCTGTTGTCAATGTTGCGATGGCCTTGTCATACAGGGCCAGTCACAGCACACAGAGGAGGCACAGCTACCACCCCTGCTCCAGTTAGGACCTCGCAGACATGGGTGCTGTAACACCACAAGGATAAGTGGCAATCCTGTGGATTGATGGAGAAGCATGGACATTCTAGGGCCTGAGCCCCCGGCACTGTCAGCCATGGGGGTTGCTCTTAGCAGTGTGTCCCGAAACTCCCCCTACCATGTCCCAGAGACAGTAAGGGAATATGGCCTCTCACTGCAATGATCACACACACACACACACACACACACACACACCACACACACACACACACACACACACACACACACACACACACACACACCCTCACACACCACCCACACACACACACACACACACACACACACACACACACACACACACACACACACACACACACACCCTCACACACCACCCACACACTCACAATTAAGCACATTATCCTCGGACAAAACAAGCATTCTGATTTCATAGGCTTTGAAGACAGATCAGAAGACCTCAAATCTACTTTATGAATAGAAGGCTCCGCCCTCCCTTCCCCGAGAACACGGCAGTCAAACAACAAACAGCACGGAGGAGGCAGGCTCAATTATCCCGAGCCTTAATAGTGAGCATTAGTCATTAATCACGACGATATTTGATTTTCCAAGGGAGGTATTTGTTACCAAAGTATTATGTATGGAAAACGGCAGAAGTTACATATTTTAATAGTCTGTGGGTTGGTGAGTGATGACAGGCTGTCGCAAGGGAAAAAAGAATCTGTATCTCTAGTGTTCCGTGTCACAGACAGACAGACACCTCCTCACGGGAGTCACCTGGCCTGACGTCTGCCACAGTGGAGAGCGTGAAGGATATACTTACTTCGAATCTGTTTTGCAATGGGCTTCAGGAGGTCCAGCCATACCTACGGGGGGAAGAAAACCAAACGAGACACAGCTTCAGTGAAAAGTGCAGATTTGGGGACCATTTTAATCTACTGAAGTGAAAAAATGCTGAGAATCTCAGGTGTTTTTCCTCTAGAACACTTCACGCTGCCACCCCCTTCAAAACTGTATTGTTCCCTGTGTGAGCATTTTGCCTGCATGTATCTCTGAGCAACACATACTCGCAGTGCTCCTAGTAGCCACGGGAGGGTAAAGGGCCCTTTAGAACTGGGGGTGTAGATGGCTGAGAGCCAGTGTGTGAGCGCTGAATACTGAACGCAGGCCCTCGCTGCTTCAGCCTCTGCTACTCCTTCTGTGTAAGCTGCGGGGTCTGTGTCTGAACCTGACAGTTCAAACCTTTTTAGGGGGCTGGAGAGGGGCAGAGGCCGCTCTTCTAGAAACAACCACATGGCACCTCACGAGGTCTATAACCCCGGTTCCAGGGGACCTGACACCCCCTTCCTACCTCTGTGTGTTACATGGATGTGGTACACTTACAACATGTCGGCAAAACATGTATGCAAGTGTATGTGCATAGTATACACATAGAGCACGCATATATAACCACCCTTTCTTAAGGTCATATGGACAGCTAACAGGAGGACCGTACCACCAAGAGTAGAATGCTTGCTTAGCAGACATGAGGCTCAGGGCAATGCAAACAAGTTAAAAAAAAAACTAAGAAAAATTCGGGGCTGCTGGGATAGATGGCTGGGCAGCTAAGGTCTCCAGAGGACCCGAGTTCAGGTCCCAGTGCCCGTCAGGCAGCTCCGGGGATCTGGTGCCCCTGTGGGCACCCTGCAATCGTGTGCACGTACCCGCATGTAGGCACGCACCCACACCAAGGAAGTAATACAAATATTTTTAAAAGCTAAGGCATTTCCTACTCTTATCTGTGCCTTCATCGTATTTCCCCATTCAGAAGATATTAATGAATGATCATATGATTACCGGCTGAGTGAAACACGCACGCTTCCTAGAGAGAAGGAATCTACATATGGTCACACACACACAGAACAGTAAATCCTTGAGGGACATGCGAGCGGACCACACACTATCACACACACGTGCTTACCTAGAGTTTCCTCCCTCTCAAGGCCAACGGGGCTCCTGTAATCCAGGAGGCAAACCCAAGCCATGCAAGGTAGGTGATCTGCCCCAGGTGTCCCCAACCAGGACTCAACGAGGCAGACTGAACTGGGCTCCCCCACCCCCAAGTCCTAGCTCTCTCCCACCCCACGCTCCCTACACAGTTCAAATCAGAGGGGAAACAGCTGGCCTCATTAGTAAAACCTAAGTTAAGCACACAATCCCATTTTATGTATTCTTTTTTAAAAACCCTCCTTGACCTAACTACCGGTCGGTTGAAGGGAGTTTTCTCCGTATACAGGACAGAAACAAGGTTAAAATTCTCATGGTGAAAGGAGAGGTTAGAAAAAACGAGAAGCCACCTGGAGAAATTCATGTCAAGAATGACAGCTATCTGCAAAGAGAAAATGTCAAAGGCAAAGAAGAAAATGCTGACACTGGGGAATGATTTGTGCTGAGAATGCAAATCAAGACAGTGAAATCCACCTCCAACAACTAGATACACCACAGGTAGTAGCTGTGTGTGTGGGTATGCGTGCGTGCCCTTGTGCGTGTGTGTGTGTCTGTGTCTCTATGTGTATCTGTGTGTGTGTCTGTGTCTCTGTGTGTATCTGTGTGTGTCTGTGTCTGTGTGTGTAATCTGTGTGTGTCTGTGTCTGTGTGTGTGCACTTGTGTGTGTGTGTGCCCCCACATGTGTGGTTGTGTGTCTGTGTCTCTGTGTAGGTCTGTGTACGTCTGTGTGTGTGTGTGCATCCCTCTGTGTGTGCATGCTTGTGTGTGTGTGTGTGCCCCCACACGTGTGGTTGTGTGTCTGTGTCTCTGTGTAGGTCTGTGTACGTCTGTGTGTGTGTGTGCATCCCTCTGTGTGTGCATGCTTGTGTGTGCGTGTGTGCCCCCACACGTGTGGTTGTGTGTCTGTGTCTCTGTGTAGGTCTGTGTACGTCTGTGTGTGTGTGTGCATCCCTCTGTGTGTGCATGCTTGTGTGCGTGCGTGTGTGCCCCCACATGTGTGGTTGTTGCTGAGGATGACCGGGCCATGGGCGGCATCACCTTACTCCCGTTGCCAGGTGAATGTGTCGGAAGAACTCCGCTCTAACTGTCCCAGCCGTATTCTGAAGCCTGCCTCCCAGTCTTCCTCATCAAGTCATCCGTGTCTGTGAATCACGCATGTGTGCATGCAGAAAGTATAACTAAAGTGCTAATTTTAACATTTTATGATGGAATTCTTACGATAGCCTAGATAAAACAAGTAAGCGGAATAATGTACATCTACAGCATGTATTACCAGGCAGGCATTAAGGATTATGCACTCGGTTACTCGTTCATTTGGAACAATGTCACCCTGTGCATCTGGCCAGCATTCACTGGCCAGCCTCGGGTGGACACATGAATTCAGCAGGGCTGTTATCACAGAGCTGGGGCTGATATAAAGGAGGAAGTTTGGTTCCTGCTGCATCAGGCAGGCAGGCAGGCAGGCAGGCAGTCTCCTTATCTAAAAAGGAATGGGATTTATTGGCAAGCTGCCCAGGACAGCGAAAGGAAAAGATAATGACCAGAATGATACCAGGATTTCTGCTGTGGCATCTGGCCAGCTGCCGATGTCAATCCTACATAGGAAAGGACCAGCCAGCCCTGGAGATGCTCCTGGACTATCCAAGAAGACGTGGGAAACAGGAGGATGTATATGGCTGGAGGTCAGGGGAGGCTGACAAGTGATTTCTCATTTGGAATTTGTTCTGTGTTGAGGTTACTCCTGTGGGGTCCTGAGGGCAGCCCCACATAGGCAGAGGCTAATCCTTTGAGACCTGCCTTAAGCCACCTGCACTGCCACAGGCTGGTTGGCATATTTTAGTTCCACCCACGGAAGAAGGGGTAAACAGCCCAGCACACTTGGTCCCTCCCTCCCGCACGCTCCATCTCTTTCTGAGTCTGGATGCTACTATGCAGCCTTGTCTGGCCTGGAACTCACTATGCGGACCAGGCTGCTCTTGAACTCAAGAGATCTGCCCTGCCTCTGCCTCCTGAGTGCTGGGATTAAAGGCGTGAGCCACCACACCAAACGCCTCTGACCTATTTTAAGTAGACCCTACACCATCCACAAGACCAATCACCTCTCAAAACCCTGCCTCCTAACACTACTTATTGACTTGTGGCTTAGGATTGTGACACATGAATTCTGCAGACATATCAACAGCGAGGAGCAGAAAGAAACAATGTTATGTCCCAGGCAGTGTTTTCAGGAAATGAGTACGACAGCTGGCAAACCGGAGGTGTCTGCCAGCACACCTGTGAGTCAGTCAGTTCACGGGTGACCTGGAAGTCCTGTGGGCAGTGAAGGCACGTGAGCTTTCCCGGGCATCTCCGTTTGTGGTGATGTTTTACTTACGATTTAATAAAGATCGCCTGAAGGATCAAAATGCAAAGCCAGCCACACCAGTTAGCTACGGAAGCTGGGACGTGCTGGTACACACACCTTTAATCCCAGGGCTCAGGAGACAGAGGCAGATGGATCTCTGTGAGTCCAAGGCCACCCTGGGCTACACAAGATTGAATCAGTCTGGAAGAGAAACCGAGCTCAGGCCTTTAGTCCCAGCCCTAGAGAGGTTTATAAAAGGCAGGAGCCCAGCCCAGCGCCTCAGGCTGCATTCTGAGATTGCCTCCAGCCACGCTGAGGAGAGGCAGCAGCCTGAGGCTTGGTGAGAGCTCGTGGACCCAGCATCAACTTTCAGTCTGAGCTACTGGCCGGCTGCTTTGCTTTTCTGATCTCCAGTGTGAAGCTTAAACCCCAACATCTGTCTCTGGGGCGTTTGTTTTCGTGTACCATCTGCTGTGAGGAACAGAATGGAAAATGCCGTTTGTAGGTCAGAAAAGACTCAGGTAAGACTTGCTAAGACAGGGGAGGCAGGGACAGGAAGAACAGTTTGTATACCGCCAGAGAGCAAAACATGTGCACGGCAGACGCAGGGAGGTGGCATTTTTGAGTGTGTGTGTCACTCTGCTTCCCTATGAAATCAGGGGTCCCCAGGCTCAGGGGCGAGAGGGGGTGAGTTAACCCAAGACCCCGGGCCCTCGGTCACTGCAGTGACACTGAGGATGCTTGCAGAACACGCCCAAACTTCTGCAAAGGGCGGACCTTCCGCTTGCCAGCAACAGAGCCGTCAATTCTATGAACTGTTTCTAAACATCCCTCCCTCAGTTTTTGGCATTTCTCTGGAAGCATCAAATACACACGACGGTTCGAGCCAAATCAAGCATGTGGTTTTACGGCACACGTGGCTGTGAACACGGACTCCATGTGAGTTCGTCAGGCTGGAGCTGAGGAGCCCCCTAAGGTGACACGGCCTCCAGGCATCACTCATACCCCAGCTGAGCCAGCTGGGGGTGGGGGAGGAACCCGGCCAGCCTAGCAATCCACAGCTGAGGAAACTGGACTCACCTGTTGTCCTAGCTGGGGCGTCAATTGCTGTGAGGAGACGCCAGGGCCGAGCAACCATTATAAACATTTAACTGGGGCTGGCTCACAGTTCAGAGGTTTAGTCCACCACCGCCATGGTGTGCAATGGCGGCAGACAGGCAGATGTGCTGGGGACTGAGCTGAGAGCCCTCCGTCTGATTCCCGGCCGCAGGAAGATACTGCGAGACACTGGGTCTCTGAAACCTCAACTCCTGCCCCCAGTAACACACTCCTCCGACAAGGCCTCCCATGAGCCTACGGGGCCATTTTCTTACGCCATGCCACTCCACGCCCCACCCGCACTTCGGTGAATGCGGCTGGAGCATCCGACAGAAAAGGGAAGCATGGAGAGTGACATCCCGGGCGCTCTGCACTGAAGCAAAGTAAGCTGGACTCGGTCACCAGGTATTGTCCCAGGAGCCGACCTGCTCAGCTGCACACTCCCAATCCTGCTGATGTGTCTCTGGCCGGCACCCGGGACCCTCTGACCTGACTCCCGTCGGAGCGGCCCCCACGAAATCTGCCGACTGCTGGGCATGTCTGTAAGCCCACAGCGAAAGAACGTGGCTTCAAACAGAGTGGACTTGGGGCACCACCCTCCTGGAGGGACGTAGGGAGCAGAACCTCTTTGCTTGTAGAGAGCCACACCCTGTTGCGGGGCTCGGGGTTTTGAAACAACAAAATCTACTTCTCGAAGCTCGGCTTGTGTTAGCCAGAGACGTCTCCCTGGCTTACAGGTGGATGCCACCCCGTGACCTTCTGTGCTCACACGGCCTCAGAAGGCAGACCGCACGACCGTCTACGTTAATGTCCTCAGCTTTAACCCGGTCACCGCTTTAAAGATTTCGGCTCCAAGAGACACTGCATGCTGAGGCTCTGGGTGCTGGGTGCCGGAATGTGAGCACACACGTTCAGCTAAGCCTGTTTCCCCAGTTCAGTCCAACATGGCTTCCCAGCCCATCTCCCATGGCTGCCTGTGGAGGGGAGGAGAGGGGAGGGAGGAGGGGAGGCTCGTCACCATGGAAGCTACTATCTCTGAAGGCAACAGGAATGGGCTGAGCTCATAGTAAGGGGTCAGGGAAGAGAAAGCTATTGTACCTACTGTGCCACCGGGCGCTAGGTATCCTGTTTAATATTCATAACAGCACGGTTACTTTGTATAAGCTTTGGGTGTGGGAGTGCATGCATGCCTGCATGTATGTTTGCATGTGTGTATGCATATGTGTTTGCATGTGTGTGGTATATGTTCAAATGTCCGTCTTTTCTGGCACGTAAAAAAAGCTTCCTTCTAATGCTAATAACTCAACTTAAGTTCATCTCTCTTCCTGGTTGGTCATCCCTGTATTGCGTGCATATGTGTGGGTGATCACAGGCACACACATGCATGCACCCACGCCCACACATGCACACAAACACTCACGCTCACACATGTATATGTGGAGATCAGAGAGCAATATCAGTTGGCCGCCTCTATCATTCTCCACTACTTGTAGCATGTAAGTTTCCGCCAGCCCGCCAGTCTGGGCCCACAGCCGCGCCAGCCCCAAATAACATTCAGAGACTCTGTATTTGATACAATCCTGTTGGCCAGTTACCATTATTGTTTATGGGCTAGCTCTGCCTTAATTATTAACCCATTTCTACTTATCTAAGTATTTCCACGTGGTCGTCTTATCAGGGAGCCGCGTGGCAGGCTTCTGCTCCTTCCCCGGACTACATCTTGACCCCTACTACTTCCTCTCTCCTCCTCCTTGTCTCCTAGCCCCGCCTATCTTGCTATCTCATTGGCCACAGAGCTTTATTAACCGGTATGAGAAACATATATACAGAATCACATCTCCCATCAACTACTCATGTTTGTTTTGTGTTTTGGAGATAGGGTCTCTCACAGAAGGAATCTGGAGCTCACTAATTTGCCTAGACTGCCTGTCCCCATGAGTTCTAGGCACGTGCCTGTCCCTCTGCCTCTACCCCCTCCTCAGAGCTGGGGTGACTGACATACTCAGCTGCTCGGCTCCAAACTTAGGTCCTCGTGTTTGTGTGACACACTGTACTGACTGAGCCATCTTCAGGCCCTCGCTGTCTTCTTACTAAGTACTCTCTTCATGCTTAAAAGCAATCAACTTCTTATAAAACACACAAATAACACACCAACAGATCCCTCTTCTAGTCTGAAATGCCTGTTTAAGAGTACAAATTGCATACCACTCTAAACTTCCATCAACTAAGGCATAGGTAGAAAACTCAAAATTCGCGTTATAGAAACTCATCTAAGGTCTAGAATTCACAGTCACACTTTACCAAAACAGGAGAAGCTGGGAAAAGCCGCGGAGCTACCCTTGAGTGGAAGGAACGTGGTCAAGACCAGGAAAGCCTCAGGAGCAGATTAGAGGTTATAGTATCTGGCTCACAGAGAGCCAGGAAAACATAGACTCCCGCCAGCCAGGCTAGAAAACCCCATGACTGGGTAGGCCTCCAGACAGTCAGGAGGAGGCAGGCTTTAGCAGCTGGGAATAAATACTCTAGCACAGACTTCAGCATCCCAGACTTAGAGTTTAAGTCTAAAAGGTGCAAACCGTTTCCAAGTAACTGCATCCCAGAACAAGCTCAACAGAGTACCCAGGAAGATGGAGGTACCCAGCACGTGCAAGATCATCCAGCTAACAGCCAAAGTCACCGGGTACACAGAACACAGAAACAGAAGGCCACAGTGAAAATGAAACTCAACCCAAGCTAGCCCAGGACTCGGAGATACACAGGGCCCAAGCTGAAGCCTCAGAGGGAGAACTATGTTGTGTTGGGTGGGGTTAAAGCAACAACAGGCCTTGGACGGATAACCGTCAGATCAGACTTGAAATCCTTGCAACACAGGGCAAGCATCCCGTTTTTACCCTGGAAGGCAGGAGGCTGGTACCTCAGCACCGTCACGGTGGCCCGTGCCGTGCCACTGTGACGGTGGCCTGGACCGCTGGCTCTCTCAGCGCTGCTGTCCTCTCACAGGGATGCTTTCACGTGTGCGGCCCGTCGCCGCCGCCGGAAATGCATGTGTTTACATCCTTCCTGTGCGCACATAAACTACTTACCAAAATGGGTCATGTCCTGGGCCGTGCGCCGATTATTTTAACAAGTGCTGTATTACGCAAACCTCATTCCTCAACTATGATGGAACTAACTAAAAACCAACTAAACAAAAGTGGAAGGAACCGCCATATGTTCACAGCGAACTAGCTTCTATAAAGAAACATAGGAGAGGCATCTGAAAGCCTTGTGAAATGAGTGAACGTCATCCCGGCAGCCAAATCTACTTCCTGAGATGGGATCCGCCATGGGCCTCGGCCACGGCACTCACAGAACTATTCAATTTCACCTACTTGTAAGTCGCCCGTTTAATTTTCATTTGAAAAATTCCCCTTAAAAGCTTCCCCACTGGGGACCTGACCTGTCACTGTGGAGCCACCTGTCGGCCTGGGCAGTGCCAGCCACTGCTGTGGTGACAGCTGTGCTCCCTCACCTCCTGTGGCTTACGGTCTGGCTGTCCTTCGCCCTGCGGTATTCTTAACCCGTAACACCCGGCGTGCTCTTCACAGGGCCCCGTCTTGCCCTGGATGCAGTCCCCAGGGAAGAAGGAAGGCGAGGGACTGACTATTCATAAATAGAGGACACCCAGCAAGGGACACCTGCCACGCCCAATGACTACACTTTCTGACACAAAACCATCAAAATCTCACGTGCCACAGGCAACATTTTCGTCCCAGCTAGAAGGGACAAAAAAGTGAATGGCAAATGTCAGGCTTTTCCCCGTGAATGCCCATACTGACTTAGAAGAAATCAGATCAGTTCATCAGGCCCAGAACTGTGTCACTAAAGACGGGTGGGCTAGCCTTAGGGGTTTCTGAGCTATAACGGGCTAGCCTTAGGGGTTTCTGAGCTATAACGGGCTAGCCTTAGGGGTTTCTGAGCTATAACGGGCTAGCCTTAGGGGTTTCTGAGCTATAACGCAAGGACAGAATCCAAGGCAGAGCCAAGTGTCTACTACGTGGCAGACGCCTTACTGGGCTCATTCCCACTGCCGGAGGAGTAAATGTTACCCACCAGCTGTCGGGCTTGGATGGGGTGGCTCCTTGACAGAAGGAGGTCCGGGGACAGGCGGCAAAGGTAACAGACAGGGCACAGTAGCCCCGAGGGGGATTGGCTATCGGCTTCATTGTGAAGGGCTGGGCAAAAACTTCTCTGAACTTGCCTGCTATGTATGATTGACGCATGGGAGAATAACACGGAGAAATAAAACCAAGCCAAGACTGGTAACGGGCGTGCCTGGGTCAGTCCTGGACCACGGCCTGTTTTGGTGCTATTCCACGGCAAATGAGCCAACAGAGTCTTAAGCAGGGGGGAAATACCTCATGAAGAATTATATTTCGTGATATGTAAAAGCCACAGGAAACCCACACTTCTGTGGCCATAAACAAGGAGGGTTTCCCCTCATGTATGTGTGTGTGCAGGGACTCTTCAGGTGCCCTTCCTCAGGGGCCACGTACAGTCTATCGTGTTGGTGACACAAGTTTCTCACTGGCTTAGACGAGGCAGGCCCTGGGATCTGCCCGCCTCGCCTCTGCAAGTGGCGCTCAAGGGGAACGCATCCCACACTTTGGTTCACGGTGGCTGTTTCTGAGCAGCGACGACAGAGGTGGGTACGTGGAGGCCTCCTGCTTCCTTCAGACCACTCAGGCTCTGCTGCGCCCTCCTGGTTCAGGCTCCCGTGTCCACTGTTATCAAAAGTCACCTTTGACCAGCCTCAGACCCATGTTCTAGTCAGCCTGCGCAGAAGTACGCGGTCCTGACACTTAGATCAGTATCGTTCCAGGCAAAGCCCCAAGCCGTTTTTATAAGGCCGACAAAAGGACTTCTCTGCTCTGCCATCCTTCGGGGACAGAAACGGCCTGGACCAGAGGGCATCAGGAGGCACACTCACTGCAGGCAGAGCAATGACCTAGGAGACAGGACAAGCCTAGGGGACCAGAGCCCAACTGACTATTTAATAATTAACACGCGCTTGTTTACAACCAGAGAAACATGTCTTAGACTGCAGAAAGCCTACGTTTTCCTTTCTAGGAGAAACGATTTGGTAGGGTGTCTACCTAGCATGTGCTGGGCCCTGGGTTTGATATGATGTGGGGTGGGGGAGGATGATACTGGACGTGAGCATTTAAAACAACGAGGAGAGAGGCAAAAAGGCAAAAGTAGCTTGAAATTGACACCTTCCCACCCAGGGTCAAAAGTCACAGCCCTCGTCTGGCAGGTAGTCTGAGAGTTCCCCACATATCCTGCACAGAAAACTAAGCAGAGCTAACTGAGGCAGCCCCAGGACTGGGCAGCCGTGAGCAGCCTTCCAAAGGGAGCCTGGCCAAGGCGACATCACAGCTGGGCATCACAGTGATGGCATGGGCATGCTCCTCCCAGTATCACTCAGAGCAGCCCAGAGGAAGAAGCGAGCTACGTATCCATCAAAGGAGAAACGAGGGCACACGATACGGTGTACGTAGCACAGCAATGGCATCCATCACGGAAAAAGGGCACAGAGCCTGCTGAATGATGGCCCTTGGAGTGAAATAAGCCCAGCTATAGACAGGAAAGGAAACAGTGCAGGGCACCAGACACAGACATCTGGAGGAGCTGGTTCTTAGAAACAGGAAGTTGAGTGGTAAATGCTGGGGCAAGAGCTTGGTGAGATGTGCAATTGATTTTAGAGCGGCGTGGTTCAAAATGGCTGTTGTGCAAACACACTGAATGGCTGTGTGCAAAGTCAGGACCACGAGTCATAGTTAAAAATGGCTAGGACTATAGAGCTCAAGTTACCCATCTGGGACACACACAGAAATGACAATGGCACGGACTTTTCTGTAACCCATGCTCCCAGAATAGTTCCCTGGGACCTGTGCTTTATGTGGACAGCCGTGAGCACACTGATCCTTTACATGGACAGCCGTGAGCACACGGATCCTTTACGTGGACAGCTGTGAGCACACGGATCCTTTACGTGGACAGCCGTGAGCACACTGATCCTTTACGTGGACAGCCGTGAGCACACTGATCCTTTACGTGGACAGCCGTGAGCACACTGATCCTTTACGTGGACAGCCGTGAGCACACTGATCCTTTACGTGGACAGCCGTGAGCACACTGATCCTTTACGTGGACAGCCGTGAGCACACTGATCCTTTACGTGGACAGCCGTGAGCACACTGATCCTTTGGAACACCCTTCTCTCCATTTTACACATTAGGTAAGGGAGGCTTAGCAAGGAGGTGGTATTGAAGTTCAGCTGGCCCTGGGTTACACTGCCTGGCAAAGGCAGGGGGGCTCCACATCCGAGAAGATGTGGATGATCACACTCCTTGGAGGGACCAAGCCCAGCACCTCAAGGCGATTCTATCACCTGCCAGGCATGTTCGGGCCATTGGGCTGTCACCGTCACCACACTCTGAGCTCATTGTAAATTCTCATTAAGGTTGTAGCCAATACACACAAGTGGTGCAGGCTGCAATTGTAAAACACAGTGACTTTTAAAAGGATTGTACTCCCCAACCCTGCAGCCAGGTAGAAATGGAGGGACAGGCAGGGCCCCGCTTAGACCCCGCTGTTCCAGAGACGGAGGGACAGGCAGGACCCCGCTTAGACACAGCTGTTCCAGAGACGGAGGGACAGGCAGGACCCCGCTTAGACACAGCTGTTCCAGAGACGGAGGGACAGGCAGGACCCCGCTTGGACCCCGCTGTTCCAGAGACGGAGGGACAGGCAGGACCCCGCTTGGACCCCGCTGTTCCAGAGACGGAGGGACAGGCAGGACCCCGCTTGGACCCGGCTGTTCCAGAGACGGAGGGACAGGCAGGACCCCGCTTGGACACGGCTGTTCCAGAGACGGAGGGACAGGCAGGACCCCGCTTGGACACAGCTGTTCCAGAGACGGAGGGACAGGCAGGACCCCGCTTGGACCCCGCTGTTCCAGAGACGGAGGGACAGGCAGGACCCCGCTTAGACACAGCTGTTCCAGAGACGGAGGGACAGGCAGGACCCCGCTTGGACACAGCTATTCTCTTACACTTCTCCTCTAATGCTACAGGTCAATTTTGTGAAAACTACTTGTCTTTGGCATTGTATAAAATCAGCTCCTGGGCTGAGACAGACAGAGGGTAAAACACAGAGACCGGACAGAACGGTGACAGAATTCCAGTCCTCCCTCCCTCCCTCCCCTGCTTCCTACCAGAGTGCCTTTGCAGATGTCTGAGATGGTACCAGGCATGGCTTACTGCTCCTCAGAGCAGGCACGCTCGGACTTCTGCTTCTGACTTTGTAAAGTTTTATTAGAACAGGGCCACACCTAGTCCTTCCCATGTTGTTCGGAACGGGTCCCATCTGCTGTTGTTGGACCAGAGGCACAAGGGGGAGGAGTGCATTGTTACGGTGTCTGGGAATTGTCCCCACAGCGTGCACGTATGCTACCACTGAGTGATACCCCCAAGTCTCATGATTCTGTTTCCATCACGAAGTAGACCCGTCAGCCCTAGATAGGAGCCCTTAAACCTAGCATGGAGGAGTCCCTGGGCCTACAGAGAAAGACGCTGTTTGGAGCCTGGAGGGTGTGGGTGGGGCCACTTGTTCCGCCACTAGCTAACTGACAGCACAGTCATGGTGCTACCTGCAGGATCTCAGACCCCTCAACTGCAAAGCGCCAGCTCTAACTACAGCCGCTGAGAAGCAACTCTTAGAGGACGGACCTCGGACACGCCTGGGGACAGGAGAGCCACTAGGAGCGTGCAGGCAGCAATTCAGGCCTTGGACACGGCTGGGGACAAGAGAGCAATTAGGAGCATGTAGCAATTTGGGCTCAGTGAGCTTGTTAGAAATAACAAGCCAGCGTGTCTTCGGGTGTTTGGAAAGCAGTTACTTTAACATAAAACGGGCTCATGAAACAACGCTCCAGCCAACAGCAATGCCGCAGCCTGTCCACACGCTCATCATTTGTTTCTGGACTATCTCCCGGAGCTGTACGCCTCTGATGAATGGGAACTCGGCCCCTGGCCGTCTCACACTTCAACGCACGCTTCTTCTATGTCCGGGGCTCAGTGGAGACACGAAACTGTCGGGAAATGGGGATTTAGGAGTTGCCAGGTCTGTGGCCACCTGCCACATCAAAGAAAGGACCGGGCCGGGGAAGCTTACAATTATGGAACAGGCTAGTAAAGGGCAGCACGGCTGGGGTAAAGTTTGCATACCTAGTGCAGGAAAGACGAGGACACCCTGCCAGCAAACAGCTGGAATAAGGTGGGCATGATGGCAGAATGTCTGCCAGTGGGCATCTCCTGCCTCTCACTGGGTCCCGGGTTCACGTGCCACCGGCTGTGAGCAGAGCCCAGGACAGGATCCAGGCCTCCCCACTGCCCACGTCTTTCCCTGGGACACACTCTTCTTAGGTTTAGCGTTGACAGCCCTGGCGTCCCTGTAGCTCTCGCCGGCTCTGCCTTTGTCATCTGTTCTTTTCAGAGCACCCTTCCTTCTTTCACCCTCTGACCTTGGTTCAGGATTTTTCAGTCTAGACTCCAAGTTTCTACCCAGGTCTCCTCCCTACACTGTAGGGAACTCACTTCTCGTCCTGCTTGCCGGATACGCCCATCGGCGTGCCCACTGGTGTGTCCCATCCATCATCTCCCCCAACATGGTCCTCCCTCTGAGCTTTCGCTTCTCCACGGATTGGCTTTGTAACCCACTTAGACCACAAGCTGGTCGACTCTGTGCCGCGTCTCCCTCGCCGTTCCGCACCATCCCACCTACGCCTCAATCTACCCAGCACGCTCCAGGCTAAGGAACCCAGGAATCCAATCACGGCCCGCGCTGCCTCAAATGCACCAGCAGCTGCCCAAGCCAGAGCTTGGTGTGGCCCTGGAAATCCAAGTGATGGCTCCTGAGCAGACACAGGCAGGTTGGACCCACAGAAGTTGGTGTCAAACACACAAGTAGGATTTGGCCACACTGGGTATGACAACAGAATGAAAACAGAGAATGGTGTCCATAGTTACCGAGATGAGCTATATACTAAATGACAGTGCTTTGGATACAAGCACAAATAAAATAATTCTTATAGTGAACTCTTCCCAGTCTACCTACTGTGATCTCCTCTGTAAACTATAGAACAGCTACAACAATGTTTGTGGGAACACCGGCTGGGCTTCCAGAGATGTGGGTTTGATTCTCAGTATCCACATGGCAGTTCTTAATCGACTGTCACCAAGTACATGGGGGACCCAACGCCCTCTTCTGGCCTCCACAAGCATTGCATTCCCATTGTCCACGGACATGCATGCAGACAAAAATCAACACCCACATACACGTGGTTCTGGGTCGTGGACCCTTTTGGCCGTGGAAGGCAGGGTAGGGGGGAGGCTGTTTCCAGCCCTGGACACTGCTGGCAGATGCACACATCACCTTAACATGTATTTTGAACATTTAACCAAATATATATCTGATATACGAACTAGGGCCTTCTGGGCGCCCCCCCCTTCTATTTGCCTCTGTGTAGCCAGAGAGGTAATGATTCCTCCCTCCCCTAAGCTGGACAGTGGGGAAGTGGTGGCATTCAGCTGGCACCCCCTGTGTCTCCTACCATGATCTTTTTGTGGTCAGGGAACTCCAGGCCGAAGTAGTCGCCCTCCACGAGATTGAGGTGGTTGCAGACGGCATCGAGCAGCACCTTCCCTGGAGCTCGTTGCTGTGGACAGAAAGAACCAGAGTTAGAAGCGTCCTTTGCTGCGTGCAGCCCGGAACACAAACCAAGCTGCTCCCGACTCCCCAGTCAGAGGGCTCACAAGGGTCACGCAGGACTGGCCACCCTCCACCCCGTGACATCCCAGTGTCTGAGCTCTTGCCGAGCCTGGACGGAGATAAATCGACGTCTCTCCACACCCCAGACACAGGCAGCCTCCCTTTTCTACCAACAGCCTGTTCCTGTTGGTTTTGGGAAGAAGTGCTGTTGTGTGGCCCAGCCTGGTCTTGAACGTCCGAACCTCCTGCCTTAGCCTCCTGAGAGCTGCTGGGGCGGCAGGCGTGTATAAGCATGGCCGGCAGGCATCTGTTTCTGAGAGTGGTGTTGGGTTTGCCACACACGGAGCAGGGAATTGAGTTTCTCTACGTGCCACATGCCCAGTTAAACCTGGGCAGGTGAGGTGACTCAGCAGGTAAAAGGGCTTGCCACCAAGCCCAACAACTAACCTGGGTTCAAGTCTCAGGTCCACGTGACAGGGGAGTGACGTGTGTAACTTAGCTAGCATCATGCCTTGGTTTCTCTTATGACTCTGTGGAATCCTGAGACCTTGCTGGTAAGATGCCACACACCCCAAACCTCAGCAGGAAAGTGCTACAAAGTCACTGGCCTTGCATCTCCACTCCCTTCCAAAGCACACGGAACAGTTTAGCAGCCACCTGACTCAGATCCTGACTGACAGCGATGCGCCCTCACATGGCCACAGAGCCATAGGGACGGGTCAGGGCGTTCCTCTAACAGACGGCAGTCAATGGTCCCACAGCTGCCGTCACAGCAGTCCAGAAGAGACCCACAGCTACCTGTGAGCACACAGCACCCTTGTGGGTAAGGTCAGCTCATGCACAGCTGGCAGGGGTAAGGTGTGGCCACCAGAGACATCACCTTCTTCCCCGTCAAATGCATTCCCGAGCAGAGACCCAAGCATGGTGGGCCGTGCTTTCTGTCACCATGGCTCTGACACCTGCTGTTTCTGACACGCTGTGTGAGCACAGCCATTTCCCAGGCTGGCCGGCTGACGGCGGACGGACACGATGACCTGCTCATACTAATCCTCGGTTCAGGGTTCACGTTCTCACACCGGCGCATGATCAGCTTCCGGACAGCCACGTTTTCTACAACTTTCTTTTCTCCTTTGGTAACTCCAGCAAAAGCCAGAGACTATTAATAAAAACATTTTTTTTCAAATGGACCAGGGAGCAAGAATTCCTATACTATACGGTGTCCAATTTCACAACCTCCAACACTGTTTGTTAAAAAAAAGAAAAGAAAGGATTTGCCAGTTATCTGCCCAGCCAGTGGGTACTGGTATTTCCCAAAGAATTTCTGGAATTAAGGGAATCTGATAACTTCAACTAGATTTACAGGATCTGAGAAACGAGCCGTCACAGCTCAACACTAGAAATTTAAACAAGCAGAGAAAAGTCGGTATACAATGGATGTCTTTGCAGACATGGTGTTAGACTAAACACCTCGTGAGGTGGGGGGGGGGGGGCTTCCACTAAAACTGAGTCCTTCGCTGACCCAGTACAGGCGTCCACGTGCACCACAACTTCCTGGTCAACACCAGGCTGAGCTGGGTATGAACCCAGGTCCTCTGTAAGAGCAGCAAGTACCCTTAACCATGGAGCCATCCAGCTGTACTTCTGCAGATCCTTAAGGTTCCTGTGGCCTATAAAAATCTGAATCCAGCAATGCCATATTCCAGTATTCTTGATAAAATACTCTGGAAGTATTTCCCTTAGGAGAGGTCAAATCAGAACTATGATGTTTCGTTCTGCAGAACAAATTGGCAATAAATAAAACCACATAATCAAATCTCTTTTACCTTTTCTTATTGGCTGCTCTTAATTAAGCTCCAAGAGCAGATGAATTTTAATCAACTGCATAAACAAGTTGGCGGCGTCCACACTGCCTGTCCCTGTTGCCTTCTCCACTTTAAATCGGCCTCTCCTTGGGCCCTGTGAAACCACATTAGCGGGAGTTCACTTGCTTGGGAAGCAATCCCTGAATCCTAAGGGTGTTCAGTCACAGACACGGCCCAAGTGTGTTAGTGCTCTGTACCTTTAGGCCACGCCTGTGTTTTCGGGTTACCAACAAACTGTTTTGCAGGGACACCTCTTCTGTCTCCCAAAAGACTAAGGTTAAAGTTATGTAGATGAGGGCGCAGCCTCTCCCTTCCCTCACCACCCTGACGAGCAGAACGGATCAATCTCCTATTTGAGAAAGCTTTTGGGAATTATCTCACGGACAGAAATCTACAGGTTTACAAAATTTCCATCTGCTCGGGTTTCAGTGAGCCATTTATGGACGCGTCCCCCCTCCCCCCCCTTGAGGTTTAGTGTAACCATGGCAACCAGGGCACACAGTCCCCCCAACAGGGAGAAACGGCCTCTCTCAACAGCCTCGCCCCTCTTCCTAGCAACAGTACCCTAGAGAACACAGTCCTAAGTGCTGTGGTCCACTGTCCACCCGTCTGACCGCGGGGAAGGACAATGCCCACAGATTTTTTTCACACTCTTACCATCTTCTTTCTTGGACCATTTCTGAATGGGTAAATAGAGCTATTAACACACATAATAGCTTGAGAAGGCTAAGATACACTAAGGGAGTGAAGTCAAGTGTAGGCACTGCGCTATGAACAGAGAAATGATTTCCACTAAGTCCCCGATAGAGACAAATCATTAGATAAATCAGAACAAACGGTAAGTGATTCCTGCTAAGTTCTAGGCCAGAGAGAGACTGTCTCTAAAAAACAGGGTGGGCAGCACCTAAGGAGGTATCTCAGGTTGTCCTTTACCTACAAATGTACATGTGTGTGTGTGTGTGTACACAGACGCATGTGCAGACACATAGTGTTAGAAAACAAAACAGCTGGCTACTCGTAAGAGTGAGTCGAGAATTAGAATATCCAGGAAAGTTTAAGAGGGGTCCAACTAAATGGGGTTTGACAGAAGAGATTACCAGGTGAGCACACAGGATATACAATGTATCAGTCAGCAAGAGGACATAGCTGATGTCACCACAATAGAAACTTGGTACTTTTTCATCTCTAAAGGATGCCGATTCTGCAGTGATGGTGTTGGATTCTGATGAGGGCTGTTCCTGACTTCCAGAGGACTAGCCGCTCAGTGTTCTCATGTAATGGAATAATCAAGAAACGGCAGGCAGGCTCTGGAGGTGACATTGCTCAGCCAGCCAAGTGCAAAGCGTTCCAATCCCCAGCGCTCACAGAAAAGCTGAGCATGGTGGTGTACGCTAGAATCCTAGTCCTCTGGGGACAGGGGCAGATAGACCCCAGGGCGCACTAGCCATCAGCTGTGATACATGCTAGAATCCTAGTCCTCTGGGGACAGGGGCAGATAGACCCCAGGGCGCACTAGCCATCAGCTTACACAAATCACTGAACTCCATATTCAGTAGGAGCCTCTGTCTCAAAATATTAGATGGAAAGCAACCGAGAAAGACATGCAGTAGCAACCTCTACATGTACATACAAATGAACATGGACTAGACACACAGAGACAAAAAAAAAAAAAAAAAAAAAACAAAAAACCAATTGACCAGCAATAAAAGACAAGGCTCTGTGGCCTTTGTTAAAAACGGTGGTGCTATGAGAACATGCTCCCCCCACCCCACAGTTTCTCTGCAGCTTTGGAGCCTGTCCTGGCACTCACTCTGTAGACCAGGATGGTCTCAGACTCACAGAGATCGCCTACCTCTACCTCCCAAGTTCTGGAATTAAAGGCGTGAGCCATCTCATGCTTGGTTTTACTGCCTCATTCAGTATCAACTACTTTCTCATCCCAAACGCAGCCACAGAGTGGCTTAAGGAAGGATTCAAGGGATGGAGCACGGTTCATTCAGTCCTACCCTGGCCCAGGGAGTCGGGAGAGAATGAAACATTATTATTCTTACTCTTGTTAGCATTATTGACACAAGGTTTCAGTTATTCGCAAAGGTTGACCTAAATTCACTCTGTAGTCCAGGTTTGTCTTAAACTCTTAGTTCTCTGGCTAAGAGAACCAAGCAGCTGAGCTAGAGATATAATTGCTCTTCCGGACAGGTGCAACGCTAAAATAGAATTATGATCACAAGATGGAACTTTTAAAAATTGTGTGTGTGTGTCTACACGTGTGCCACGGCATCCATGTGAGCGTCAGAGGATGGCTTACAAAACAGTGTGTGTCTTAAGAGCCAACCCCCTGGTCCCGCAAAATGGAATTATGACCTCAAAATGTCTTGCCATGTGTTCTCTTAGTGTCATTGCTCCTGTGGAAGCGATGGGTGACAGGCAAACAGGATCCATGCTGAAAAGCATGTTCCTGAAATGTGCCTGAATTCAGAGCTTAGCTCCATCATTAACTTGGCTGTGGGAATGGGGTCCACACCCCTTTCAGGCTTGTATCTGTTTAGAATCCAGAAGAAAGTGACCTAGCGTCTCTCCATCTGAATATATTCCCTGAGTCCCTGGGGACAGTGAAGAGGCACAGGTATAAGTGAAGTCTAAGAGTCTGCAGGGCTCTGGGGGTCCCACAGGTGGACTCTGGGGGTCCCTAGTCCCTGGGGATCGCACAGGTGGACTCTGGGGTCCCATAGATGGTTCTGGCCTCCAGTTCCAGCGATAGTAGCAAATATAAACCCTGTTCTACAGAGCAGAGTCTGATCAGCAGCCCCAGAGAATCAGGAAAGCAGGTCTGCACAGCCATCAAGAGAGGTCATTAGCGCAGGCCCTAGTCCAGCATGGCTTGGCGTCCTCAGAAGATGATGGGAAGGGTGGGGTGAATCCCACAGGAAAAAGCACAGGGACTGAGGGGACACAGTGGCAAGCCATGGGAGGCCAAGTTACCATGGCCAATGCTGGGAGCTGGAGGAGGCTGGGAAGGACGGTGCCCAGCATCTCAGGGCAAACAGGTGCCGACAGAGGTAACCTCTGCTAGACTGTTGTTAGCCTGCCATCCATTGTCTAGTGAGTTGTTACCCAGTCCTGATAAACTAACAGCCACATCAGGGCCAAGTTCTCAGCCACATGTGGACAGAGACAGTGCACTGTCACTTTAGGAGCCAGAGATGACAAGGAAATAAGGCCTCAACAGGCAGACTGGGAGGAATTGCAGTCCTCAAAAATCCTCCACCTCAGATCCAAGCACCCAGGCTACCTGTGGGGCGAAAGAGCCCGCCCTGGCAGCATGTGAACCGTGTTCCAGAGTTCAGGATCTCTCTAGTGAATCATCCCGTTTGAAAGCTTTACAACCCAGCCTCAGGCCTGAGGTCTCACCAGCTCTCAGCACCTCTCGGCCATGTTCCCAGGATGTCTGTCTGTTAATTCAGCCGTCCCTCCCCAATCTCGCACTCCACAGCCCCGAGCTCCAGAGAGCAGCTATCTGTGAGTCAGGAGTCATGGAGGGCACGACAACCCTGAATCCGCGTGTGAATGCCCACGGTTATTTGTCTTTTCCTAGAAGGATTAGCATAAGGCCACTGTCTGCCTGGGCTCAACGCAAACTTGGGGAGTGACAGGGACGTCAGGCTTGGGGCTAAACATGGAAAGTGAGCACAAGCTGCATTGTCTCTCCTGTCTCCAGACACCCTGCTAAGATGACAGTCAAGGAATTAAACCCTGCTAAGACGACAGTCAAGGAATTAAAAAGGGGGGGACATCTAATTTAAAAAGGGGAACAGATTCTTAGGAGAAAATGGGAGGGGAGACATCAGGTGAGAGGTTTGTTCAGAATTCTGGGAGATGGAATCTAATTACAGAGGAGAGGGGGCGGGGGTCTGAGTGAGAAGCAGCCAGATGAGGCAGAACTGCTCAGACGGGCAATGGAGGATGCTGCCGGCCTGTGGGCTGCCGGCCTGGGGGCACGGCGCTGGTGAACTTCTCTTCAGAACATGTATGTTCACAGCCCTAAGAGCCTGGAAGGCAGTGAACAGCAGTGACTGTGAAACCCACAAGGCTGGAGGGGACGGTGGTGGCCGTGACTGAGCTCACTAAACATGGTGAGGCAGAAACAGGAACTTCTCTCCAAGAGTTAGAAGGTGAAGTGAGGACGCCCAGCAGGAGAGAAAGGAAACCCTGGCAGGCATCAGACTCCAGAGCCTTGGGGCGACACCACCAAATTCTGAACTGAGCTCGGCACCCAAGACCCAAGAGAATGGAAAGAAAACACACCAGGGAAAGGGAAGTCCCCAGGACAGGTCTTGGTGGCTTTGGCATGGTCACAAAAGACCACAAAATGCACTTAGCCAGTCTATGACACAGCCACGACACACCCACTATGAACACCATAGCACATGTGTATAGCTCACATGTTTGGTACAGACCACAATACACAGTATGTACACTGTGCTCTCTGGTTATCACTGTTTACTGTGACCGGAACACTGTGGGAGAACTGAGAACGATGGGTAACTCGGGAACCGAAGAGCTGTCTGGTGCCCTGGACAGGAGACGCCGTAGGCGGGAAACAAAGCTTCACACCTCAGCTCTGGAGCGCTGGGACAAGGCTGTCATTCTGGGCAAAGGTAGCTAAATGTTTAGGCCTGCCCGTTCGTCTGCACACAAACGCGGCCATTAAGGAGGCTCTGGGGTGGCCACGCCGCCTGCAAGGACACACTGTCTCCTTGTTCCCTTCGGCACTGAGCCTTGGTGTTCGGAACACTCATTAAACACACATCAGATTGGGTTTCAGGGAGTCCCAGAGTCCAGGACAGGAGAGAATGGGTCCTTTCAGCTTCCCTGTAATTCATGGATGTTGTAACCAGTGTGCTGGGCACAGAACCTCCTTCTTCCTGCATTCCAGGGCTATGCACAGAGTGTGTGTGAGTGTGTGGTGTGTGTGAGTGTGTGTGTGTGAGTGTGTGTGAGTGTGTGAGTGTTGTGTGAGTATGTATGAGTGTGTGTGAGTGTGTGTGTGAGTGTGTGTCAGTATGGGTAGTTATGTGAGTGGAAGGGGCAGTTCTGTGAGTAGATGGGGTATTTCTGTGAGTAGATGGGGTAGTTATGGGAGTAGATGGGTAGTTATGTGAGTAGATGGGTAGTTATGTGAGTGGATGGGGTATTTCTGTGAGTAGATGGGGCAGTTATGTGAGTGGATGGGGCAGTTATGTGAGTGGATGGGGCAGTTCTATGGATAGATGGGGCACATGGACTGTGACTGGTTTCCAGGGTGGTTTGGGTAGAGTCTTTGTTACCCGTGTTGCTATGTGTTTCAACACATAGGGAAGAGGGTGCTCTTAAAAATGTATAAACATTTATTATATATAAGAATTTTTGAAATATACAAACATTTTGTGTCTCATGATTCCACTCAAAAATTTACCATCTTCAGGCATGATTTCTCATAATCCTTATTAATGTTATAATCTATAACATTTTTAATTTTTTGAGAATAACTATACTACATTTATATAATTTCTAGCTCTCCCTTTTCCTCTCCAGTTCCTCCCATATCCTTCCCATTCCCCTCTAGAACTTACGACTGTCTATAATTACTAAGTATGATACCACACATACATACACACACACACACACACACCATACTGAGTCAGGGACCCAGCATCGTCTCTGTTAAATCACACTGGTTGGTAGCGCCTGTCTCAGTCACTTTAATGGCACTGTCCTTTGCACAGTACGGACACCACTCAGGGCGCAGGAACATGAAGACGTGACACGATACACCAAGGCTGCAGTGAACATGTCTTACCCGAAATCCTACCCGAACACCATACTCCGCGGTGTGAGCCGCCCACAGTGACCCAACAGCAGGAACTTACTCAGACGCCGTTAGGAAACAATGTTTCAGCGAACATAAAGCCAGGCAGGAAGGGTCAGCATTAAAAGAAAACAAAACAAAACTCTCTTAGTCTTCATGACTGAACTTTACTGGAGGGCAATGTGCATTTAGGGACACAGTCGGTGTACCCCCTCCCGAGAGCGAGGCCACCAGGGGTGACGGGGTTCCACCTACGGTCTGACCCACTCAATGAGCTTCATCCAAGTCAGGGATGGCATTGTGCTCCCAGAAAATCAATTTAAAATAACCACAGGCCCACGAGCGTGTTCCTGAAACAAAGGTTCAATCCTCTGCTAGAAATTAAACCTGTGTCAGAAGAAAAAGTTTACAGAAACTAAATCTGACCAACCGTGGAAACAAAAAGACCTCATTCTAGAAGCCTGCATCTGTCCATCTGTCTTCCATGCCACATTTCTGAGTTTAGCAATGCAAAGTAACCTCCACATATTCCACACAGTGATGCCAAAAGAGACTCTGATTCCAGCTGCACGTGCACATGCTCAAGCTCGTGGATGTCCTATTCTACAGAAACCGCAGCAGCTAAGAGTCACATGCTGGAAGACGCGGCGTGTCCAAGTCTCACTGAAAGATAAGAGGGGCCTTTGGGATCAAATATGCTCGCAAAAGGAACTCTAGTTCTCCACAACCGGGCCTGTGAAAAAAGAACATTCTAAGATTAGGAGAATGATTAAGACTGATGCTCTATCAGTCTCCCAGGGGAACAAAGGACAGCAGAAGCAAGCTTAGCAGCCAGGCCACACAGCAGCACCAGCGTCTGAACACCCTCTCCCGTTCTTGTGACCCAGCAGAGAGCCACTGGTGCCCAGAACTCCATCTCCCCCCCCTTCACAGCAGCCCTCCACCGACAGACTTCCCAATAAAATAAAAACAATCCAGAAACGTGTTCCTCCGCTTGGCAAGCCCGAAAGAGCGGTGACAGAAACTGCCTGCTTCCTAGGCAGGAGGGCCCCGCCGCGGTGACTTCAGCACTCACCGGTTTCACCAGCTTTGAAAATTTTTATAAAGCACAACTTCCACCTTTTTACCAAATCCTCAGCAGTAAATGCATTCTGCAGGGCAGTCCTGAAGACGCAACGAGACAAGCTGCACGCATGCGCTAAGGGAGGTAACCCAGGACATCTCCAGACTACTGCTTTGCCGATGCCTTTAAAAATACCGTGCAATAGTCAATTAAGAAAGCAGATGCTGGGGCTGGGGAGATGCTCAGTGGGCAAAGACCCAAGTTCGAATCCCAAGCACCCACACAGAAAGCCAGTCATGGCCCTGTCCCCGTGACCTGGCATTGCAGGGCAGAGAAAGGGAGATTTTTGAAGGTATGCTGCCCATCAGCCTGCTTCGCCCTGACAGCAAGCTCTGGTTCAGCGACACGCCGGGTCTTAATGCATAAAGCAGAAAGCAATGAAGATGCCTTGCTCTGCCCTCCACACAGACAGACACGCACACACACGCACACACACGCACATTCACATGTACACCTACTTCCCACACACCACGCATTCATGTGAAACACTACTTAAAACAAGCAGCCAGATTCTGAGTTTGCTGAACACAGGGGATGAGCACTGAGGAGCTGTTCTGATTTTTACCCATCCCCCAAGTCACCGTTGGCTCACCAATGCAGAAACTGGCCCAGTGCTGCTAAGAGTATCTATCAGCTCTGAACACCTTCAGCCTGCCCAAGATTACTCTGCAAGCCAACGAGGCAGGCAGAGCCTTAATGTTAAAAGACAGTTGAGTACCACGAACAGTATACAATACAGAGGCCAGTGACAATCAAAGCAGAAATTCAGGAACATGAAGACAGATTTCACACTGCTGCATAAACGGTTAGATGCTTCTAGAGACACTGCTTTCAATGACCACAGAGGCGCGGCTTGTTGAAATACAGAAACAATAAGTTTCTTCAACTTTCACTCAAAGTGCAAAGTTACACCATTCATGGTTCATCTCCACAAATCTCCCTCCTAAGTTAGTCGCTGTCCCTCTCGGAAAGCTTTGCACCTCTCTACCTGTGCCAGCTATGTCTGCAGCAGCCTCACCAGCACCCTCTTCACACCTGTCTCATCTGCCCAGGCAAGTTCAATTATCTTATTTCTGCTTCAAGAAAGAATGTCATGGAAGCTCCAATGCGCAATTATCAGTTATCCAGGCACCTCAGGGTGAGGTGGGACAATGGATCGGTGTGACCTCAGAGGACACATGTCAGCATGCCACACACACTGAAACACACCAGAATCACAGCTCAGGAACTCAGCCCCCCTCCCCCCAGGGATCTTTACTGATACAAGTGGGGGGGGAACCTCACAATGGGAGGGCGGGCTCCAAAGACACCAAGTGGTAATGTGTCTGACCACAGGAAATACTTGCAGTGAGGACTTTTGTTTCCTGTAGATAATAGGAAACTGTTTTCTCTTTCTTTTCTCTCGTTCTTCCTTAAATCTAAAGACACCATAGGGGGTAAAAACAAAACAACTCTACAAGGACACAATTTCAAAGGTAACTTTTCAGTAAATGTCAGATTGTTATCTACCAACTGACAGATCATGGAGTGAGCCGTAACAACCTGCACAGTCAGAAATGTGCAGACTCGAATGTCAAGGTAACATGTCAATGCTACAAAGTAACTCTAGTGTGCCTATGGGTGGACAAAAAATGAGAGCCCCCTACCTTGCTTGTCCCTACTGCCAAACCTCACGGCTCACTACAGTGCTCCAAGGGTGCCTCATGAAACATGGGATTCCTTCATGAAAGACTGGGTGACTGATTTACTTTGCGAGTTAACTTCAACTGATTTCCTGTCCCCTTTCTCAGCCACAAATTATAAGGCAAAGGAAAACCAGAGCCACCCGGGAGTGAGGAGCCATTTTGCAACATTGTATAAAATTCAATATACAAATGAAATGAGGAGAGAGGCTCCCGGCTCAGTGGCTAAGAGTGCTGGCTGCTGGTAATTTCCTGTAATGCTGATTGACAGCTGGTAATTTTCTGTAATGCCAGTGGGTTCCACGCCCTCTCCTGGCCTCAGGAGGTACTGCATGCACATCTGGTGTGTAGAAATATACACAGACACGCCTATACACATAAAATTGTTGAGAGGGAAGGACTGTTGTAACCCCCAAATCAGATGTTAAAAGAACATTTTTCCTAGTGCATTTGAAAATAAAGTCAAGTCACAGACCCCTATGTATATTCCCTTCAGATACAGCTCAGTTGTGTAAGAACTCAGGTGTATGTTTGTTATAAAGACAACTAAATTCTACTTTGGTTTGAGTATTTAAGTGCTCTGAGGTTGACTCTCCTTATATGGACTTTGGGGGAAATACTGTTGCCATTCAACAGGAAAACAAAATTATGTGGCTGTGAATTTTGGAAAAAGAAGTGACTTTTTCTATAGTGACTAAGCAAGATTCACTGCAAACAGTATGCAAAATATTAGTTATTTTTGTAGAAATTAGGCATATTAATTGGACATATGTTTTTCATTTGAGGTTCTATTTTTGTAAAAGTAAAAAAAAAAAGTTACTATGTCAGAGAGGCTTTCAACACTGTAACTAGTGTGCTTTGGGAATAATTCCCAGGTGACAACTCCTACCCCGAGCCTCTGCCATGCTTCCCACACGCAGGCCCATCTGGACCCTGGGCTCACAGCATCAGACAAAACCAGGATGCCACAGACCCCTGACCCCCAGGAAACAGCACAGTCCTGCGGCTGAAGTCAAGTATGGCAGACAGAAATCCATCCCAGTGTTCATGTGAGAAGTGGGCGTGGGCCAGCGCTGGCCTGGTGTCCGAGCCAGGCACAGCTGTGGTCACTAAGAGACCTTTACACGACATTTCACAGGGGTCCTTTCACATACTGCACTGAATTTAAATTAGATTTAGATACCGCTTGAAAGTGCCTGGTGTGGGGCTCGCAGATTCTACAGGAGGAGTTGGTTGGGCAGGGAAGGCGGGTAATCTGACCTAGGTAAAGATGGCACCTCTGTGAATAAATCTCAGGCTTGCCAGGTCCAAAGCTTTGCCTGGCAGATGCTGAAATGCAGCGCTCTAGGATCAATACTTAGTTCAGTTTTTGGTTTTTTTTTTTGGTGTGTGTGTGTGTGTGTGTATGTTTGAGTCCATACAATTTTGGAATGCCTTCTTTTAATAACTGAGGAGAGTTTAAACACGAAAGCTAATGAGGCACTGAGGTTTCCCGTCACCAATCTCTGAGACCAGTCAACCTTGCATTACATCTATTTTCCCGTCTATTTGCATCTGAACATTAACACACTCCTTCTATCCGATGGCACCGTGTCACCCTCCCTGAAGGTGCCACACGCCCAAAGAGCAGGCTGCCCAAGAGCACGGCACCACGAGACCCCGAATGAGCCAGACGGGGACATCTCTTGGTTCCCTGGAGCTGCTTTTAATTCTTGGAATCCTTTTTCAGATATAATAATTTCCCACCTCCCACCCGGGTGTGTAATTCAGGTTGGACCTGAGACTCAACGCCAGGAATTGATGATGGCATCTGCCTCTACGGCTATGGGAACCAGTAGGTCTCTGCTTTCCAGACACAGGAAGGACAAGCCAACAGGAAATGATCCAGAGAGGCAAGGGTCCTCTGTTCCACAGGCTAATAGTGCTCGTGGTGCCGCGAGTAGAGCTTAGGCGCCCTCACCACATGCCCGTCCTACCCAAATCTTGCTGACCTTTGCGGATGCCCAGAAGTCTCTCTGTGGCAGGCTGGCTGATTGGCTAGCTGTGATGGCCAGAGTGATATTGGAGAACATCTAACTTTATTCCCATCTGCGTGCTAAATGACATGCTCTCTGGTGCCACCACGTATGATGGTTGTCATGGAAAACACTGGGAAGAATGATGAAGGGACTGAAGTACCCAGATCCTAAGAGGAATCCCAGCTGTTACTGGGGGTGGGGGATGGGATAGATTCCTCTCTTCCAGCCCACCCTACGTCCTCACTCTGTCTTCACTCTGTGTCTGGTCCCTCCTGTGTCCTGTCTTCACTCTGCATCTTTGTCCTGCCAACACTCAAGGGTGAGGGAGCTGATTTTTGAGCTTATCCCCTACTCCATTTTATTTTAGATTTTTCTTTTAAATTATGTGTATGTTTATTAGGCTCTGGAGTCCTTGGCAAGAACAGGGTTTGCTTTCCGCTGCGAGCCATCTCTCCAGCCCTTCCCACACACTTCTTAAATCCTTCAAGAAACATCTGCTTTACTTCTCAGTTGGTTTTCACTCCTGTTACTTGTTCCACAAATCCTAGCAAGAAAAGAGACACCGTGTGTGGGGAAATTAGAAATAGCAGCTCAGCTGTTCTGAGGAGGCCAGCAGTCCTGAGCGTCTGTGACTCAAATGGTCACAAAGTCCTCAGGGCCCCGCTTTACACAACAGAACAAGCTGGCGAGCCTGCGGACCTGCAAGGTGAACCCGGGGTTCTCTTCACGCAGAGGTGGGGTGGGGACAAGGAACAGACTCCTCAATGCTTCCTCATGCCCAGGTCTCAGTGTCTGGATACATCCAAACATGGCCCGATTTTCCAAAGCACAGAAGGAAGGACCAAGTCTTGAAGCTCCTACAGAAGGAATAGGAATCAGGGGACTTGGGTCATGACGATCGGAAGCTCAAATAGCCACATGTCCCTCCACTGCCTGCCGTGGTGACAGCGCCCCTCTGCTTACAACACTGCGTGCCACTGTCCACTGTGATGGAGCTAGGGACCACAAGTCTGAGGAGAGCCGGGTGAGGAGCCCGCAGCTCGGCCACCGCAGGCATCTGCTGTTTGCTCTCTGGCTTCAGAGCTCTCAGCCTCCCGGCTCCCCACGGGCCTGGTACTTTTCCAGGAAAGGGCTTTTGCTCCAAGCCTTTGGCCCACCTGCTGCTGCCTGTAATCGTCCAGGAAAGCTGAGAGGTCCTCTCGCCAGCTCCCTAGTTGGATCACTCCACATCTCCAGTAGAGCCCCGGGGAATGCCACCTTGGGAGCCACTGGTGTTGAGATATTCACGGGGCCTTAATTGCCTCAAACGGAAAACAGCCATTGAAAAGGCTGGGGGCGGGAGTCTTCATTACGCAAATTCCACTGTCATGTCGAATTGCGTGGGTTTTCACCACAGACCAGCTTGTGCTGGCCCCAGCGTTGCAAAAATGAATAGGGGTGTTCTGGAGAGCCCAGCGCCATTTGCCTAACACTTTTCCCTATGACTGTCATTTGACTGTTAAGTTTGCCCGTGCCGAGAACGAACACTACCATTACTGATCACCCATTGAATGCGTGTGTGGTGTAACTTGGCACATCACTGTGGTGCGAACTTTAACGGTATCCCGAAGAGGTAGAAACTACCCTGGGAAAATTTAATTGTTAGCAGGGTCACTTTAGACATATTGGGATACAAATGCAGCTTTGATGCGCTTTTTAAAAAAAGAGACAAATTTTAACCATCTGGGTGGTGGCGCACACCTATCTATAATCCGCACTCACACCCAGGAGCCTGGAGAGTAGGAAGCCAACTAGAGAAACACAGCAAGCCCAGGTCCCGAAGAAAAGGGGCAGACAAACAAATTCCAGAGCCTAGCCAGGGTCACAAGGGGCTAATGACAGAACACTAAGCTTTTCCTTCCCGCTGAGAGAAAATGGCCTACTTTGCAACTATCCTAATGACTCATCTCAGCAGAGCTAGAGTTCAAGCCCTGGTCCACCTGCCCCTCGGCATCCACACGGGCCCCATTCACCACCAGGTCCTTGCAGCCCCTCCCTCATTGGTCCCTTCCACACGTGGGGCATCTAGAGCTTCAGGCTCAGCACCTGGCAGCACGGCCAGGGAACCAAGATGGGGGCAAAGCAGTCTGCCTAGAGCCGGCGGCTGTCACAGTAGCTTTGCCCCTTTGCTGAGCATGGAGGGGAAGGAGGCTGTAACAATCCTTCCCTCTCATCCCTTCCAGACTCATTTATTTAAGTCCTCCTTTCTTGTGTCTTTTCCCCGGGGGGTTGGGGGGGACCGCCCTCTTCATTTGCTAGGACAATACACCCAGGCCACAAGGTTCACAGGATCTAGCAAGCAGGCAGGTAGGAGGCTGTGGCTCAGCCTCCCAGAATTTCTCTGAAAAGAGCCAACTGCATGGATCTGCATAGCAAACGCACTGGCCCTGGAGGCAGAAACCTTACAGCAGGAAGCCACCACAGGGCTGGTTCTACCCACCAGGGGGTCCCCACAGAGTTTGTTTTTGCTTCTCTGTTAGTGGGAGCTGGCCGTCCTTGGCTGGTAGATCACTACACCCCAGCCTTCCTCCACTGAGTTGACAACTGCCTTGCATTAAGGACCCACAGGTCCTAGGACGGCCGCATCTTCCCTTACACCTCCATTACACAGTGAAGTAATTTCCATCCGCCATTAACCTGGGGTTAGAACTTGAACGCATTGTTGTTTTAGAGTGTGTTTGTTCTGTTGTGGGGAATTTTGTTTTGAGACAGAGCCCCGTTCTTTGCCCCAGGCTGGCCTCGGAGCTCAGCTCCCTCCAAAGTGCAGGGTTTTGATTCAGCGAGGACTGCATGAAAGAAAAGCCTGTGCTTCCCCTTAACCAAGTTATGTCTGCAGTGGAGTCAGAGACTGAGACTTAAAAGCAGTCGAGCTATCTGATGGGAGCAGCTCAGCCCGTGGGAGGGGCCCCGACCCAGGACGATTTAGGTCAACTCTCTGTCCTGTCTAAGACTCTTGGTCTTGAGTAGAAAATGTTTCTGTATTTTTTTTTTCAACTTGTGTCCTACCCACCCCACACGCATAAAAAAGGCCCTGTCTTCCAGAGCTGCCTCTATTTACAAAATCACTGCCCGGCGGGGGCTCATTATTCCACCCAGTTCCTTCAGCCTCTTTTCAAATGAGCAAGAACATTCCACAATTTCTTCCCACAGGATTAAAATTAAAACACAAATGCTAGCAGCGACCTGCCCCTTCTCTGCCCACATCTTCATCTGCAGAGAGCCAACACCAACCTTGGCCACTGCACAATGGATTTTGCAAGAGGGAAGTCATCATCCAAGAGGGTAGGTGGGTGTTTGTGCAGCACGTTCCCCAAGCACCGGGGAAAGGGAGATGGGAGGCTGCCCAGGGCTCCCTGAGCAGGCAATCCAGCTGAGTCGGCAAGCTCTACACCGAACGGAACCCAGTGTTAATTAATTAATTAAATGGAGATGCTGGAGAGATGCGCAGTGGATAAGAACACTTGCTGCTCTTGCAGAGGACTCAACCGCTCTAAGGGGGGCAATGGTGCTGCCTTCTGTCCTGTCGGTAGCTGTGAGCTTATGGCTCTCACACACACACACACACACTCACACAGGCTCACACACACACACACACAGGCTCACACACACACACACACACAGGCTCACACACACACACACACACAAGCTCACACACACACACACACACAGGCTCACACACACACACTCACAGGCTCACACACACACACACAGGCTCGTGCACACACACACACACACACAGGCTCGCACACACACACACACACACTCAGGCTCACACACACACACACTCAGGCTCTCTCGCTCTCTCTCTCTCTCTCTCTCTCACACACACACACACAGGCTCACACACACACACAGGCTCACACACACACACTCACACACACACACAGGCTCACACACACACACACACAGGCTCGCACACACACAGGCTCGCACACACACAGGCTCGCACACACACACGCACACAGGCTCGCACACACACACACACTCACACACACTCACACACACAGGCTCACACACACACACAGGCTCACACACACACACACAGGCTCACACACACACAGGCTCACACACACACACACGCACACAGGCTCACACACACACACACAGGCTCACACACACACTCACACACACTCACACACACTCACACACACACAGGCTCACACACACACACAGGCTCACACACACACACACACACAGGCTCACACACACACAGGCTCACACACACACACACTCAGGCTCTCTCGCTCTCTCTCTCTCTCTCTCTCTCTCTCTCACACACACACACACACACAGGCTCACACACACACACAGGCTCTCACACACACACACTCAGGCTCTCTCTCTCTCTCACACACACACACTCAGGCTCTCTCTCTCATACACACACACACACACACTCAGGCTCTCTCGCTCTCTCTCTCTCACACACACACACATACACACACACACACACACACACGCACGCACACTCAGGCTCACATACATAATAATGCATCTTTTTTAGAAAACAAGGTAGAGCTGGACATGATGTTGCCAGCCTTCAGCCCCAGCCTAAGAGGCAGGCTGACCCTTTAAGTTCCAGGACAGCCTAGTCTACATCATGAGTTCCACAGCCAGGGACACATTGAATCTGCCTCAAAAAAAAAAAAAAAAAAAAAAAAAATCAGGCTGGAGAGCAATGAAGAACCCGTGTTAACCTCTGGCTTACACATACACAAGCATGTAAGTGCATACAACTCCACACATCCTGCAAAGCAACTTCGAAAGACCTTTCTGCCCATCCTATTTCTAGAGGAATAAAAATCATAAAGAGTATATATTCTAGGTGAATGAGCGAGAAGACACAAGCCTTTGCCTTCAATTAAGCAGCGACACAGTCCTACCCCATCACTCAGAAATGTCACTGACTTCAAAGCATGTTCGGTAGATCAAGGACACCTTCCAGAAAGGGACTTGGGCTTCTCTGTGTCACACACACAGAACCAGAGGCTCAGAGGAGAACTGGGGAGATGTTCGCACCAGCAGGAGGGTCAAGCACCAGATCAACCCTGACAAACAGGGCTTCCCGGTCAAAGCGGCAGGATAAATAAATCAGCTTTGACCAGCCAGCCAAACACACGCAGTCAGTCACGGGACTCCCAATCATCTCTACCCTTCCTGCTATCTGCTTTCTGGCTCTTTAAAGTCCTTTCCAAATGGGAGATTATAGAACTTCACACCTAAACCTATCGATTTTACTAATTGCATGGAACACAAATATCTCATTGGTGCGGCCTTTCCTATACGTGTAAACTTACATGCTACACGTATGAACTTTGAGTTGCAGATGGCGAACATGGGAGTCATGATGTCTGTTACCTCGAGGCTATAAGCTCAGACGGGACTTCTGTGTTTACAAGCACCATGCCTGGATGAGGGAGAAGGAAGAGTCTGCCAGCCCGTGGAGCTGAGTTCTAATCCCCAGCCCCCACGGACACAGTCAGGCATGGCTGCACAAGTCTGCAGTCCCAGACCGGGGGGTGGAGAACTTGCCCCAGCAGCAAACTTGGAATGATAAATTTCCACCTCAGTGGGAGACCCTCTTTCAAGGTAGCAAGACAGAGCAACAGAGGAAAATGGCCAAGCTGTGCTCTGGCCGCTGAGCGTGTGGGTCCATGCACATCCTCATACACACACACACACGTGTACAACACACCACACCCCCAAAATAATAAACAAAAGTTCCCAATCTTTCAACAGAAGAAAGGGGGTACTCGGAGTGGGAGGGGGAGGGGGAATGGGAGGGGAAGGGGAGAGGGGAGGGAGGGGGAAGGGGAGGGGAGGGTTCTGGGGAAGGTGTTGAGGGAGGACAAGGGAAAGGCTGTAAGGGAGCCTGTAACAACACACAAACAACAAAACACATCCAACTCTCCATGTCCTAACAGCGCCTTGCCCAAACACACTTCCCCAAACGGGAGTGAGCATGAGGAACGAGCTCACCCCACATAAACCTGTCTGCTGCTGATCCTCTGCCCTCCCTATGCGCCCAGTAACAAAGTTCCAATTGTTACGTGTTAACAGTTTCCCTGGAGCACCGTAAGCATTCAGAAAAATCCAACCAGAGGGCGTATACAATTCCTCTTTAAAGGAAGGTGGTTTGAATACTCCCACACCCAAGTCCAAGATCATTTCTGTGTCTCCCCGGCCCCCATCACGAGCCAATCGACAGGTAAGTGCCATCCCCTTCCCAGGCCCAGACAACTACCCATGTACCTGCCTTAGACCAGAATACTACCCAGTAAAGGAGCCAACCGACAGGGAATCTTCATATCTGACTTTCAAAAAAAAAGTATTTACATTTTTTTGAGAATTCCATACATGAATACAGTATTCATATCATTACCACGTCCAACCCTTTGCCCCTTCAAACCTTCCACTCTCTTCCCATTCTCTCAAATTCAAGACCTTTAAAAACAATCAGTTACACATATGCATATGTATATGTATGCGTAAGTACAGCCCACTGGGTCCCGTTAGTGTTGCCTGTATGTGCGTATGTTTAGGGCTGACCACTTGGGATTGGATCACCCTTCTGAGAGCTCACGCCTGCAGAAGGACCAACCTTCCCTCTCGCTGCAGCCACAGACTGTGGCTTCTCATGTGAGGGTGGCGTTTGGTGAGATTTCCCCCATCGGCACTGGCAGGTCAACCTGTGTCCCCTTTATAAGGTCTTCCAGTTGAGGCTTCAAAGGTTCCGCCCCTTAGCATGCACCTGGGGTTTGAGAACACTGGGCACGTTTCATCAATATAAACGTTACTGTGATTTCTCGCACAGTCAAAGAGGCCCAGTTCCCCACAAATCACAAGCATAAAAATCAGAGACTCCCCTGGGCCCACTAACCACCTCCTCCCAACTCTGAGCCTCCTTCACACTGGGGCTTGCTACAGAAATCTGCAGGGGCTGCTCTCCAGGGCCAAGGGGTGGGCGGCAGCATCAAGCTGGCCCCGCCACACCCTCAGCACCCCTCAACTGGTCCACGGGCTTCCTTTCCGTGCGGATGGGATCTGAGCCGCTGCAGCACTGCCCAGCCAGCCTCTTCTGTACACGGACCACTACGCTAAGGGAAAGTTGTAACACAGAGGCTGTGGAGTCCCTGGACGGGGGAGGCGTAAGGTGACTGGCACTTGGATGGCCACCGTCAGAGGAAGGGCTATGACGGCACTCATCTGTGCCACACGGGGTGACCTGCGCTTGGAGGGAAGACGAACGATCGTTGTCTAATCTGGTCCTCAGTGCTTCATCAGACGGTAACGGGGGGGGGGGGGGGCTGAAAATGGGACAAACAAGGAAGCAAAGGGGTGGACGTGAGCGGCAAAGCCCCTCCCACAGGGGCTACGTCAATTTTCATGCCTTGGCACCGGGCAGGCGCGGCAGTGACGGAGAAGAACTTCTCTACCTGCCCCCATCAGACCCAATCACGGCTTTCTGGTCAAGGGCAGAGTCTTTGTGCCCAGGGGTGGCGATGAACCGAAAGCCTGGAATGTGCTCCTCTATCTTCCTTGCTACAGGGGAGGTAATGAAGGGCCCTGACTCGGTCTGTGTAGGGGTCAAGAATTAGGGCGTTTCTACAATAATAAGCCCCCTTAAAAGGAGTCCCAGTGTAAGGAAAAGGATGTTTGCCTGTGAATGTTAATGGCCACAGCCCCGCAGATCTGTTTGGTTTGTGAAATTCGGTCACTCTAACTAATGAGGTTGCTCCAGGCAACCGTCCCCCTCCTGCCCTGCCTCCTGCTTAGAGGACAGCTTTCTAAAGAAGCACAAGCCACGTGCCACCACATGTGCACACATGAATAAATAAACAGTAAGAACATCTGTTTCTTTTCATCTACCTCTGTGCTAACGCATGTTCGTGTGGCAGGCACGGGACATGCGGAGGACAGGGGACTACCTTCTATTTCACTGCCTATGCCGGGCTACCGGGACACAGCCGGGCCAGCGGGCTGCGTGCCGTTGGAGAGTCTTCTGTCTCGCCTCCCACCTTAAAGGAGAAACATGGAAACTGCAGTGTCCGAAGGCCCAAAGTCAGTCTTCTTGCTTACATGGCAAGAGGTTTACACACTGAGAGCTCCCCGGCCCCACACCGCTCTTAAGGAATGTGAAGCATCCCTGTATACATCATTTCTGGGATTATTTCCTGCCAAAATGCAAGAGAGTTCTACACCCAGCCTCATTGGTTTTCCCGGCCCAGCCCTCTTAGGCGTTTGACTCTAGAAAGCTTAAACGATGCCCTAGCAACGATGTAGAAATCATGAATGACATGCCTCAGCTATGCAAAGAGCAACAAATGCCAGGAAAACTCTAAAACAAGAGAGGAAAACGGGCCACGTGTTAACCTGCCTCAGAGACCTATCGCATCAGAGATGGGTGAGGTTTTGGCCCGAGACAGTAACCCCCCCTAACTGTTCCCTTCATGCAGGTTTCCCCCGCCACCCAAGAGAAGCCATCGGTAAATGGTATCAGACCTGACACACAAGGCAGAGAAAACTCTACAAGCCCAACAGAGAAAAGGAAGAGCAGTGG
The DNA here is from genome assembly GCA_030556225.1 of Cricetiscus sungorus. Lineage (NCBI taxonomy): Eukaryota > Metazoa > Chordata > Mammalia > Rodentia > Cricetidae > Cricetiscus > Cricetiscus sungorus. Next base: position 58,594,512 of record JANBXA010000741.1, on the reverse strand, counting down.
GCAGTTGGAGCTGCTGCTGCCTGTACGGCTCCCTCTAGCCTGGGATCTGTGTCACCTCCATACTGCTGACCTCTGGGGCCCACGGCTCTTTGCGGCCAACTATGTTACGTACCCTAGCCTCTTCCCACCAGATGTCATAGCAGACCAACACTTGTTCCAGGCATTGCTGAGTATCCCTCTGGGCAAGATGGCCCCATGGCGCCGACCCCTGCTTCAGAACTGCGAATCTCGGGTTTGGAAAGACTAGGAAATCATCTGCCACTTAGGAGACAGTAACAGACCCCCTCTAAAGGTGACTCTCTATTTGAGCGAGCCAACCTGATGGCCGTCTCTCCTCAGGACATAAGAAACTGACTGTTTTTCATAGAAATGATGAAACTTGAAGAGCACCGTGTGTATTTAAAAATACGCTGTTTTTAAAATGTCACTAACAATGCTGCTCTTTATATTAGAAAAAAAAAAATTGGGCGGATAAATGAAAAGTGGGTCCTTCAGCTTAAGGATGGGATCTCTAGGGTTACTACCTGGCAAGGGTACACTGATGAATGCAGAAATGCCCTACATGTTTAAAACACACGTGTACACTCATGAATACAGTGTTATAGAACAGAACACCTCCGTGGAAGTCAACCCGTTGGAAAAGCACAGACACATGCTGTAACAAGAGGGTCTGGAACACTTGCCTGCCTCCTCTCACTGCCACTGATGGGGGACGTCCTTCTGTATGCTGTGAACGTATGCTTCCCTTATTGGCTGATGAGTAAATGCTGATTGGCCAGTAGCCAGGCAGGATGTACAGGCGGGGCTGCCAGACTAGGAGGATTCTGGGAAGAGGGGAGGCAGAGAAAGGGTCACTGGAGAGATACCATGTAGCTGCTGAGGAAGCAAGATGCACGGGCATCACTGAGTATGCTTGGAGATGCACAGATGAATAGAAATGGGTTAATAATTAAGAAAGAGCCAGCCAATAAGGAGCCTGAGCCACCGACCAAACAGTTTATGATTAATATAAGCTGCAGTGTGTTTATTTGGGACTGAAGGGCGCGACACCAGGCAGAACAGAAACTCCGTCTTCAGCAGCCATGAAAATCAGAGGTAGGGACTCAACTACTCAGTGACTGGCCGGACGCCGACCCCACATCTTCGGTTCAGAACCCTGAGCAAACACTGCGAGCGACCATCACACAACTCAGGGGAGAGCCTGATGTCGTCTGCGCCCAACAAAGTCAGCTTAGCCAGACAGCACAGACGACCATCCTTTCACCTCCGGGGAGAAGGGGAAAGCGGGGACGTTAGACAGGGCCGAAGTTATTACAGGCTATGAGCTGAAGTTCTGAAGGATATCATCGGAGCAAAGGTTTCAGCAATTCTTCTGCCGCTTGGGATCGCGACCGTGTACAATGCTCACGGCTTCCGAATCCTCTACAGACTGAAGGAGGATTTGAATGTATAATGTCAAAGCTCTTACTTCAACACCCACACCTGCTGGGAGCCATCTATGCAACGGAACAGTTGCAGCAGCTTTTATATCTCCTGGCTGGGGACCGACTTGTCCCCAGTGCATGGCAGGGGTGGTGTGCGAACAGGGGAGAAAAAAGGGCTGCATTCAGCAAAGGTCAATATTAATAGGATATTATTATTCAATGGACAGAAAAACAGACACCAAACTTATCATAATGGCCACCTCCGCATGGCAGAATTTTTTCCTCTTTTGTTAAGTTTGTTTGAGATTTAAAAATAAAAAAATACTTCAACCAATGTTTTCTGAAATGCAGGTTGTGGGGCTGCAATGCCCAGGGCTCTATCTCTGCACGCCTAATGGAAGCAAATTCTGCCCTCGGCCCCTCTCAGCGGCACACGCCTGCACCGCAGTTCTACTCAGCTAAGAGTCTGCAAAGCCCAATAATCATACGACACCCCAGCTGCTCACTGTCTGCTTCCTGTTCCCACAATCCTACGAGAAGCCCGCTACTCACTCACTCACTCACTCACTCACTCACTCACTCACTCACTCACTCACATCGTCACCCTAGCCGATGCGACAGAATGGCGATCGGCTCGTTCACATCGCTCTGAGCTCCTACAAGGCTGGGGATCGAGCTCAGCTCCTCCTCTGTGGCGCACAGATATCTACACCCAATGTGTTAGTAAGCACGGGACGCGGGTAAGTCTCTCCACGGAGGGACAAAAGTGTCCACACACAGATAAGGACTCCCCATGTTCCTGGGAACAGCTGGCAGACAAATGGCAGGAAGCAAGGTTAGCTGTGAAGAGCCCAGCTAGCTGCTGGCTTCACTCCTACCGAATCCTGTCACCTTCGGCCTAGGGCCCCACACACGTGTGTACATGTGCATGTGTACCGTCACACATACGCACTCACGTATCTGTGAACACGGGCACACACGTATATAAACAACTAAAAAAAAATTAATTGAACAACAAAATTTATACTACAGGGGGCTTAGGGAAGAAATGTTCACAAACTTCCTAGTATACACAATAGGTCCTCAAAAATGAGGGGACTCCCCAGCCCCACTCAGCTGTCCAGGGTGGGGCTGGGTGCCTTCCCAATGGCCCTGCACAGCCATCCAGGGGAAGTCTGGGTTGCCCCTTCCTTTAGTGCCAGGCTTTATGGCTCATTTGTTTCTGCGCTCTCATCAGTCATCAAGGCTAAAATGCACGATGGGGTCGGCGGGGGCTCCGAGGCTAGGGACTTCTGCCTTGCAGCCTGAGAAGCTGGGATCCATCCCCAGGACCCACGCGTTGGAAAGAGAGGACATACTTTATTGTTCTATGACTTCCACGTGCCCGTGGCATGTCACCTGCCCCTCAAAACAAATGAATGCGAAAAGAATTTTAAATGCAGTTGTTTAGCGGGAACCCAGATCTCTCTAGGGACTGGCTGTTGCAGATATCAGGGCCCAGGAAGGAAGCACTCTAGAGTTTGGTTGTAGTGTGTGCCCAGCGTATGTGTGGCTTTGGGGTCCACTCTCAGTGCTGCCACCACACCCTACAAACCCACCCTAATTGGAATATTCAAAAAAAATGTAAATACAGTTTTTAACTTTTTCTTATTTTGTATTTTGGGTACTAAGTCTCATCTCACATAGCCCAGGCTGCCTCATGAGCTTTCTATGTAACTAAGGATGACCTTGAACTTACAGATGAATGCCACAGAGCAGGACCTACAGTAGCGTTCAACAGAGTCACTGAGGAGGGCAGCAGGGCACTGAGGAGAGGCAGGCGCCTCCTCCCGCCGTATACATCTCCCCGGTGTTGCCGGCATTCCAGAGAGTTCAGAAACACCACCCTCCTCCTTCTGTTCCAGCAACACTTAAAAGGGAATCGGAATCGGGGAGGCTTTCTCATGACTGACTCCATTTAGATTTAGAGCAGGAAGGCACGCTAAAATTATTGCATACAGCTGGTTTCGGTCGCAATAAACGTCTTTCCTTCCACCCCAGCTTGCGTTAAAATTCCGAAGAACAAACCAGCATGAACAAAAGCCTGAGGAGGGCACGAAGCCCGCAGCACTCAGTTCAAAATGCCGGCTGCTTCACCAAATAATTAAGCCATGACTTCATCTCCATCGCACACCTGCAGCACAATCTCTTCACAGCGCCACGTGCACAGATGGCTGAGGCCACGGGTCCACACCATAAAAGTCCCAGGGCGTTATCTGGACAAGGTTGTGGACCTGCGGAACCCCTGACCCAGGCAAACACTCACTAATTAACTGCAGTGGCTTCACTGTGCTGGCAGCTGAGTATTAAGAGACGGCTGGACATTCCGTTCCCTCCTCAGGGGAAGGCTCCTCAACAACCAGCAGGGCGACAAGCCAGTAACAAACCACACAGCAGGGCCCTCGCTCTGGCTCTGACAAAGGCAGGCTCATCTGCTGCCATTTAAAACCGTCACTTGAAAAGCCATTTAAATCACTTTATAGTTTCCAAGCTCTTTAAAGGGACGCAGAGGCCAAGCCAGCTGCTACGCCCAGAGCACCAGCTCGCCGGCCAGTGCTGTTTGAAGACGGTGTCTGAGGAGATGGGCAGGGACAGCGTCCGTCCGTGTCTCAGCAGCCCTCGTGAATTAAAAAGAATCCCCAGGTCTGTGCAGACTGGGGAGGAGTGCTCACTCCACTCGGAAGAAATGTTATTTTATGCAGGGAGCTGGAATGAAGGGCTGAGGAACGGCATTGGAGGCAGAGAACGGGGGGCACGGATGGCGAACCAGGAACGGGAGGATGAACGAGCGTGTGCAGGGAGGAGCCTGGGACGGGGAGGAGAGTGACAACACTGGGTCCCTCAGGCCAGGACTCCCATTAGGCCCACGAGTCATTCCTGTTCATTCAAAAGCTCCTCAGGTCCTCCAAAGACCGACAGTGGGCAGCGCTAGGCAGCTGTCTAAGGTCATCCAAGTTCACGGCTCTTCCTTGGGCTTAGAGTAACTTCAATCATGTCCTGTATAAATTTTAACCGAAAGCAAAAGCCTCTAAACAACACATTTATAGATAGATGCTCTAACGTTGCGGGAATAGATATTAAAAATTTTAGCTTACATAAGCGATACCAACCTCTCAAGACCCCGATGAACACTATCAACCAGTCACACGTGTTTACTGACTCACAGCCCATGGACCCCGTGACAGACACGCAGCAGGTCAGGCTTACCCAGGACTTCCAGTGCGTCCAATGGTCTCTCACTGACAAACAAGGACTGAGAAAACGCTCAACAGTGCCTGCTCTGTCTTAACTTAGCTTTGCCCCCGCCACCGCAAATCAAGTGCAGCTGGCAGAGGCATCAAACCCATGTACGAAGTTTGTGCCGAGTTAGTAGTCTCCAGGGACACAAATTTTTGTTGTTTTTGTTGTTTTAAAGGATATGCTTTCTGCTCCTCCTGCCAGAACAAAAACAAAACCAAACTCTTTTGGAACTGACTCTGGACATGCATCCAAATGCATCCATGTGGAGTTATGTCCGTCCATCCCGTCTAATGGTAATGGGTGGACGGGTTTCTGTGCACCCAGGTATACTTGTTGGCAAAGAACAAAAGACAAGTGGACCAACGGGGTGTCACGTTTAACTCACAGTCCAAAAACATCTGGAGACCTTACCGTGATCACAGTGGTTTGTGAACTCAGCTGCAGGAGAAACAGGCAGACCCGGATACATGAAATGGCTGCCTACGATAAAATGGCTGTCAACATTAAACAGCGTGAGTCCTGTTTCCTCTGCCCCCTGGGCAGCAAAGAGCATCCTCCCTGCTGGCCTGAGCTGGCCTGAGCTGGCCTGAGCTGCCCCCGAGGAGACCACTGCTTCTTGCTACACCTCGTCACTGCAACACCCTGGCTGGATTTCAAAATTCACCCAGGAGATCACTCGGATCGGTTTCTTCCTGCCAGTGGAGGCACAGTCAAGCCTTCCTCTGGGCCGTATCAGGCCCACAATTCTTCCCACGAATTTCAAAGTCACCCCTGAACATTTCCTGCTGCCCGAGAGCCGGGGTCCACATGTCCGTGGAGGTCATATTGCCTCTCCTCACTTCCCCTGAAATGTAACGCCGAGTCTCGTGGTTTGGCTGTTATGAGGAGAATGCCCCCCTCTTGGGCAGACACAACGGAGTCCTGTTCTCGCAGGCCTTGTCAGCTTGGTAAATATTTATCCAGCATGCCTGCCTGAGCGAGAACAGGATAACCACCTTTCCCCTTACTTCTCACCGAAAAAGAACACAACCAGCTCTAAGTGCTAGGTCAGTAATCCAGCCACGGTTATAAGGACCCCGCCCCCACCCCCAGATCTGAGCGAACGTGGAGGACTTCAAGAACTTACAGTCTCGGCTCCTGACTTCTCATCTATCTCATGCTTTTAGTACGCTTCTTCCCTTTCTTCTTAAAATCAGTCGCATTCTCTCTCTAAGTGTCCCGAAAGGAAGCAAGATGCTGCCCCAACAGAATCACGCACTGCAACAGTTACTGAGCTCAAATAATGCTAGAACTGGAGAGAATGGTTTAAAAACAAAAGGGGGGGGGTTGCATAAAGCATCGAGCCGCTGTACTACCCTGGGATGGCTAGGCTGGATGACAATGAGTAACAGGGTCACTGACGACTCTAAGATTGTATCCCACACCAATGGTGCCAAGCACAGCGTTGCAGGATGGAGGGGATGTTTCAAAGCTGGGCTAACTGGGGGGCCACAAGCCACAGGTGGCCACTGGGCTCCCGCACACTGCCAGCGCACTCGTGGGCATGGCTAGCGCGACTGTGTTAAATTTTACTTCATTTGCAAACCGTCACAGAGAGTGGGTGAGCACTGCATTGAAGGCTGCACTTCTAGACCACGAGACACATTTATTAACATGCTGTTTAAGACGCAATGTTTTAGCGAACACAAAATCTCTGCCTACGGCTCCTTCTGCCCGACGCTTCTTCCCTGTGAAGTACTGGGCAGCATCTGCTATTAGCCAGCACCCGACTTCTTTAGTGTAAAATTACAGGGAGAAAGCGGAGTATATTAAGACTTCTGCCTAAAACACCGAGTTCGGTGCCCCCACTACCTCCTACTTGTGTAATAAAATGGCTAATTTTTACATTCTCTACAGCATGTGCGGTATGCTGTAATGGCTGTGGATGCTTCCAGAACACCACACTGAAGGGTGGACAGCAGGCACAGGCACAGGCGCACGCACGTGCGCACACACACACACACACACACACGCATGCACGCACGCGCGTGCACACACACACAGTAAGTACTCTGTGTAGACCAGGAAATGTCAACAGGAAACCCCCGCAGGAGAAGATAATTGCTCTCTGCTTCCTACTCTTGGGAAACCCTTCCCAGTGTCCACCCACTCGGCTTAGTTTGTGCTCCACAGAGGTCCTTGTGAGGGACACAGGGGCCATTGTTTCACCCGAGGACTCTGCTCAAGCAAAGCTTTGTCTCCATGTTCTTCTAGACGCTCTCCAAGAAAATACGAGGGAAACTGGGCCAAAGGGTGTCACCTTGGAGCTGTTTACACAGACCCTTCTTTGAGTGACCAAGACGGAGCCAGGAAAGATACCTCACGCTGAGGACTTGGAGACCTGAGGTCAGGAAAGTTACACAGAGGCTGAGAGAACTAGCTGTGAGAGGCTGAGAGCTGCGGGGGGCACAGTGTGTGTGTGTGTGTGTGTGTGTGTGTGTGTGTGTGTGTGTGTGTGTGTGTGTTGTTCTGTGTGAGTATGTCTGTGTGTGTGTGTGTCTGTGTGTATGTGTGTCTGTGTCTATGTGTGTCTGTGTGTGTGTGTGTCTGTGTGAGTATGTCTGTGTGTGTGTGTGTCTGTGTCTGTGTGTCTGTCTGTGTGTGTCTGTGACTGTGTGTGTGTCTGTGTGTGTGTGTCTGTGTCTGTGTGCCTGTGTGTGTGTGTGTGTCTGTGTGTGTGGTGGGGAGGGTTCCACAATTTGTTCCCACCAAGGCCCACATGCTCCACGCTGCTGGCAGCCTGGGGATTGCTAGAACGCCTAGGTTAGAGCCTAGGAGGAAGCAGTTCGGTACTAGGGACCCTGGCCCTCCTTCTTCTTCTCCCTCTGCTTCTTACAGCCATAGGTGACTGCCTTCCTCTGCCCCATGCTGCTTGCTTGCCCCATGACAGTACGGGCCCAAGTGACCATGGGCAGAACCTCTCGAACCCGGAGACCCAGTAAACCTTTCAGCGGGTCCCATCACTCCTGTAAACACGGTGGGTAAGGTCCCAGGCAGTGGGGTCCCCAGTACCAAGAGGCAGAATGCGATCCTACGGAAGGCACTCCCTGCAGAAAGCTGCCCAACGCGACAGTCAGTTACTCTGTGGGTCTGGAATTCAGCTCCACAACAACCCCTTTTACCCTCTACAAAGGTTGGCTCTGTGTGTTAGTGTGGATTTGTTTATTTACTCATGTGGGCGCTCCTGTGTAGGGATGTGTGCGCCTGCCCACAAGGTGTATGTACCCTCGTCCTCACAGATGTGGGGCCGTAACTTGATACCGTGTATCTTCCTCAGTCATAAATTGTTACTGTGTATCTTCCTCGGTTGTACATTGATACTGTGTATCTTCCTAGGTTGTAAATTGTTAGTGTGTATCTTCCTCGGTTGTAAATTGATACTGTGTGTCTTCCTTGGTTGTAAATTGTTACTGTGTATCTTCCTCGGTTGTAAATTGATACTGTGTGTCTTCCTGGGTTGCTGTCCACCTTATTTTTGAGACAGAAGCGCACTCTGAACCTGGAGCAATGATTGGCTCGGCTGCCCAGCCAATGAGCTCCAGGGGTCTATCTGCTCGTCTCAGACTCCCTCTTGCAGTGACAGCATTACAGACACTGCCACCAGGCTGGCTTTTCATGTGGGTGCTGGGGGTCCTCGCACTGGCACTGCAGGCATTTTATTGACAGGGTCATCTTTCCGGCCACATGCACAGGTCAGTTTTGCAGACTAAAACTGTATCGAGACTTAGACGACTGTTGCATTTACCTACACATTCAGGGGTGTTCATCCTCCCAGATGCCAAGTCTCTGCTGAATGCCATAAAATGCAGATGCTAACCCCATTTTACCCTTTCCTTCCTTGCTTTGTTTTTCTTCTTAGCACCTGGGCCCACCTTGCATATGAAGTAGTCAGTCTTCCTGTAATAGAGTATTGTGACATGATCTGTCACTTCATTACTGCATTGTTGGGACCCAGGCAGTGCCTGTAAAGACCTGGGCATGCTTTTGCTACTTGAATTTCTGGGCTGCTGTCTCACACAGGCAATGCGCGTGACTATACAAACTCCACAGGGAGAATTCAGACCACAAGTCTCCAGCCACTAACACAGCACGCAATGCGCACGAGGCAGGGGATGGAGGCAGCCCAGCCGTCTGCAAATTGCGCTACGTGAACCCCCAGCTGCCTGGGGCCCCTCCACCGCTAAGTCCCAGGCTACTGTGTCCCGGCCACTGGAGCACGCGGATGGGCCGTGCCTAACTCCAGCGTCAGGGCCGAGGACAGGGCTGCCTGCTCAGTCAGGCAGAGTGCGCGAACCCTGCAGGAGCAAAGCTCGGCTGGGGACAGCCACTTTCTGCTGACCTCGTCCCCCGAAACTCAGCAGCACGATCTGCAGGGATAGAAAAGCGCTTTACCTTGGCCTCCCCTTACCCAGCCACAGCCGCCCGCTGGCAGGAAATATGCGAGTGCACAAACATTAACGGGGTGGGAAATCGCCGCACTGAGTGAAACGGTCCGGACACGGGAGAAAAAAGCGTCACAAACGCCGTCCCCACAAAGCCCAGAAACAGAATTCATAGCACGCAATGGGCCGAATTAAGATGTGGGGACTTATAAAAATGAATAATTGTGTAATGGGGCCGTGGTGACTTAGAGCAGTCATCTAAATCCCGAGCAAGCCAACACCCCGCCCGGCACGCACTTCATTTACTCATTCATTGGATCTCTGGCTGCAATTACTCCCAACACTGCAACCGGGACAGGAAACAACCACGGAGACGCAGGAAACAGCCACCGAGGGACAGGAAACAGCCACGGAGACACAGGAAACAGCCACGGAGACACAGGAAACAGCCACGGAGACACAGGAAACAGCCACCAAGGGACAGGAAATTACCATCGAGAAGACAGGAAACAGCCACTGAGGGACAGGAAATAACCACTGAGACACAGGAAACAGCCACTGAGGGGCAGGAAACAGCCACTGAGGGAAAAGAAATAACCACGGAGACACAGGAAACAGTCACTGAAGGACAGGAAACAGCCACTGAGGGACAGGAAATTACCATTGAGAAGACAGGAAACAGCCACTGAGGGACAGGACGGCTCTCTGGAAGTGCTGGCTTTTGGGTCAATCCTGGTGAAGTTGAAAGGAAGTGACAAGAACTTCGCAAGCCCACCAGCTGGAGAGGGCCTGGTGGGCATGGTAAGCTATTCGCATTCCGTCCCAAAGGTCAAGGGAAATGCCATGCAGATGCGCATGAGTGGACACACACCACCACTTGCGCATAGTTTAGTGACATCCTTCCTCTGGTTCCAAAGACCTGGCGCTCAGAGAGACGAAATTATCGCTCTTCACTAACATATGCACTCCAGGAATAACCAGTTAGTCTTGTCCCTGGCACGGAGTGGGGGGCGGGGGCGGGGGCGGGGGCGGGATCAGGGGTCTCGGCGGCTGCTCGGCCGGCTGTGAGGACAAGAAAGCAGGAAAGAGGGCGTGCACAGAGGCACAGCAGCCGCAGGGCCGCCCAGGGCAGTCACGCTGCCCCACGGTCACCTGGGGTCACCCGCCCTCTGCTACTGCAGCCTGCACGGAAAGCCCGCCCGTGACGCAATCGCGCTGCCCAAGCCTTTCACCCTGAAGTCAGGCCAAGACTGTCCGTGCGACAGGAGGAGCTCGGGGAGCCGTGTCAGACGTGGGGCACACTTGCCACTCCGCACTTGTGACCTCAGGGCCTGGACTGGGAGGGGCAGGAAGATCGCTGGGACGCAGTGGCCCTGATCAGACAAGACGCCGCCTGTGAGGCCATCTGCCCCGAGTTAGAAGGTGAACGGAGCCGGAGGAACGAGAATCAAGATTGTACACACAGAGACACACATACACACACACACACACACACACACACACACACACACATGCACACACAGAGACGCACACACACACAGGGAGAGATACATATGCATGCTAACATACACACACACACACACACACACACACACACACACACACACACACACACATGCACACACAGAGACGCACACACACAGGGAGAGATACATATGCATGCTAACATACACACACACGCGCACACACACGTGCACACACACGCACACACACGTGCACATGCGCGTGCGGGGTGGGGTCAAAGGGAGAGAGAATTGGGTGAGATCCAATTAGCCAGAACTAAGGGAACGACTTCATTTTTATAATCACCCGCGAGAGGCCCAGTTCACTAATGGCTCTGCAATGCCTGCCTGCCACAGTTTCTAGTGCTGGCCTGGCCCTGTCACAGCTTTTCTCTTTGCAGCTGACACAAGTTAATTTTACTCCTTAAAATTAGCCAGTGATAGAGACTCCAGCGTTCCACTCTTAGAGACATCCACCATTGCTTCACAGGACAGACCGGGCACCAATGACAGCTGCCAACCGTAGGGACAGCAGATCGCGCTGGAGGCGGGGCAGACGGCGCCGCCAGACTTCAGAGGCCTGGATGACAATGACTACAAATGCCACCAAAGAGAAACAAGATAGCTTCTAGGACAAATGACCAGTTTATGACCAGTTATGATTAATTTGGTTAATTTTGGTGCAGAGTGTTTTTATTTACTAGTTTCTATAAATAATAAACTTTTTAAGAATGAATTTTTTAAAATTCACGATCAATGAATTTACTTTGCTACGCGTGCACTGACTGTTTGTTATATACAACTGTCAGTGTGTTCTAATTGCCAAAACTGAAGTACTGACGTTCCACGAAGCCCCTCCAGATTTGCTTCACACGAAAGCAACCCAGTCTGTGCTGTTAGAAAGCAGCCACAGTGTTACAGTGTTCATCCACACTGAGCGCGAAGTCCATGAAACAGCAAAAACCCCAGGCACCAGGGCTGTCTATAAAATGCATTTGTTTGCCAAAGTTAGGGTTTAAAGAAATGATTGGAAAAAAAAAAAAAAAAAAACGAACCAGAACTGAAGAACAGCCAAAGTTTGAGTTTATTGCTTCAATGATCACAATGCTTATTCAGCAATCATGGAGGCAGACAGCGCGCCCTGTGCCCGGCTAGATTCCATTTGGGTTAGTGCATCCACAGGAACCAGAAAGGACACACACACATGCAAACACATGCACACATGCACACACATATGCACACACACGCACACATATACACACATGCACATACATATGCACACATGCACGCACACACATGCGCACACGAACACACATATACACACGCACGCACACAGGCACACACAAACATACATATGCACACATGCATGCACACACGCACGCACATGCACACACAGGCATGCACATACATATGCACACACATATACATGCATGCACATGCACATCAGCCATGAATCAAGGAAGCAGTGAGCTGCAGGTAAACGGTGTCTGAGAACAACTCAGGAAATGTGTCAAGGCCTGGGAGCTGGTGCCTCCTGGAGTGGTTTGGGGGCTGAGGAGACAGGGTGGGCGTACGACAGATGGACCGCCGATCCTGACACCCCAGGACACCAACAGGCTTGTCTCTAGGCCACTGATGGTTTCAAGTGGATTTGACTCCATCGGAAGAGGGTAGGACCTGGAGGGCTGGCTCAGTGGTTAACACACTGGTTGCTCTTCCATGGACACAGGTTCAATTCCCAGCACCCGTGTGGTGGCTCAACCACCTGTAACTCCATTTCCATGGGATCCAAGTACCAGGTATGCATATGGTACGCAAATCTACAGGCAAAACACCACCCACATAAAATATGGACCACTTTTGAGGTCAGAGGGTGATGGGTGTGGAGCACGGGATGGACAGGAAACAGATGAGGCTAACAGGAAGATATGTGGGCTCGTTCCAAGAACAGAGTACACAGGGGACTGATGTGACCAATTACAGCCTACGGGCATGGGTGAAGGATGTCACGCACAACAAGATGCCTGGGGACAGGGGAGAGAGGGCAGAGCACAGAGCCAGGGAGTCTCCTGGCTGGGGGTCAGCAAGCTAGCGCAACGATGTACTTCAGCTTCTTCGGTGACAGTGCCACTGCTCAGGGGTGACATCGCGGGTGTGTGCCCTGCAGTGGGACACCGATCCCATGTGCGGCGGTCGGGAACGGCCTCCACACGCTCACACGTGCAGAAGCTTGTGGAAGGGTCCGGGGGCGAGGCCTTCCTTGCTGGAGGAGGTGTGACGCTGGGGGAGGCTTTGAGGTTGTAAAAGTCCACACCAGGACAATTCCCTTTCTCTGCTGCCTCGGGATCAGGATGCAGCCGCTCGGATCCTGCTCCCGCTCCATGCCCCTCTGCTTCCTGACCAGATAAAGGACTAAACCCCAAAACTAAGCAAGCCTGCAGCTCAATGCTTTCCCTGGGTCCGGGCTGCCTGTCATGGAGTCCCTTCACACCGATAAAACAGGCACGGACACACTAGGCATCCTATACCCGTGGGGACCGCGGTCACCGTGCCCCTCAAGCTGAACCAAAGACTCTGCAGTGACCGCTGTCATTAGCCGCAAATGGCTATCCACCCTGAGTGAATCAAAATTGCATTGAGAGTCCGGTTCCTTGGCCACAGCAGCCATGGCACTCGCTCTGCACATGTCCACCACGGCAAGAAGCCTCCCCCGCAACGGTCCTGCTATAAACTCATTGTGAGGAACTTTCTGATGGGGACGACCTTCTCTGTATGCGTTATTGGTTGATGAATGAAACACCGATTGGCCAGTAGCCAGGCAGGAAGCATAGGCGGGGCTACCAGTCCAGGAGAAGGCTGGGGAAGGAAGGCAGAGAGGCCGCCATGCTGACGAAGGAATAATATGCCGGATTATGGGTAAGCCACAGCCTCGTGGCAATACGTAGATTAATAGAAACGGGTTAGTAATTAAGAGAGAGCTAGCCAGTGAGAAGCCTAACCACCGACCAACAGTTTAATAATTTAAGGGGGTGGGAGCAGGAGCTGGCTTGTGCTCTCTTGGGTCCAGAGAGCATCAGAGGGGCAGAGACTGCAGCTTCCGGAGCAGGATACCAAGGTGGCTATTTACTCCTATCTGTGTGAGTACTTCCCTAATAAACAGCTACTTGTCATTTACCCTGGGTCTGGTGAACTCTCTTAAAACCCCACCTTCAACTTTCACCCAGTAGTATAGGTAAGAAATGACCAAATTCAGTTCCGCTAATAAAAAACTTCACCATCACGGCTGATTTCAGCATTTTCAGTGAAGAAAACCGGCATGCGGAAACAAATCACTCTAGAGTTTTCTTGAATATACACAACATTCAAAGAACGGAAATGAAGTCAGTGCACAGGGTGAGAAGGATTCCCAGCTTTACTTGGGAACAGTATTTATTGTGTCCTCAGCATTGACGTGGTAAGAACGGACCTGCAGGCTTATTATAGCAGGTGTCAGAAATCGCTCATGAATAAATGAATAAAGTAACATCCAATTTATGACACTGCCCATAAAATGAAGAGCACTATCATAGTGGAATTGCTAAATTTTATGTTTTCCCACCTAGCAAGTCCTATGGGTCTTTTTAAATGTGTTTGCTGAGGAGGAAGCATTTTTATGCCAACATATATGATCCATGAACCAGCAAAGAGCTACTCTGGTAAGACTGGGGATGATACAATGGCCTAGAACTCAAATGCTGGTGCATTACAGTCTCACACACGCACACACGCGCACACACACACACACACACACACACGCACATGCACACACACACGCACATGCACACACACGCACACACGCACACACGCACATGCACACGCACACACACGCGCACACATGCACACGCACACACACGTGCACACACGCACATGCACACACACACACCCGGACACACGCACACACGCACATGCACACGCACACACACGCACATGCACACACACGCACACACACACATGCACACACGCACATGCACACACACGCACACACGCACATGCACACGCACACACACGCGCACACACGCACACACACCACACACACGCACACACGCACACACGCACATGCACACACACGCGCACACACGCACACACACACACGTGCTCACACGCACATGCAACCCATCCCCCTCCTCGGCCCACGTCTTCAGAACGGGCGTGAGGAGACTAATAGGGACGTCTCTATGTCTAATGAGCCCCTAAGGAGTCTCATTGTGTAGGCAGGGCTGGGAATGTCGACTAGAGATGACCCAAGCTTGATCATATTCCCCGTACTCCACAGTAGGGTCTCGCTGCTGTGGGTTGGGAAAGAATCGCCACCCTCTTCACAGTCACAAGCAGGGTCCCCTTGACGCCCATTTGAAACAGCGCCACACCTCACACAAGCACACGGGAATTTTGGCTCTGGCTGCGATTACAATCCCCTGGGAACCTGTTGGAGAAATGGCCATCCCAGGCCCATTTGACCAACTGGATCAGAGTGTGGCGGCAGGAATAAGGGCTCTGGGGCATCATTCGACTTCTGGTGACGCTAGCAGCAGGTAGCTGGGACCCAGAACCACTGCACTAGAAGAACCAGGCGTCACATGGTAGTTAATTCTGATGTCCGTGGCCGACTGTGTCATTGGGTTAACTGAGGTAGGAACCAGACGTGAGGCAGCGACACCCCGCAGGCTGGGGCCCTGGACCCAAAAGAGGGAAAAGCGTGTGTGCTGTACCATGCGTGCACGTGTGCTGTGCTGTGCGTGCAGGCTGAGGTCAGGGGGGACTTGTATCCACAAGTCTGTGAGTGCTGATGATCGACACCTGTCTGTCTGTCTGTCTGTCTGTCTGTCTGATAGTCACATGCCGGTTGTTATCAATACAGGACACAGTCTTAATCAACAACAAACAAGACAGGAAATAATCCCATATATGGACAGATGCTGAAGCTTCTCCTATCTCCTCCACCGGCACCTCTGCTTCCCTGCTGGAACAATCAGCCATCAGGTGCAGGAGATGGGGGGAGGGGGCTCTTGCAATTGAGAGCATCATTCAGGCCTGTGGGAAAGCAGCAGGATTTCTAAACCCAGTGTAATTAAATTATAGACTCATTTGTTCTTCCTAGGAAACTAACACAAAGCCACTTACAAAGCAACAGGAAGAAAAAAAGAAATCATGGTCCTTTCTGAATTTATTATAAAAAAAAAAAAGCTGGTTTATTTTGTTGTTTTCATACAATAAAATTCTGTTAGACTAAGAGAAAAATTGTTTTATTCCATAAGTCAGGCTTCACTTTGTTTCTCTTGATCTGACAACACTGTCTTCAAAGATTTAGAAGATTGTCACACAAGTTGGCAATTACCTGAAAACAATTGTTCACTAGTTTAACCCATGAAACAGAAATAAAAAAAATACCTTCCACAACACATCTAACACATTCAAAGTTAAAAACAACAAAAGGCCTGTGAGATGGCTGAGCAGCTAAAGACTTGCCACCAGCCAAGCCAAGTACCTGGGTTCAAACCCTTTACCCGCTCCTGTGAGTGAGAGAGATCTGACTCCCACATTCAAGGCGTTATATGAATGCAGCGCGCGCGCGTGCACACACACACACACACACACACACACTCAAACACACTCACACACACTCAAACACACTCAAACACACACACACACACACTCGCACCACAATTAAAATGTTGCAGGTCAAATTCCTGAAAAATAAGAAATGTTTAAAATAACAGCTTTAACAAAACTTTAAAATTACCCATACCCATTTTACTCTAACCTCAGTGAATTTCACTAATTTATGGCTTCTTCTTCTTTGCTGTGAATTACCATCACTTCCACAAACAACACACTTCTATAACCTTGTACATTGTTTCTCTCCACTGTTGCTACACTCAGTACTGTGGATTAACAGCTCTATTAAATGGACAGAGTAAAGCTTACTGCCAGAGGAAGATTCTTATTCTACACAGCTCGTTGTGTACAAACCCTGACTGCTCTGGTCAAGATTGCAGACACGGATGCTGCAAACGCTATTCTCGATGGATCTCGTTCTTGGCTCTCCATTCCAGCGGTTACATTAGTGGGGGTAAAGCTGGGTACAGAAATCCCCCTTCCCTCTATGCCGGCGACAGGCACAGAGCCATGAGGCTGGCCAGGTACCCACTGGTGCTTCCAGAACAACGGAGCAGTCAGCATAACCCCCATACCCATGCTTAAAAAAAAAAAAAAAAAAAAAAAAAAGGAGCTGGATTCCTGGGGCCATTTATGACCATTCCCCCAGGCCATTTCCGCAGACACCTCCTACCACAGTAGAAATCCATGCAGCCACATGCATTTTCTGTTCGGCAGCTAATGTTTAAACATCTAAGCTATCTCCCTGCCTCTATCCAGCCCAGAGAGAACAGGTCACATGCCAGTCCCTCATCTGCTGGGCTTTGGTCTCTTCTCATGCCTGAAATTGCTCAACCAACTACTCACCAGGAGAGTGGAATATTTCATATTAACTTATTACTTGTCCATACGGGGGGAGAACACTTCCTTTCAAGTCCCCAAAACGTAAACAATTGCTTCATCAAACCGAACATTTTTCTCACAAGAAACTTTTATACAATTATTTGCTTTTTGGGAAATACAATTAAATCCATTGTAAACGGGATGTTTTAAAGCCAGATATGCATATGTCTGGTTTTATCATCTATGGTCAGCCCATGGACTATCCTGTTTCAATAGATCCCTAAAACTAATCCATAGGAGCTCGAGAGATGGTCACACACTGCTCTTACAGAGGCCACGAGGTAGGATCTCAGCACCCATGATAAGACAGCTCATGCTATATGCACCAAAGCATAGATGCCTGCTTCTGACCTCTGCAGGCTCCCACTCACATGCACAGACCCCCACACAGTGTTTTAATAAGTTAATAAATTACAGACAGTCTCACACACCTATCATGTGCAGAAGCAAATTCCACACACCCTGTTTCATGAATACACATTTCACTGCATTAAACCCACTTGCGAAAGCCAAGAGTTTGCAATCATTTGTCAGTGTTTTACATCATACCATCACATTAAAATGTAAGTAATGGTGTTAACTGCATTAGAGCCACACAGACGAAAACCAAAGCACAGTCCCAGCCCCAGCCAGCTGGACACGGCTGTTACTTCTGCAAACAATTCCCCAGCAGCCCTGTGTTAACCCACCACTCGCTCAAGGTTGGGAAGAAGAATGCCAAAAGGTTGTTTTTTTGTTTTTTGTTTCTTTTGTTTTTTGGGTTTTTTTTTTTTTTAATGAAAATATATTATTTGACAAATCACATCATAGCCAATAGCTAGTAACCAAATTTAAAAGCTTGCAATAGAAGTACATTTATAGGAAAACCCTGACATAGAGAACAATGTTTCTCTTCCTTGCATGACACTGTTTTCTGCTTTCTGTCGGACTTTGGCTGGTCGAGGCTGACTTGATACAATGTGGCTGGCAACCATTGTGTGAGTTTTTAAGGTTAGAACTGACATCTATCCCTAGTACTCTTCAGGCCCTTCTACTCAATACAAAATGAGAGGAGCTAAAGAGGAGAAAGAAAGAATGTCCAGGAACAGATTTCTGGCTAACACACTTGTTTCTTTAAAGAAAGCCACCATGGGGGTTGGAGTTGGGAAGGTGCCTCTCTGGACGTCTCGGTGAGAGAGATCCGACCTTTCCTCCGCCTGAAGTCTTCACTAGGCCCTGATCCAAGCAAGCTGAGCCCAGCATGGAGGTGGGAGGCCGTCCCTGCAGACAAAGGGAACCGGAGGAGCCTGTGTGCAGCTACCCCAGGCCTGGCAGCGAGCCTGGGAGGCTCCAGGGAATCTGCTGGAATCTGAGGTGTCCCATGGCCTCATGTACTGTCCCAGTCTTCTCACGTTCTCCCTGTAAAGTTCACTGGGACAAAGTGCAAAGGAAAAGCTGAAGACAAAAGCATATGGCCAGTGGGACACAAGGGCCGTCTATTTGGAAGAGGCAGCCTCTAGGAAACTCTGTTTTGGCCTAACCAGGTCCAACTGAGGTCTGCTACCCTTTACCACGCAAAGGACTGGATGTCGCTCCACCCACTACTGGACATTCTCAATTTCCTTGTAAGTCTTACTAGATCTTTTCATGTACGTGCACGTGTGTGCATCCATGAATTTGTGTGTTCCATGAGTGCCGGTGCCCGCAAAAGCCCCGAAATAGGGAAAGGTCCCCCGAACAGAGGTCCAGGCAGTAGTGAGCCATCTGCTGTGGGTGCTGGGAACCAAATGGGTCGTCTCCGAGAGTAGTAAGTGCTGCCAAGCTTTGGACCATGTCTCCAGCTCCTCAATCTCCTTTTGTTAAGAATGAGGCTGTCAGGGGATAAATCCTAAGCCATCTTCACCGACGATACCCCACACTAACTATGCAATGCCACCCTTACCCGTCTTCATGGACGATACCCCATACTAACTATGCGATGCCACTTCGTTGGACATTGAAGTACAGGGAGGAAAATTCGACTCTCTCATAGCTCACAATCCTGTCAGATGGAGATCGCTCCAGCTCTGGACCAACTGAGAATTCATTTCCTGGAGTCCTCAGAGTTCAACCAGATCTTCGTTCCTCCGCAAAGCCCTCCTCCTCCTGCCCCCAGGCCTTGATAACCTCCAGATGTGTGTGAACTGAGCAGCTGTCACAGTCTCCCCAAGAGCGGACGTCACCCCCTCTTACAGCATTTCATCCCCCAAGGCAGACTCCAAACAGCCGCTGCCGACTGACGATGGCTGACGATGCTGGGAATTTCCGTGTGTTTGTACTTGAATGTGGGGCCCCTGCAGACTGAAAAATGAAGAGCCCTTAAGCTCCCACCCTCAAAAGGAGCCCAAGGAGGTGCGAGGAAAGCTGAGAAGCATGGATTCTACGAGCTGTCTGCAAATTAATACCACAACCCCTTAGCTACAATTATTCTCTATTACAGTAACGTGAGGGTTTCTGCTCCTGTACAAAGAGAGCTATTTTCTGTGCCTTTTACAAACCTGTTAGCACCTGCTAACAGGAGAGGCTGGGCCTGCCCCGGTCAGTGAATGATGCCCAACGATGCTGTCACGGGTCCATGCTGAACCGTCGCGTGACACATACCCTCTCTCACACACACTCACTCCTCTGATGACAATTCCAGTCTATTGGGTGAGGGGTGTTTAATTCACAAAATGTCTAAACAACAACCCGTCTCACTGTTTTTTAAAAGAAGAAACTGTTTTTCCCATTTCCACGAACAATCCCAACTAAGCCATTGCGAGGGCTGAGCTCAGCTGTCACTTTGACAGCAGTGAAGGGCATCTGGGGGCTCAGGCAAGCACAAACAGTAGGCAAGGTATTTGCAGCCGAGATCAGGGGGCTCTGATCCAACCTGCAATTTAATGCATTTACAGGTTCAAAACTTACATGGCCATTGGCAGAAAGTGAACTGGGAGGTGACACCGGGTAAAAGACATGGATTTCTGGGGTGTGTCCCTGAGGTTAGGTCTCGTCCCACCCCTTCCTGCTTCCCATTCACTTCCGCTAAGGCCAGCAATTTCCCGCTGCTGTGGTGAGATCCTAAAAGGAATCCAGCCAGCAACCACGGCCCAACACCTCTGCAAGTGTGAGCCCACATACAACACTTCTCTTGGAAACTGTTATCGCACACACGCAAGCGCACACACACACAGAGACGCACACACACACAAACACAGACACACACACACTCTTATACCCACTTTCTCTCTCTCTCTCTCTCTCTCTCTCTCACACACACATAAACACACACACAAACTTATACACACACACACACACACACTCACACACACGCTCACATTCACACATTTTACATCATCTGTCATTTCTGCCTTAGGAAATGACACCAGCAGCCTGGCTAATTTTATCTTCTCTCTCCTCATGATTTCTAATTCAAAGGACCACAGCATAAACTGCAAGAAAATAAGGGTGAAGGAGCAGCTGTCCACAAGCACAAGTTGGCCGGCTGTGCGCATGTGCCTCACTGTCTCAATCCCTGCCTCACACATGCATGAAAGACACGTGAAAGCTGGAGTGTCCACACCCAGTCTCGGGCGTCCCGACCTCCAAATTAAGAAAACCGTTCTTACTAAGAACGCTGGCTTTCACTTCTACCCTCTATGATTCCAGAAGGTTCCAGTCACGTCGGTGTGAGCCGGTGCGTGTGAATCAGACAATGGCGCACACAGGACACAGCATCAGTACAGGACTCTGGCGGGGGAGTGGCGGTCCATGTAGCTGGGAGCCTGCAGTCTCCTGACCCCGCCTCTGACGATGGGCGGGAGGCTCGTGGCCATGTCATCACTATGTCAGGCTTTACCTGTCTGCGCAGGGACCCAGTTACGCATGCCAAGCCCCCTTTTAAAGCAAGCGCGCCAAGCGCACCTCTATCTCGCTCTCTGGGGCCCCTTCTCTCTTTTTTTGACCCCTCTCTCTCTCCCCACTTTCGGTTGGCCACCAGCTACTCCCTTTCCCTCCCTTCTCTCAATAAACTCCCCGTGGGCGCTGAGTCTCGTGTTTGTGTTTCTTAGGCCACAGCAGCTGCAGCAAGAGAACAGCTGGGAGGACCTGACAAAGTGGAAGTGAGGTCATGTACAGCTTAGCAGACAAGGCTGGAGCAGGAGCACCCTAACACCGCGCTCAGGAGGCAGAACTAGAAGGATCATGGGTTTGAGGTTAGCCTAGAACACACACAGTCTGAGGGTAGCCTGGGCAACGTCGGAAGTCCCCGTCTTGAAAGTGAAAACTGAAACAAAGCCGAAACCCACAAACAAAGCCCACGCCCACACAGGTGAAACTAAGTGCGCAGCCAGAGTGAGGCTGAGTGTTCAGAGCCGCCCAACACGCGAAAGCCCTGGCCAGTCCCACACCAAATGGGCTCGCGCTCACTCGCTTATGACACGGAACACCAGCCCGCAGGAGGACGAGGCAGAAGGACCCCAAGTCCAAAGTCACTCTGCAACACAGTGGGTTTCCAAGCCAGCCTGGGCCACATAAGGTCCTGTACCAGAAATGAAAGTAGGCAGCCTCGAATTGTCCACACAAAGAAGCCAGGGCAGCCCAAGAGAGCTCTTAGAAAATAAGCATGGGTTGTTATGCCAGGAGCATTTGTGTTGTAGGAAGGGTGTGTGGACATCTCCATCTCCGTGGAGATCCGCGTGAGCAGGGAGGGCTTCACCCGTCCCTCTGTGGGGTCAAAGGCACAACGTGCACTGGAAAATAACTTGTCTTTGTACTCAGGCTGAGCCCGAGGCTCCATACCATCTCCCCCTCCTAGTAAATTAACCGTTCGGGGGCCAGACGAGGTACATCACGCACTTGGGAGGCAGAGGCAGGCAGAGCTCTGTGGGTTTGAGGCCAGCCTGGTCTACACAGCAGGTTCCAGGCCAGTCAGGAAGACATAGTGAGACACTGTCTTAAAAAAAGAAGGGAGGGAGGGAGGGAGGGAGAGGGGGAGGGGGAGGGGGAGGGAGGGAGGGAGAGGGAGGGGGAGGGGGAGGGCTAACTGCTGTTTCAGGCTCAGGATGTGGCTTGGGCTTCGGCACATATGGCATGTGCCAGCACCTGGCTTCAGTCCTTACACACCCACTTGCCTGGGGCACACGCCCACCCACTCCATACGGTGTATAAAGGGCCGGGCAGCACAGCAAAAGTCTCTGTCAAAACCGACTCAACCACCACAGCCCAGAAGTCACGACAGACAACACGAGAATGAATGGGCAGGCTGCGTTCCACGAAAACTGTCCACGCAATGTGAGTAACACGGAGGTGTCGCGTGACTGAATCTTCCTTATCATTCTTTTATTTTAAATGCGCTTATAAATGAAAACGTGTGTTTCGGTGTTCCACAGTGGAAACCATCCCGGAGACGGTTGCAAACTGCGCACGCACAACGCTGAAGTGAACGCCTGGGGGAGGCTCAGATAGTAAATCCACGTCATGTTAACTTTACAGCAATTTCATTTTTAAAGGAAAAAAGTCAAAACTCTCTGATCTCACTGGCTGGGCTGGCCCGTAAGCGGAGGTTTTCCTCCTGAGGTAAGCACACCTACCAGTCTCATTTTGAAAATGGGCGTGAGACGTACTGCGGGCCACCCAACTCTGAGACAGGCAGAAGAAAGAAGCAGGAGAAGCAGTCATTTTGCTGACACGGAGGTGAACGAATGTGCACTTGCTGGGTCATGAGAACGGCTGGCAACCAGCTTCCCCACAGGCTATCCAAACCCCAGCACTCCAGAGCCCTTTGAATGACGGTGACCCTGAACTGAGAGTCCAGGGGTGCTGGTCAGGGCAGCAGACATTGCTGGGATTCCGTCTGCGTCTCTGCGGACCTTGCCTGAGGGCTTGTGAACTGTGCAGCACATCCGTTACCCCGTGAGAACCTTCTGGGTTTGAATCCCTTGGGCAAGGAAATGCAACTAGATCTGAGGGCACACTACAGGTCTCCTTGACGACCACCCACAGGCTAACATCGGCCAGGGGGGCCAGGGCATTACAGGGGGCTCCTCACCTCCAAGACCAAACCAGAGGATGCAGAGAAGGCCTAAGATTTTCCTCCCACCGTCAGCGAGGGTGCAATGGACTGGATGTGTAGACCCAGAGGACAGCCCCCACGCACACAAATCTACAGACACGCACGTCCAGGCCAAGGTGAGACAACTCAGCAGCCAACTTCAGGAAGACCACGGCAGTCCGCCTGCCACCGTTGCCAGAAAACCCGAGTTCCACCAGAATGAGGCCACGGCCACGCCTTGCCATTTATACACACATTTTTCTCACTGTGAAATTCACACCTAGGAGACGACATAAGAACCCTCTTCCCCGAGTGCCACCACTCCCTTTCCCGTGTCCACGGTTCTATGTTCAGACTTGAACAGCATCTCTTTAATCTGGAAATTTCACAGACTAGTTATTTCAAGCAGCTTTCCAAGGACGGCCGCTGCAGACAGGAACTCCTCACCCACCCCTTGAATCTCCTACAGCGCAGGCCCGTGAGCAGGTGAGCGGTTAATGTTCAAACTTCAGTCACCAGAGCTGACATTCATTTACTGTGCATGAACCGCCCTGGAGCTTTACCGCGGCCTTGCCTGCAAAGGACAAAGTCCGGATTGTGCATCCTGCTTTCACGGAGGACAGAGGCTCAGAGCAAACTGCCTGGGGCCGCAAAGCAGGCGAGAGGCTACATGGGAAATGGGCCCAGATCTTCGACATAAAAAGTATCGTGTCCTTCCCCATCCATCCATCCATCCATCCATCCATCCATCCATCCACCCACCCACCCACCCACCCATCCATCCACCCATCCACCCATCCACCCATCCACCCATCCACCCATCCACCCATCCACCCACCCACCCACCCACCCATCCATCCATCCACCCATCCACCCACCCATCCACCCACCCATCCATCCATCCACTCATCGCCCCGCCCCGCCCCGCCCGCCCCGCCCTATCCTCCCACTGCCATCTTGCTCCTCTCTGGACTGAGCACACAGGGAAAGGCTCAGATAAAGGGGAACCTCTTGCGAAAGTGAGCGGGGAAACCACTCCAGTGGGATGCTACCCCTTCAATCACCCACTCCCCTGGCTCGCCTGCTGTATCGGGAAGGGCTGGGGCTGGAGTGATGGCATCAATTCACTTTGTGCCCTCATCCTGTTTGCCCTCATTAGTCTGTCACCCTTGGGGCCGGGAGAGGGGGGAAGGATTAAAATGCACTTAGAAGCCATGTGACTGCTTTTTATCTTATTTTTACTGTCACACGGAATGACGGACGTCACCCTTGGGAAGCCAGAAACTACACTGGCAGGACACCAATGTCAAAGAAGATGGACTGGTCCCAGCACACCGCCTTCCCCACGGGCTTACGCGTGGAGTTAGCACCGCTATGGACCGCCTCCCCCATCCGAGGACAAAGCCACACGGACACAAGTTCTGCCAATAAGACTCAAATTAATTTTTGAATAGAGCATTAAATGCTTGGGGCCAACACAGAAAAAAGCACAGTGAAATTAAGTGATTTCATGCAGCTAAGCAGCGAGAGGAGATGCTGTTGGGCTCATGCAACTCCACTAGGGAGGTGGTGTGCGCCGTGCACACACAGTGACCGATGCCCCAACACACTCACTCTCACACACACACACACACACACAGACTCACACACACACACACAGACTCACTCACACACACACACACACTCACACACAGACTCACACATACACACACACTCCCACACACACTCACACACACTCACACTCACACACGCACAGACTCACACACACTCACACACACAGACTCACACATACACACTCACAGACACACTCACACAGACTCACACACTCACACACACATGCACACACACTCACTTACACACTCACACACACACAGACTCACAAACTCACTCACACACACACACAGACTCTCACATACACACATAGTCATACACTCACTCTCACATACACACACATACACACACAGACTCACACACACTCACTCACACACACACTCACACACACTCTCACTGACTCACACACTCACTCATACACTCACACTCTCACACACGCACTCACACTCACACATTCACACACACTCACACACTCACACACACTCACACACTCACATACAGACTCACACACAGACTTACACATACACACACTCACACACACACGCGTGCGCACACACACAGAGACACACTCAGTGAAAAGCTTGGTGGGAAGAACTCCTTACTTCACGTGCTCTGCCGCGTGCATGCCTTTAATTCCCTTAGCCTCTGAGAACCAAAGCCTCTGTGAGGCCTGGATGTGCACCAGGCCCTGGCTGCCCCCCAGGGTTACAGCCCTGATTAGGTGCTGCTGGCATTTATAGGCAATTACTGAGAACGGAGTCACCTAAAACTCCATGGCTGTTTTTTTATCATTTCCACTGCCACACGGAACAGTCTACTGTCGCCTTTGGGAAGCGGCTCTACCGCGCCGAGAAGGTTGCACCAAATCCAAAGGGAGGCAAGGCATGGGGGAAGATGGGCGGCACCTTCTCCTGGGTCACGTCTCCAGACGGTCCCCGGACTGCCAGTGGGAGATGAGGAATTATCAGCTCTGTCTGACGGATAAAGGACAGGGGAGGCGTGACAGGCTCTGCTCAAATCTGATGCTGTGGTTGAGTGGGAATGTCTCCCACACACTTGGTTACGCCAGGTGACAACCGTTGTGGCACCTGCTGGAGACGGAGCCTCGCTGGAGAAAGTGAGGGAGGGGCCTTAGCGTCTGCCAGCCAGGTCCACCTCCTGTCCACTCTGAACTTCCTCACTCGCCTGCTGTCATGGCGACCCCTTCTCAGAGGATAAGCTCCACCAAGCCGCTCCCTTCCTGCTGGGCATCTGGTCTACCACAGCAAGAGAAGCAGCTCACGCAGCCTGTGCTCTGCCCAGCGCTTGGGCCGCAACAAATGGAGACTTTCTCCGCGGGCCTCAAGTAAATTAGTCTCAAATCAGAGTTAGAATCAAGACGCTCTCATGCTCATCACAAGTTCTCCGAGTTCCAAGCCAGAGAGATGGAAAAAAAAAAAAAAAAAAAAAGAAAGACACATTAAGTAAACAGCAGAAGGCAGATTAGAGATGTCACAGCTGGAAGGTTAGGACCCACATTTACCCACGGGCTTAAAGCCAGGGAAAAAAACTACAGCATGGAAGAAACGCTCTCTTTAAGATGTGCACGGTTTACTGGGCCCACGCTATCCGACAACACACCAAATCCCTGTACAGCCTATGCAGACCTGAGCCAAATCCTCTGAAGGACAACGGCCAATCAAAGAACTATAGGTCACAGCGTGCATCAGTTCACAGGGGACAGCTTCTCATCTACAACGTTCATTATTGCAGGAAATTTTAACAAAGAGCATAGACTTTCCTTTTGAGGAAAAACTTTTAAACGGAAAGTACACACGTATACACAACGTATGAAGTACCAAAATGACGTATCGTCACATTTGTTTCTTTTGTGAAAATAAAAATTATGGACAATATTATCGCCATCCATTCATGTGATAAACCAACTATGATCGTGTATTTAATTGATTTTTCAATCTTCTGTTTTCAAGTTCGCAACTCTCCTGCCTCAGCCTCTGGAGAGCTAGAACCGTAAGCATGTGTCATATCCTTCATCTTGAGTCTTTTCAACATGTACTCCATAAAGACAGGGAGAATCATATTATAATCTCTGCACTCTCCACACTGAACTCATCCTCCACTGCTGGCAGGAACCTGAGATCATCAATTATTTGGCTTCTATAACAGACCACCTTCCATTCATCAAATCTATTTACAAATGTTTTCCTGTAGAAAAACCAACAACTAATGGCAACCCCCTCTCCCTACAACTGTCACAATTTATAGACGTCGATACCACACTACCTATAGGGCAAGGCTCAGATTCTCCCAACAGATCCACACGTATAGACACGTGCCACCATGCCTGATGACCCCTGAGTCTTCCTGAACGCCAGAGTAGGAACAAAACACTGACCCCAGTGGAGAATGTGAATACTCAAGGCCATCCTCAGCTGCACAGACTCAAAGGCAACGTGAGACATCAGACCGCGTCTCACACACATAAGCAAATGGGAGGTGGTGACAGAAAAACAAAGCAGAGGTTTAAATGGAGAAATGTTTCACAAATTAATGGGCACCAGACAATTCTGAGCCCATGAATAATTATAGCATTGTGAAATCTAAGACAGCATCATGAAAATATAAGAGACATTATCATGAAATGCAAGACAGGCTTCATGTATTTGAACAGTTAGGTGAGTGGCATGTAACTAAACGTATCCAAAGCTCAAATGCAATCCAAGTTTCTGTGCTGCCCAGAACCCTTACGTGATGGGAGATGTCATTCTGTAAATGTTTCACTCATTGGTTAATGAAAAAAGCACTGTTGGCAAATAGGACAGCAAGATTGGTGGGACCAGGAGACAAGGAGGAGAGAGGAAGTGGTAGGGAGGAGTCAACATGGAGAAAATGGAGAGAGCAGAAGGCCAGCCCCTCTCTCTGATGAGGCCACCTAGAAGTACTTGGATGAATAGAAATGGGTTAATCATTAAGACAGAGCTAGCCGATAAGAAACTAGTAACTGACCAACAGCATTTATATCAAATACTGCATCTCTGTGTGTTATTTGGGGCTGGCATGGCGGTGGGACCAGACCAGCAGGGAAAAACCTACTCATAACACTTACGGGACAGCCAGTCAGTAGTAAAAAGCCATAAATAAGAAAGAGAGCAAAGAGACGTCTTCCGATACACTCTTTAAGTCACACAAGGAATCCACAAGCTCTTTACAGCCCTAGAAGAGGCAAATTGTTATGTCAAAATTAAAGTGTCCCTCCATAGAGCAGGTCGTGAGAAACAGATGATAGTAGACAGCACAACATATGTGGTCATGAAATATGACCGAGGACGGGTGGCCTGCAATTACTCAATATACCACTTGGCTATTCTATGACTGAGGTCACATGGCCGCACACACACAGACACACACACACACACACACACACACACACACACACACACACTACACATACACAGACACACACACGCACGCACACACCTACACACACATGCACACACACATGCACGTGCACACACACACACATGCACACACGCACTCACACACACACTGGCACACACATACATGCACACACACATGCACACACACACATGTACACACACACACACATGCACACACACACATGCACGCGCGCACACACACGCACTCACACACACGCACACACACACATGCACACACACATGCACACAACACACATGCACACACACACATGCACACACACATGCGCGCACACACACACACACATGCACACACACACACACACACTTTTCAAGTATCTCCAAATTTCCCAATTTTATGGTGTTGGTCTTTTCTGCTGCTAGAACACAGTATCACGAACTGTAACTTTCTGACAATGTAAGTTTATTTGGTTCACGGTTTTAGACACTGCAAAATCCACAACAATGATGGGTGAGGGAGACAGAGGAGAAATGCAGCCAAATTCATCCTCTTTACCCAGGAGCCACCACACAACTTTGACATGAGCCCGTGCCTCCTCTTAAAGGGGCATCTCAGCCCGCACCTGCCTTTAATCCCAGTGTCTAGGCAGAGTCAAGACATCCTCTGTGAGTTCGAGGCCAGCCTGATCTATACAGCAAGTTCCAGGCCAGTCAGGGCTACAAGTGAGAGGCCCATCTCTAAATTAAGCTGCAAAGCTTCAGGGCATTTTCAGTTTTAAAGGGGACAGCAACTCACAGCAAATCCCCAGGCTATCTCCACACAATACAACCCAAACTTCCTCCAGCCTAAAACTTAAACAAGTCCACTGAGCTTCCACCAAGGATGACTCACCCTTTTTAATGCTCTGTGAAATACACAGGAAGTTTTCAAGCGTCAATCTGAGAAAACAGTATCAAATGCTATTAACAGAGTTTTTAAATTTTGGTGCCTGGGCTTTTAAAACCTCAAGACGCAGTTTTATAATCAAATACTGAGAGAGATTATAAGGGTTTGTGTTCTCTCTCTCCTGCCCTGCCTATTATTTCTTCCCCTTCCTCCTCTTCATCTTCCTCCTGGCCCTTCCTTCCTCATTTCTTATTAATTTTTAAAAGTCTCACACAGACATAGTAATAACACTTTGTAGCCGATGATGACCTCGAACCTCTGACCCTCTCATCTCCAACTCCCAAATGTTGGGGTTACAGGCTCGCACCTACGCCTGGGTCTCTCTTTCTTATAGCTTTAATTTAGAGTTGAAATGATGCATAAATGGCATATGGTGGATACACTGGAGGATGGCTAAATCTGGTTAACTTACATCTACAGTACTTCGCAGCTATCTACCCTGCTTTCAACACAGAGCGTCAGCATCTGTAACACTCAAAGGTCTTGGCTTGGCCATCATAACCACGCTGTGGAGCAGGAAGAAGGGTTCAGGATGATGCTAAGGTTAGGCAAACACAAGAGGAGAAGGCAAAAGGTGTTCTGTCTGTCTGTCTGTCTGTCTGTCTGTTTGTTTTTTCTCGAGTGATCAGGCCACACCAGCAGCTGGGGTATAGCTCAGCGGTGAAAACGTTTGTCTAGCAAAAATGAGGTTTTGGATCCCTGGTAACACGGGGTGGAGGCAGGGAATACGAAAGCCCTCACAGTAAAGAAACACGTGTAACTCTCTCTCAGCATTTCCTACGCTGTGTCGGCAACAAGGTGAACCCTACCACCCAGAACACGTCTGTCCTAATAGACGGTTGACATCTGCCAAGGCCGCTGCTGTCTTAAAGACAAGACGATTCCATCTCGGAACGGCGTGAGCAGGGAAAAACGGGTTGATGTGGAGAAAAGAGACCTTTTAATCGAGTTCTCCATTGTACGCAGGAACATGGATTTGTCACCTTTCATTTCTTCACAGACAGTGATTCAGGCTAGCCCAGGCTGACTGCCAACTCACGGCAATCCTCCTGCCTCAGACTTCCCAGTGCCGGGCTAAGGTGTGAGCCACCACGTAAGACAGGGATTTTCAGTGTTGGAGGTGTGATGGTAGTGCAGTGTTTGCCTGTTTGAACTCGATCTTTTAGGGAAACTTGTTAAAACAACCCAAAGTCTCTTCAAAAGTAACATACTTTGGGTGGTATTAAAATTTTGATTTAAAAATCATTATTCAATGTTTATTATGTTTTTTTCCTTATAGATTATGATGAATTAAACATAGCATTTACACTTTAACTGCTTTCAAAGTGCGTAGTTTAATGGTATTAAGTGGATTCCCACTGCTGTGTGGCCATCATCACCGCTCTCTCCAGAATTTCTCACCCTGCAGAACCATGTGACATTAACCTCTTACCCACCCCCCTACTGAAAGCATTATTCTACTTTTTTCTCTCTCTCTCTCTCTACCACACTTACACACATTTGGCAGTGCTCTGTGATTTCAGAATAATTCAGTTCCAAAGTCCTCAGACTTCAATGCTGATGGATTATATAAAATATACTGTGCTTCATTAGGTGGTAATAAAGCGTTTCCCGGCATTTTCAGTCACAGGAACTCTGTAGGGATAAGCCACCCGTGTGAGACTAAGCCAGCCCTCTGGAGGATTTGGGATTCTGCTTCATCTGTGAACATCTGTGGGTGAGTATCTTACTCTTCCTGGAGCAGCTCTGCTAGAACACAGCGGTGTAACTCTGTGTTAGCACTCGCCAGAGGGGTCGCATTTCATTTACTGACATTTCTAACATTTGCACACACTGCTCTAGATCTGAGGTGCAGGAAGGAGGCCGGGTATACCTGACTTCCCTGTTTCCATGCGAGAGCTTTCTCTCGTGAGTTCTGCCTGGTGTGCAGTGTAAGAGGCCCGCAGAGGTTAGGAATGTCAGGAGCCAAAATATGGAAAGGTAATGAGAGGGACAGCTGAAATTGGCACATACCTGTAATCCCTACACTCAGCAGGCCAAAGCAGGAAGATCATGAATTCAAGGCCAGCCTTGAGAGAGAGAAAGACAGAGAGAGACAGAGAGAGAGACAGAGAGAGAGACAGAGAATCAGAGAGAGACAGACACAGAGAGACAGAGAGAGGACAAAAACAACAAAGAATAAAACATTATGAAGGATTCATCTCATCAGTGACACTAACACTTTCAAAAACAGGTTTATTTACAATAGTTGTCATTTTAAAGTACCGGCAAATCACTATGTTTCATGATCATGCAGCAGTTACTTTGGAATTTACAAGAAAAATCACCAAAACCCAGATGGGGGTATGGTTCAGTCAATGCGTCCATATTTAATAAAAAAAAAAAAAAAAAAAAAAAAAAGGCGGGTATGCCAGTCTGAATTTGTAAGAGCCAACAACCTTGCTGGGGAGGCGGAGCCAGGCAGATCCTGCCCTCTCTGGTCAGCCAACCCCCAAACCAGTGAGACACTCTGGGAATTTTAAAAAAGGTGGGCGGAGCCTAAGCCTGACTCTCAAGGCTGTTCTCTGGCCATGCGCAGGCATGCATGCACACACACTCACACACTCACACACACAAACAAACACACTCATGCACCCTCACACACACACACACACACTCACACACACACACACACCACACACACACACAGACACACACAGACACAGACACACACACACAGACACACACACACACACACACAGACACACACACACACCACACACACACACACACGGACACACACACACACGGACACACACACACACACACACCACACACACACACGGACACACACACACACGGACACACACACACATGGACACACACACACACACACTCACACACACACACACACCACACACACACACAGACACACAAACACACAGACACACTCACACACACACACTCACGCACACACACACACCACACACACACACGGACACACACACACGGACACACACACACGGACACACACACACGGACACACACACACGACACACACACACACTCACACACACACACACAGACACACACACACACACACACACACACACACACACACACACACACACACACACACACACTGTCGGTATGACAGATGGAAAACGGCAAAGCCAGAGACAGCTGGTGTTGCCGAGGCCTCCTCTGCATGCTGGATCCCATTTAACCTCCCCGCCATCCTTCAAGGTAGGATCCGTTACCCCTTTTGCTGACTGGTAGAACCCAAGTCACAGTTTCAAAGCTCTGGAGTGGGAACATGGCAGTGCGGGGCGAGTAGCACAGCCTAGGAACCAAGTCTTCGCGTTTTTACGGGAACACGTCAAGTCAGCACACCGGACTCGGCGGGTTGCTCTGAGTACTCCCTGGGACCGCGACGGAGAGATTCCGTGTGGCGGCGCCAGATAAGCTGCAGCGGCTGGCACTGGCACGCTGTCACCCCCCATGCCGCCAGCAGCACCGGCAGGCAGCCTTGCCGTCACATTGCAGAGGATCGGGCGGTAACCTAGGGTTACTGCCAAGGAGTCCAGTACCCATTTTCCCTCCCTTCAACGCCTTCTCAAACACTAGAAAACTCGTGTTTTCCGCCCGGAACGGACTTGGCTTGCTGCTACCCGGTGGCTGCCTGAGTCAATATGGAGCTATGAAGTCACGCTCTTCCCTCTCCAACCGTTGGAATTCTCCTTCCTCGGAACCAAGAAGCTGGCACTGCTTTGACAAGCTTTTAAAAAAAAAAAAAAAACCTCTGGGGCCCACGTCTGCCAAAATCAGGCTGAAAAAACGCTGGTACCGCACCGTTTGAACGAGTTCTAAGAATATCACACTGAGAACTTGGACGGCCGTATTTTTCTACAACTATACATGACCACCAGGGCCCATAGGCGCAGGCGATGAAGCCGGGAGAGGGGCGGGTGGCGAAGATCTTCGGGGATGCTTACGGAACCGAAGCCAGAGGTGGCCAGCGCTTCCAAAGAGCATGTTCAAGGAAGGCAGCCTGCACGTCCTGCAGTGCCCACACGACCACGGCTGTCACCTCTGGGCTACACGTTAATGTGAGAGGGTCCCCTTCCACTCGAAGGTAAGTCACTCTCCAGAGCCTCCTAAGTCCATATGAGCATCAGCCCAATAAGGACTCACGTGCAGGTTGAGTTACAGAGTGAGTGGTGTGTACGATGTGTACGGATTTTCTCTCAGCTATGAGACTCTCTTACGGTGAGTTATCTTCGAAGGTGGGACAGACCAAGTGACTATTGTCAGAGTCTAGATCCTCATCTATTACTCTGTTGTTGGGTGTGCGATTAACCTCACGCAGCAGAAATTTTACTATAGCAATGCAGCATGGTCCGCCACGAATTGTATGACACTGTGGTGTGTCGGGCTTTCCATCAACTTAGACTTCCTGAATGAAGCCGCATTGAGAGTACGTCCTCGCAGAGTCCTGAGCAAGGTGAGGAACACTGGCCAACGTCTAACGCATCACAGGCTGGGCACTGACCTCCCAGCCTCACTCTGCAAGAGCAAGATCAGCATCGCCCATAAAGTAAAAGTTTAACACATCCTCCTTCTATGACACCTCAAGTTACACACTCTGTATATTAACTGTAGATGAGACTCAGGCCATCAGTTAGTAATTCACTTTTATAAAAATAAGTGATGTTTATTTAATTAGTACACGAATGCCCCTGTCCGGGCTTAGCCACAGACAAGACAAAAGGCAGAATTCTACAGGGATCGATTCTTCTCTTCACAGCTGATTGAGACAAATATCCAAAAAGAAATTCAAAACCAAACACCGTTTTAAATAACCCATGTGTGTTACAGTGCAGAGAGAGGCAAACCATCAACAGAATTCGAGTTAAAGTAACGACAGAGGCGAAAGGTTGTCTGTGGGGTAAGAGGACACGGTGGCGGGTGGCGGTGGTTCATCCTTGGGTGTCCGTGTTAAACTACAGTGTATTAAATCCTACAGTTTTCAGCCTCTTCTGAACAGGCGTTGTTTTACAGCGTAAAGAGATTTAATACGACAGAGAGTGGTAGCACATACCTATCAATTCCAGCACTCAGGAGGCTGAGGCAAGCTAGGCTACACAGTGAGTGCCAGGCCAGCCCGGGATGCCAGGGTAAGACCCCACCGCAGGAGGAAAAGTTTTAACAGATGGCACAGAATGGCACCACTGTACACCACTGGGATTTTCAGCATTTGAGAAACACTCCAGTTCTGACATCATCACTCCAGACGGCATTGTAGAGGACGACGGGCTTGGTTTTGTGCTTTTCTTGCGTAGTGTCACACATCTTTACAGAGAGCCTGTTTCTCCAACTACGTCACGGGGCCAGCCTGACGTTAACTTGTTCAGAAATCATGCCGACTCTCACAGGGAAGCAAAGTGAGGCATTAACAAATTCGTATAAAGTACTCTTATCAAATGCACACCCAGCTCTGAGGCTCGAGGGCTTGAGAAGTCTAGACGCATTGAAAATTAATTTGTCAAGAAGGTCAGTGGCCTCAAGCTGTTCCGTAGACTTCCGGCAGAAGTCTGTGGAAGGAAGGAGCGTCCAGAATCATACGTGTATCTTGAAAGGAGAGCTGTGGGTGACCAGACTGCTCACTTCCCAAGGAACCCCGGGGCTTAAACAGCACCCATGGAATCCATCACTAAAAAACCGCCGTGTTTCAGGCTCCCGCTGTCTCTTCCCGTCTGGATCGCCCAACAACAGGCATAAATGGGCCCGTGACTCTCCTTGGTAGACTTACATCTGGTTGCTTTTCTGCCTCCTTCCGAGGTGCAAACCTGTGCGACAGCAATCATTTCGACAGCCTAACAATTTATGTGTCATCACAGGACCTCCACTGGGGTAGAGGTGGGGGTGAGGGGTGGGGCAGAGAACTGAATTTTCTTTTGCTAAAATGTCTCCCTATGGCCAGGGTCAAACAGTGACTAGACTCAGTTATTTTTAACTGATGGATTCCTTGAACAAAAATAGAAACTTCCTTTTTTTTTTTTTGCAACAAAAGAGTCCATGACTGACCCTCGTTAAAAAGGTTTTTGACTTATGGTAAATAAGTCAATAAAAAAAAAGATTAAAAACATTATTTTCCAAAAATAAATCATTTTAACAACACAATCAGTTCTCTGAATGTGTAAGTCCCATGTCTAAGGGATTCGCCCACTCACGCATGACGGATGCGTTTTAATTATCCGAGTGTGTGAAAGCTTGTGCGAGCATGTGTACATATGTGTGCGCGCGCCCGCGCCCGCCCCACACACATTTATATACACACTCCTCCTTTATTGCTTTCTACCTTATTCTTTGAACCAGGCTCTCTCAAACTGACCTGGAGCATTCTGGTTTGGCAGCTCTGGGAGCCACTGAGATCTGCCCGTCTCTAACCCTGCCCATCACATGTGTACATGGCTTGTACATGAGTGATGTGGGGACCTGAACGTAGGTTCTCATGTTTTCACAGCAAGCACTACAGCAGCTGAGCATCTCCCCAGCCCAGATGAAATCTAATTTTTAAAATTTAAGTTTGTAGTGAACATATATAAGTATTTCTTTTTCCTTTTCATTATACCATTAGCAAATCAGTGTAATGACCCTTTACGTAACATTTAATTGGGTTGGGCATTATAAGTAAACTCGTGGCTTTACCTATACAAGAGGGTGTGCATGGCTTAACTGCTGAAGCTCTGTCAGTTGGTGTAAGAGACTTAGGCACCTGTGAATCCGTGACCACTCTGAACCAATTATCAGAGGTTAGCGATGACTACAGTAAAAATAGCTTAATTAGCATACCACCTGACCTACGGCCACTTGTAGGAAAGATGCTTCAAGTTTTCTGTGTCTGATTACCAACAATCCTATAAAAACTGGTACAGGAAGTTAATCCCTCAACTTGGGTTTGCACCTAATGAGTCTTGTTATTACATTATGTGATTACTCTATGGAGTCGAGACTACGTTAGCAACTGAACCATTGCTCCTAGGGGAGATCCAGGGCCTGGTTCCTGGGAGTCTCAGCTCACATTTTCATCAACCGATCAATACATAGCTCGTTTCATGCGTGTTTCTATTGACAGACATGTTGCCCAACACAAACTGGTTTGTTACCACAGTGCTCACGGCCGGCACATCAGTCCATGCCTAAGGGGGTCTAATACACAACACACCATTCACATCCTTGGGAACGGTGGGTACCACTTGCGAGGGGTGGGCGTGGGGAACAGGATTTATAAACAGTGAGATTATTTTTTAAAGACACGGGAATGCAAAAGAAAAAACCCACAGCTCTACATAAACAAACCAACAACAAAAAAAAGGCCATTCACGATCAGAGCCAAAACAAGGAGGCCAGGAGTGGTCCTGGCTCCCATAGCCTGTGCACCTGACCACTCAAATTCCCAGCCCTCCACCGTGTTTGCAAGTAACCAGCAATGTCTTTGGGGACCGTGGAAACGGGTCAGGGGTGGGGACAGCTGCAAACTTAATAGCAACAACGGAAGGTACTCAGCTTTGGACATCGTGACTGCTGCAGCTTCCTTTAGGATTTTTAAGGCTGCCTGACACCACTCCATCCTATAAAGGGGCAGCCCACCATGTCCATGACCTCAGTACCTACAGAACACACCCCCCACCCTCAGTTTCCCCAGATCCACTGCTGACTTTGCTGACCACAATACAGAGGACAGAGCTGAGGCAACCACGTTAGAAGCAGAAAGAGCTGGTACTTCTAGTTACCAGGAGATGGCTACTATCTTTACCGCCTCCGAGGTCTTTACAGACGTGTCAATGGTACCATCCACCTCGACTGATGGCGGCTTCCTCTCGGAACCTCCCTCTTTGATGCTGATGTGGCTGGAGACATTTCTTTATTACATCTGTCCCCTCACCAGGACACCCTCAAGAGAGGTTCAGGCTTGGCCCTTGGCGTCAGAAACGTGTGACTCCTATGGCCGAAGAACGTCAATCTTCCTAATGAGCTCAAGTTCACGCGGACACTGAGGCACAGTCACTCTCATTGTTTTTATTGCACCGGACCACCTTAGTCACAGGGTGGGCGGGGGGGGGGGTAGCAGCCTGCTAACCTTTGCTCCCTTTCCCAGCTTCCCCGGCTGCTGTGACCACTAGGGATCCCAGAACGTACATTCCCTCTCCGTCTCCCCTGCCTTCCTCCTGTGTTGGTTCAAGCTGTTCTTGATCTTCCCAACTGCCCTACCCTCCACTGCGCAGGGCTGGGGGTGCTCCCCACGGGTGCTCCCCACTCACGTGAGGTGGGCTGAAGCAAGGCTGCCTATGGTTAAAAACTAGGCCCGTCATTTGAGGTTCAGTGGGAGTTGACAGGCTATTAAATAGAAACTGAAGAAACTCTACCTGGAGAGCAGACTTTCGGTTGCAGCTGGGGCGGCACAGACGTCCAGTCAGCAGCGCACTCTGGGTGGATGGGTACTTTTGGCCATGACAGGAGGCAGGATGCAAAAATCTCAGAAATTTCTATGTACCAAGCACACAGGGCGAATATCACAGACCCCTTGAGCAGCTGGATTTCTTATTTTTAAGACTAACAACTACGGTTCCATTGTTAGTGGTCTGGCTGCCAGCACACAAAGCCTCTATTCATAGAAGGACCACATTCCTGGGTGACATCACAGTGTATGTTTGCTGGTTAAATACCCGGTTAAAATCCAACTTTGCTACACACCTCTGTTACAGCATTTCTACCTCCATGACTAAGAACGCTGAGCTGTTTCCAAAGATATATGGAATATAGTTTGTAAATACACTCATATACAAACGTACATGCACACACACACACCTACCAACAACAAAAATAACTGTTACCTTTCTTAGACAAGAACCATGAACTCTAATGTATATGTGTGCAAGTGTGTGTGTGTGTGTGTGTGTGTGCGCTTGTGTGAATGCATGCATGTGTGCATGTGCATGCGTGTGTGCATGTGCATGTGCAGGCCAGAATTCAATGTTGGATGTGTCTTCCTCAATTGCTCTCCACCTTATGTAGACAGCATCTCTAAGTGAACCCAAACTCACCCGGTGTTCGAATCTTCACCGAGGCCTCATCTTCTAGTTACCCTCAGCCAGGAGCCAGAGCAGGCTTTTTAACATGAGCCCCGAGTTTACATAAGAACCAAGTGTCTTACGCCTGTCACTGTCCCCACCAAGGTTCCCTCCTCCCACAGATTAGGGACCGCATGACCTCATCCTATAAAGAAGTGAATTTAAGCGCAGGACCTCAAAATGTGTTGTCACCAGAACGAGCTGTTTGCACACAACACCCTGCAGGGAACTTCTCCAGCAGGTAAAGGCAAACGTGAATTTAAATGCAGGCATCTGGTTGTACTAGTCACCAAATGCATGCACAATTAACAACCCATTCCTTTAATTTAAAAGCACCACACAAAAATCCGCCATGGAGCTCGTAATGGAGATGGAGATGTTCCTTATAAAAATCTAAACCTTTCAGGAATTTAACTTCAGCAATTCCAATTAACATTTAGGAACTAATGAATGCAATTAAGAGACCACTTGGGAAAGGGAGATGGCTTTTAACTTCAACACGAGCAACACACCAAACTCCTCTCTTTGCTCTGATTTACAATTACAACCCAAGTGGGGTTTTCCCAGGACAAAAAGCAGCCTTGTTCCCTTTAAGCGGTGGGAAGGGGCCTGCAGAGCAGAGCCCAGGGACCTGCACAGGAGCAGCACACCTGCACGACTCCTGCCCTAGAAAGGCAGTGAGATGTGTCGCCATTTAATCCGCCTCCAGCCATGGTGATCAGTTTCTTCCTGGGAAGAGACCTCTGATTCCTGGAGCAGTAACATTCTTATCTCTGCTTTCTCACTGACGTCCAATTTCCACTCCCACTCCCGCTGTCTGAGAGGACCTTAATCCTGGCTCTTAAACTCAGAGAAAGCCGCTCATCAGAGGCTGAGGGCTCACTTCTAACCCAATTTAAACAGAGAGCCCTTCTTGCCAAGGCCCTGCGAGCACGGCTTCCAGCCTCACAACTCACTCCCTGCAAGAGGACCAGAGGGGCGAGAGGTCCAAGGGAAGGCAGAGAGGGGCGGGCGCTGCCCTCAGGAGAGGGTACAGCTTTTGATGTTCGCTGAACCGCAATTTCAGACGGGGCCGGTAGGTACATCCATTTCCTTGCTGGTGATAAGGGTACCACAAAGTCATACCAATGGCAAGTACACTAAAATTATGCCACTTTTTCCTATGCCAGCCAGACCTCAATAAAGCTAGAAAAAGACACAAGGAAAATCAGACTCTGGTTTTCCCAACATTTGAGGAGCTAAGGCAGGGGGACTGCCACAAGTTCAAAGCCAGCCTGGGAGATACAGTAAGCCTTTGGGAGTGGGAAGAGACCAGGAGGTAAACGCCCGGGCACTTGCTGGCCAGGCCAGTCCATAAACGAAACAATCGGCATGAATTTTCACCATTAGTTATAATCAGTTGTCTTCTACTTAAAAACATCTCAGAACCCTCTAGAATTCCCAGACGTGCATTTTAATCAAGGAGGCAGCCCTGAAATGAAACTCAAGTGGCTCAGAACTTGACGCTGATTGAGATTCCCACCCAGAGACTGCAGTTTGAGAGGAGGGGGAAGAGTCTGGAAGCAAAGCACGTGTGGGTGTGAACCCGTTTCTTTGGTTGCTGCTCTAACGGTGGCAATGGCAGCTGTAGGGACCTTTAAGAATCTGGTCTAAATGTATCCTGAAATCTAAAGTCTGGAAAGCAAACAGCCGAGGCGTGAAACAGGGTGGCCTCGGAAAGGACAACTGTGAGTCCGAACTTCAGGTCCAGTTTCGTCAGGAAAGGGACTGACAGTCAACACTGACATCCTTGTAGAGACAGCAAAGGTAACCAGCACGCTGGGCGTCTTTAAACTCAATGGGGCAACGTGCCTGGACCAAGAAGATAAGCGAACTCCGGACAGGAGAGGCAAATCCTCAGCCTAAATCCACACTGGGCATCAACACTTGCCGTGCAATTAGTAATTTTGTTGCAGCTCTACCATTCCCTTATTTTACCCCATGTTCACATCTTGTATTTCACACTAAATAGTGTTTCACGCCTTGCTCATCAGACTCAGCCTGGAGGACAGACAGCAGCTCTCCCGCACACATAAAGAACATATCTTTACACATGACGTTTAACAGCTCTCTCTCCACACTGGAGAATCAACAGTTTGCAACAGAAATAAAGAAGTTAGACGCCCTCCTTCCCTTCCCCCCTCCCTTCCCCCTCCTCCTCCCCTTTCCCTTCCCCTCCCCCTCCTCCCCTCCCCCTCCTCCCCTCCCCTCCCTCCTCCCCTCCTCCCCAGAAGCCCCTCTCAGGCTGGGCCCAGGAACACAAGTCTCGAATGCCAGAACTCAGGAGGCAGAAGCAAAGGGACCGTTGCGAGTTCAAGGAAAAGGCATGTCCTTAATTTGCTTTTTCTGTTGCTGTATTAGACACGATGATCAAAAGCAGCTTGGAGAGAAAAGGGTCATCTGCCTCGCAGTCCATCACGAGGGGGTCAAGGCCAGACCTTGGCGCACAGACCATGCGGGAGCCCTGCTCACGGGCCTCCTCCGCCTTGCCCACTGCCCCGGACTCTTCTGCCCCGGACTCTTCTGCCCCAGGCTCCTCTGCATCAACTCACAGTTAAGAAGATGCCCCACAGATCCGCTCAGGGGCCAGTGTGATGGGGGCAATTCCTCCATCGAGATACCCGCACCCTCATCCCACGGATCCTACTTCCTGTCAAGTTGACAAAACTCACCGGCATACGCCGTACGCCACCTCATGACTCAAGGCAATGGTCCTCAACCCAAGGGTCACGACCCTTTGGCAAACCTCTATCTCCAAAAAATATTTACATGAAGACTCATAACAGTGGCAAAACTACAGTTATGAGGCAGCAACAAAAATAATCCTGCGGCTGGGAGTCACCACAGCACGAGGAACAGAATCAAAGGGAGGTTGAGAAGCTTCCAGCCTGGATGCTGTGACAGGGCCTCACAGCCCTGCGTACCCGACCTCAGCCCTATCCAAGCAGGAGGACCAGCCCTCTGTCCCCATGGTGTCCCCTCTCCCTGTAGTACTATGCATGGCGTCCAGGTAGAGGCAGCATTTTAACAGTGACAACGGATAGGGAATAAATTACAAGCTACATCCTTGACAACAACGGGCTTCCGATAAGCAGGGCAGTAGTAACTCGGGCCAAAGAGCTCAAGCCATCAGCATCAGAGATGCGGTGTTTCCTTTAGCTTCTCTGCCACACTGAGGACCGTGGGCTCCAAGGTGTCCTGACGAGGGAGGGGAAAATAAAAACAGCTGGAGCCTACCGGGCCCGGAGCATGCTCCAGTGGGGCCCTCCCTGTATGTCTAAGTAAGTGTTCCCAAGAACTGGGAACACTTCCGATACTCAGAAGGAACTGTAATTCTCATAAGCATTAAAAACATCCCGCCTAATCTCTCACTCCATCCTTCCCATTGGAAGTTGGCTCCCTCATAAAATAACTTCCTGTGCTAGTGGTGTTCAGACCACAGAAAACAGCCTGAAATGCATACAGGAACTTTATCAATGTCTCTGCCCCTGTCCATTTGGTAAAGCTCTGACCAGCTACGGCAATGTTAGATTCATCACCATGTATGCCTCTAACGGCATCTCACATCCTCAGTGTTTAAACAAGCGGTATTTAAGCCCAGACCTTCATGCCATCACCAAGGCAGTATTAAACGCCACGAGGTCGTGAGCTACAGTTAAACATACTT
Source organism: Cricetiscus sungorus (assembly GCA_030556225.1). Lineage (NCBI taxonomy): Eukaryota > Metazoa > Chordata > Mammalia > Rodentia > Cricetidae > Cricetiscus > Cricetiscus sungorus. Next base: position 58,552,529 of record JANBXA010000741.1, on the reverse strand, counting down.
GTATCGTGCTTTTGTAACAAGATCAGTTTGACCAATGGCTTTAAGTGGGGTTGGAAAGGCCGCCTGCCGCCAAAGACTACATCATGTGTGCTTTTGATTCTATGAAATGGGCCAGAAGAGGCAAATCTACAGGCTAACAGTCCAGCTAGGAGAGAACGGATGGAGAATAGTTTCTACAGAGGGAAGGCACGGGACACCTATTAGGGGATGGCTGTGCACCTCTGTGGACATGCTACAGGGCACTGAAATGGTCATTTAGGAAGTGTCCCCTGGCGGGGCGCAGTGGCACTGGCCTGGAATCTCGGCGCTCAGGAGTCTGAAGGCGGAGGAGGGTCGTGAGTTTGAAGACAACCTGAGCTGACAGCAAAAACTAAAACACAAACAGCAGGGCGGGCTGCACACACGGTAGGGAATAGAGCGACCTGAGAAGGGAGGAGAAATGGGCTGGACGGGGGTGCGGCGGGAGGGGTACGGCGGACAGGGTACAGCGGACGGGGGTACAGCGGACAGGGGTACGGCGGACGGGGGTACAGCGGACGGGGGTACGGCAGACAGGGTACAGTAGACGGGGTACGGCAGGAGGGGGTACGGCGGACGGGGGTACATTGGACAGGGGTACATTGAACAGGGGTACGGCGGGAGGGGTACAGGGAGGTGGTCGGGGTTGACTAGGTGGGCTCAGGGCTCCTTCCCTGGAGTAAACAGTATGTAAACACTTGGTAACGCTAGTGACTGTAAGCTTAGACACAGACGAGACCGGTGTAAGTGCAGGTGAAGTGTGAAAACACGAAGAGTGAGTCCAAGGGTTGGAAAACATAAATGGGGGAGGGGGCGAGAACACACGGGACACGAAAGGGAACAGACACGGTGGGCACGAGGGAGGCTGCGGCAAACACAGGAGAAGGTGAATCTACCAAAATGCTCTGCCCCAAAATCGCATAATGATATCTAATAAGGTGTAAGCTAATTTTAAAATTTGTTAGATAGCTAAGGTGGTAAATTCTGTTTTCTCCATGATTAAGGAAAGCAACTTTTAGTGGTACCACCTGGTGAGAAACCGCCATGGGATATTGTGCTTTCCCACGTTAAACTCTCCACCGTGGAGAGGGGCGTTGGTTCTCCACGATTCTGCATGCAGAGTGTTCACCTACAGCAAATCCTTCTACTTCACAATTAAGCTCACGTGTGCCTATGAGCACGTGGACATGGTATGCACATGCGTGTGTATGCACATGCGTGTACACAAACACACACACGTGACCGCTCTATCAAAAAACTTTTGAATTAGTGAAATCTGAATTAATAAGCTTTCACCGCAAGGGAATAAAATAGATTTTAAACTATCAGCACCTGCTCCCGTCCTCTGGGAATATTGTGAGCAATAACAGATCATAAGCATTCTCAGTCATGGCAATGGTTGCTAATTTGCATCTTCTGTTTACACACATATATTTACTGACAAACAGAAGCCACATTCTTCCATCCATCCATCTCTGAAAGCAGACAATGCTTGACCCCTGCTCCCAAGGAGCTGGATTCTTACGGTTTGGGGTGGAGCCTGGGAGCTGCATTTCATGCTGCTTCAAGACACGTCACTAGCTTACTGCTGCACATGGAGAAGACAGACAGCTACTCCCAAGTCCTGCGGTCCAGCCGATGCTCGGCTTCTCCAGGCCATGGACGTATGTGTCTCCATCACCAGCCAAAACTTCAGATCAGGCCCTGGCATAGGGCCTTCAGAGCCTTGCCACACACGACACTACCGCGGTGTGCCAAACATTGCGTGTGGCTGGCAGGGACCGCAGAGCAGGTGAGGGTACGGGGAAACATCCACCTTCAAGGCGACCTCCTCTGCTGGGAACCAGGGCCAACACACACGGGAAGCCTTGCGTGATCCGAGAACAGCCAGGCAGTGCATGCAGCTACCCCAAGAAGAAATGGAGGGAGGGGTGGGAAGCAGGGCCAGAGCTGTGCCGCCCCCCGGAGCACTCAAGCCTGGTGACCTCTTCCCGCTCTGAAGGAGACAAAGTCCCCCAGGCCACACACAAACTGGACAGAGAACCCCCCACCCCTACCCCACCCCACCCCTACCCCATCCCATCCTATCCCACCCCTACCCCACCCCACCCCTACCCTATCTCACCCCCCACCCCACCCCCACCCCACCCCCACCCCACCCCCAAGAAACAGGTGCCTGTTCTGACTTCTCTCTCCCTGGAGTCACATTCCTCTGGTATCCCACACTGCCCGAGTTTCACTGATTGTGTACGCAACTAAAATTACAACGTCTCGTCGTTCTGAAGGAAGAGTGCCAAGTCATTAGGGCTCACATTTTTCTAACAGGGTACCCAGCGAGTTCAGCTATGTGCTCTGCTATGTGCTCTGCTCCCTCCCCCTCCCCTCCCTTCCCCTCCCGTCCCCCTCCCCTCCCATACTCTGCCAATTGCCAGTCCAAGGACACGTGTCACCAGATGCGTTCCTCTGCGGGGCCTATTTCAGCCCCTCCCGCCGCTCACCCGTGCCACCCATCCCCCAAACAATTCTCCCTAGGGTGGCATAACAGCAATATCCAGTAAGATGGCCAGACAGGCATACAGAAGGCGCCTCCCTTGCTGGCATCAGAACCCAGCCTGGTCCTGATGAGGGAGAAGTGGAGACTCAGGCTGGAAGCCCCACTGGGGTGCTGGGCAGCCTACTGTGCCAGACTGGAGGAGATGCATGGGCTGAGCGCCCATGACGCCTGGAAGAGGTGGGGTGGTGGGCATATGAATTCAGGTGTGTGTGCACGCGTGTGTCGACCTCCAGGCTGTTCCTTGGGAGCAATCCACCTTTAAAACAACAACAAGCACGCAAAGGAAGCAGGAGAGACGGGCTGTCACTCTTGTGGAGGACCTAGGTTCAGTTCCCAGCACCCACACGGTGACTCAAGACTGTCCACACTCCACTTCCAGGGTCTGACACCCTCGTCTGACCTCTAAGCTGCACTGTGGGAAGCACACATGGTGCACACATGTACATGCACTCAGCGCTCATACAATAAAACACAAAGTAAATCCAAAAGAAAAATAATTTATAAGAGAACTGATTTTTATTGCATTGTGTGCACGCGTGTGTGCGCCTGTCTGTGCGTGTACAGTGTGTGCGCATGCATGTGCATGTGCGTGCATGCGCGTGTGCATGTGTGCAGTGTGTGCATATGTGTGCACGTGTGTGCATATGTGTGCGCAAGTGAATGCATGTGTGTGCGCACGTGAATGCATGTGTGTGCGTGTGTGCACCTGCACCTGTGTCCATGCACACACAAGCACACAATCTTGCATGCCATGGCACGTGTGGGGTCAGGACAACCTAGGGAGCCAGTCCTGTCTCTCTTCCCATTGAGTAAGGCTCAAGATTAAACTCGGGCCCTCTGTCTTGGCTGCCAGGTCGTCCATCTCACTGGGGCCACCGTACTTTTAGAGGCCGGGTCTGTAACTCTGTGCCTGAGGGAGGCCGGCTGGCCAGGTTCCCGGGCTCCTTCTGTGTCCGCCTCCCCAGAACCGGTATTGCAAGTACAGGCCACCATTGAGGGCTCTTCCGTGTGGGTTCCAGGAATCAAAGCCAGTTCTCATGCTAGCAGGCAAACACTGGCTGGACTTCCCCGCCCCCACACTCGTCATTAAGCCAAGAACAGCTCCCATCCACAGCTCCGCCCCAGCCAGCTCCCTCCAAGCTTCCAGAGACTCCTGGGACTTGAATGGCAGACCTGGTCTAAGAGCTGAGGTCCCCCCAATTCTGCACCTCCCAGCAAAGGGCTTGGCTGACGTGTAAAGGAGCATTTAATGGCAAATTTAGAAGTAATTATTACAGATATAAGCTGATTAGTAGTCCCCACCCCCGACGACATGTCCTGACTAAACCCAGCCTGGGGTGTTTGGGGGAGGAACAGCCTGAATTAGACTCAACCCACAGGGGCCCACAGGAAAAGCAAAGAAAGACGGGATAAGCTCGACTCTACCCTCTTCCCGACCCTCCCAGAGTTTCCCAGAGGCTGTGTAAATAGTTCACTACATGTGCTATTTATTTTCACACGTACAGCTAGAAAACCCACCCATTCATCTGTTTGAAAAATGTTCTTGTCCCCCATATAAGAAGGGAAAACTAAGTTTTTTCTTCCAAATAAATCGCATCGGGCACGAGCATCATGCCATTTGTCAAAGAGAGAGTTCACGTCTCCCACTTTAAATAACGTGTCTGTGTAAATGTAGACCAGGCTGGCCTCAAATGGAGAGATCCTCTTGCCACTGCCTCCTGAGTGCTGGGGTTAGGTGCTCCCCACACTGGGTTTCAATGCACTCTTTGCATTACCTTCCAGATACCTCCATCTGCACCAGAGCCCGTGTCCTCTTCCAGATACCTCCATCTGCACCAGAGCCTGTGTCCTCTTCCAGATACCTCCATCTGCACCAGAGCCCGTGTCCTCTTCCAGATACCTCCATCTGCACCAGAGCCTGTGTCTGTCTTCCAGATACCTCCATCTGCACCAGAGCCAGTGTCCTCTTCCAGATACCTCCATCTGCACCAGAGCCTGTGTCCTCTTCCAGATACCTCCATCTGCACCAGAGCCCGTGTCCTCTTCCAGATACCTCCATCTGCACCAGAGCCTGTGTCCTCTTTCAGATACCTCCATCTGCACCAGAGCCTGTGTCCTCTTCCCTTCCAGATACCTCCATCTGCACCAGAGCCCTGTCCTCTTCCAGATACCTCCATCTGCACCAGAGCCTGTGTCCCTTCCAGATACCTCCATCTGCACCAGAGCCCGTGTCCTCTTCCAGATACCTCCATCTGCACCAGAGCCCGTGTCCTCTTCCAGATACCTCCATCTGCACCAGAGCCCGTGTCCTCTTCCAGATACCTCCATCTGCACCAGAGCCTGTGTCCTCTTCCAGATACCTCCATCTGCACCAGAGCCCGTGTCCTCTTCCAGATACCTCCATCTGCCTTCCAGATACCTCCATCTGCACCAGAGCCCGTGTCCTCTTCCAGATACCTCCATCTGCACCAGAGCCTGTGTCTGTCTTCCAGATACCTCCATCTGCACCAGAGCCCGTGTCCTCTTCCAGATACCTCCATCTGCACCAGAGCCTGTGTCCTCTTCCAGATACCTCCATCTGCACCAGAGCCCGTGTCCTCTTCCAGATACCTCCATCTGCACCAGAGCCTGTGTCCTCTTCCAGATACCTCCATCTGCACCAGAGCCTGTGTCCTCTTCCAGATACCTCCATCTGCACCAGAGCCTGTGTCCTCTTCCAGATACCTCCATCTGCACCAGAGCCTGTGTCCTCTTCCAGATACCTCCATCTGCACCAGAGCCTATGTCTGTCTTCCAGATACCTCCATCTGCACCAGAGCCCGTGTCCTCTTCCAGATACCTCCATCTGCACCAGAGCCTGTGTCTGTCTTCCAGATACCTCCATCTGCACCAGAGCCTGTGTCCTCTTTCAGATACCTCCATCTGCACCAGAGCCTGTGTCTGTCTTCCAGATACCTCCATCTGCACCAGAGCCTGTGTCCTCTTTCAGATACCTCCATCTGCACCAGAGCCTGTGTCTGTCTTCCAGATACCTCCATCTGCACCAGAGCCCGTGTCCTCTTCCAGATACCTCCATCTGCACCAGAGCCTGTGTCTGTCTTCCAGATACCTCCATCTGCACCAGAGCCTGTGTCCTCTTTCAGATACCTCCATCTGCACCAGAGCCTATGTCTGTCTTCCAGATACCTCCATCTGCACCAGAGCCCGTGTCCTCTTCCAGATACCTCCATCTGCACCAGAGCCTGTGTCCTCTTTCAGATACCTCCATCTGCACCAGAGCCTGTGTCTGTCTTCCAGATACCTCCATCTGCACCAGAGCCCGTGTCCTCTTCCAGATACCTCCATCTGCACCAGAGCCTGTGTCTGTCTTCCAGATACCTCCATCTGCACCAGAGCCTGTGTCCTCTTTCAGATACCTCCATCTGCACCAGAGCCCGTGTCCTCTTCCAGATACCTCCATCTGCACCAGAGCCTGTGTCCGTCTACACCCGCTCTGACCCACTGACCCACACCACCCGATGGGCAGGGCCAACCCAGCTTTCAGCACAGGGTTCAGAAATGCCTCCAGGGTTCACATTCCTTCCTCCCTGCCTCCTCCCAGACTCCCACGGGCCCATGGTTCCTGCTCTGGTGTGTAGAACTCGCTGGGGGAAAAGTTAGTATTTCACATTCCCCTCCCGTCCTGGGTTCTTCCACACCACGCAGGTCCCAGGGACTGAACTCAGGCTGGACAGCCAGCCGTCACCCACCGAGCGACACCACCAGCCCACACAGCCTCGTGCCGACACCCTCACCAGATGTGAACCTTCCTGGTCAGGTTCATTTCTACGCGTTTCCATTCTCGTTTCAGTGTTGAAATGCCTCGTGTCTGCAACATCACCCGGACTACGCATGGAAACTTCTATATGTTTTCTTTAGGAACAGCTTCCAAAAGTACCTTGTTTCCAAGACAATGGACAAGATTTCCTTTTTTTAGGTACACAGTAACAACCTTTGAAAATACAAATAGTTTGATCTTCGCATTTCATAAGTGAAAACCTTGAAATTAATGGTGAAGGCCATACCACTCAAGGATGGCCATGAATTTGCCCGGTTTTATTGAGAACGGCTCACTCTTCATTCATCGGAGTGTCTATCTGCTGCTGGACTCTGGCAATATCCCTCACCGACATCTAAGTCATTTCCATATGCTCTTGTTTTTCTCGGATACCAAAAGGCACTGTTTTCAGAAACATCTGCAAGCTTTTACAAAAGGCTTCCCCCTTTAATTTACTTTATTATTTTTATAGCTTCTCTAACTTTGCATGGCCCTGCACTCATGGACTCAGCCTTAGTCTTGGAGTGCTTAAAAGTGCGCTCCTCAGATTGGGGGATGGGGGTGGGGGGGAGGGAAGGGAGAGGGGGGACTGGGATTGGAATGTAAAAAATGAATCAATAATATAAAAAAAATGTGCTCCTTATTTGTGGCTTCTGAGGGCAGGGAGTATTGTCTGGTTTCTTTTGTTTCTGCTCTGCAGACAGGGGCTTGCCGTTTTGTCTAGGCTGGCCTTGAACTCACAGTCTTCCCACCTCCGCCTCCTGAACGTTGGCTTACCAGCGTGCACCCAAGCTCCTCGGTTTCAATTTACTAGTGCTTTAACTTACGATTATGGCTCCTAGACTTGCCAGTGTATCTTCCGTGACCATGGCCTCGATTAATTTTTGTGGCTATATTAAGTTCATAATAAAATAAAAAATACCTGTTCTTTAAAGGTGGTCTATAAAGCTGTAGCCTGCTGCTCCTAAACAAATGAGTGTGAGTGAACTCTGGAGAAATGAAAGGATCCGTTGAGGAGAATTTATATGCACGGCTGTTTGTGCTGGCATGAAATCTGGAAATATCTCAAATGTCTATCAACAGAAAATAAATTGAATAAATTACGGCTTCTCTAAACTATGAGTTACTATGTAGTTATTAAAAAGAATTAGATTGCTATCTGTGGATCTGGAACAATGTCTAATGAAAAGTATGAATACACACACACACACACACACCACACACACGCACCACACACGCACCACACACGCACACACACACACAAACACACACACACCACACATACACCACACACACAAACACACACACACACCACACATACACCACACACACACACACACACACACACACCACACACACACACACACACGCACCACACACGCACCACACACGCACCACACACGCACCACACACGCACCACACACACACTACACACACCACATACACACACACACACACCACATACACACTCACACTCACACACTCACACACGTGTATGAATGGGCTGCTCTGAGAAAAATGCAGACAGCTGTGGGGAGAATGATCACTGTATTTGAAGGAAGAAAAATTTCTACGAGAATGACGCAAATTCTTACAATAATGGCCTCCGAGTGCTGGAATATGAGTGGCTCGTGCTTTCCACAATTAAGAGTGTGAATCACCGTGTTTAAAGTGCAGTGTAGCAGAGGGCGCATGCCCCTCACGCGTTTTTAAGAGCCCGCAGGTGGTGGGCTGCCTGCCTAAGAAGACGTGGCCATGATGTGAGCTGTCCCGTTTACTGTATTTGCTGCCTGGCTCACTGTTCCCTTTTCTAGAAATGTCACCTTCACCGTTAGATCCTGCCCTCTTCGTGAGATGTCCCACCCATGCACAGCAATGAAAGAGGACCACAGGGTACGTGCACTGCTCTACCCTGGTTTTATAAAAAGATATTCCAAGACACAGACGGGCCAGCTGCCTGGCTCACGATATTCGTGTCACTGTGGCCAGGAAGACGCCCCCCGACGATCTTCCCACAGCTGCCTTCTCTTGCCCTTGCTTCAGAACAGTTTTCAGTGGGCTACAACCCAGAGACGCCGGAGAAAACACAGTAAGTAACGCAGAACTGCAGACACACCTGGACGGTCAACACCTTTGTCCCCGGCATCCGTGCCTTATTCCGTTTCCTCCGAGGACGCGCACTGTCCAGGATAAGTACACTTAGGGGTTCGGAGAGTTGGAGTCCGTTTCTTTGAAAGACCGCTTCTTTCTCTCTGGCCCTCGTGAAACCTTCACAGTCTGTTTAAAGATTTGCTCCAAACGTTTATGCTCAAAATGACAATGCTAGCAAGAGGGACGTAAAGCTACTTACGCTTCATGTTCAATGGCAAAGTTGTTTATTTTTTAAATAATGCTCAGATCTGGAGTCTGACACCTTTACTTCCAGTACTCCCAAGCTGATCTCTCTGTCACAGGACCAGCCTGGTCTACATAGTAAATTCCAGGCCACTCAGGGCTCTATACTCAGACCCTGTCTGTCCCAGGCAGGGGCATTGCTGTTACAAACACCATGAGCATAGATGAGGCACTTCCTTTCCTATTAAGGCTGCAGGAGGCAACCCGGTAGGGAGAAAGTGTCCCAAAAGCAGGCCACAGAGTCAGAGACAGCCGCCGCTCCCACTGTTAGGAGCCTCACAGGATGACCAAGCTGCACCAGTGTCACAGGGCAGAGGGCCCAGGTCAGTCCATTCTGTGGTTTTCTTGTGGTGCCCTTGGCCCTGCTGGCTCCCACAATCCTGGACCCCCTGATATTTGGCTGTGGGTTTCTGCGTCTGACGGAAGGAGTCTCAATGACACATTTTTTTTTTTTTTTAAGAACTTGAAAAAGAAGTTCAGGGACCTGATCTCTGGGTTAAGGGCTTGCCAGAGAATGTCTGACACCCTGAGTTCGGGTTTGAACCACATAAATGTGAAAAGTTTAAAAGAAATAAAGAAAAGAAAAATTTTTAAAAATCCACCCCCCCCAAAAAAAAACCCCAAAAACTAACAAAAAACAAAAAGAAGGAAGTGTTTATGTTTCCGCTCAGGGTTTGACGGTGCAGTTCATCATGGCGGCTAAGACGTGTTGACAGGGAGGTCAGACACTGTCATCTCACAAGACCCAGACAGAAGTAAAGACTGGTGCTCTCGGCTCGAGTCCACCACCCCAGACCACAGAAGGGGCTGCTCATTCAGGATTGGTCGTCCCACCTCATTTATAAATGGCTCTGGAAACCCTTCACAGACACAAGGAGCAGTGAGTTTCCCCGGAGATGCTGAACACGGCCAGCAAAGCCTCAGGAGCCAAGGAGCGTGGGGCACGTCCTTCCCTGCAACCCTGAGAGGCAGCTCCCCGAGAACTTGCGCAGAATGCCAGTCTGGAGCACTTTCTGAAGCCATCCGTTAGTGACACTTTGTGAAAGGCGGCCGCAGAGACCAATTAATGCAGGATCCATTCACGGAGGCCAAATTAAGCCACCGTGGCTGCGCCAAAAAGCCTCACCTCAGTGCCACGGTGGAAAGTGTCGCCAGGAGGGTCCCGCGGACGGAGGGCACAGGGAAGGTACTTGTTTTCATCCAGTACCCTGTGTCCTGCCAAACAATGCCCAGAAAGCCAGCTCTT
>JANBXA010000741.1:58427500-58537500 GCA_030556225.1 Cricetiscus sungorus | reverse complement strand
ATTAAACTCCCTACACTTGATCTCACAGGGGGCTGAGTCTTAAGAGGCAACGTGTGCTCGGGCCTTGGCTTTTAAGAGTCCATTAAATTTTATGTAGGTCTATCCTGCTCCTCCAGCCAGAAACACAGCAAAGCAGGGGGATCCGTGTTCCCAGCACAGGTGTATTTCATCTCTCCAAGGGGAGTGGGGGCAGCTAGCAGGCTTGCTGGGGCTTCATCACTCAGAGAAAGGGAAACAGAAACAGGAACTCCATGAATCCAGAAGGTCAAAAACTTCATCCCATCTTCAGCCTGGGCTCTTCCTGGCAAAACCCATAGGGCCACAAAGACAAGACACGGGCTGTTCCAAGACGGCAAACAGGGCCCAAGGGTCAGGAAGATGGCTGGAAAATCCTGTCTGCTGCCACCGCAAGGCCCTTCCCAGAGCCAGGCAGCACGGGAGAACAAGCCTCCACCGAGGACCTGCCCAGGTTTCTGAGGGTTGGAGCAACGAAAACCCCGCTCCACCTCAAAGGTAATGAAATTTGAAAGCCCTGTTTAATCAGGGAAGGCCTGCCTGTCTTTAGAACATTCCTAATTAGGAATAACTCGGGCAGTTCTGCTAGCAACAAAAAAAGAAAATTCAGAGTGGCCTTTTCTAGGATACCAAAGGCTCCTGTCCAGCCTCGGCAAACATGTTACTGTGAAAATCCGTGGTGTACTTCAGCCTCCTATCGCCCACTGCCAAGGGCATGGATGAGCTCTGGGGTAACCACCCCACATCCCTAAGCTGCACCCCAGACACTGACACCTGGAACGTGTTATGCCAACCCCAGGAAGTCCTCTCCGGTGGCACTCACTAGGTATACAGTAACGACCGTATCGGATCAGACCTTGGGCATTTTGTTTGTTTTAACGACCCCCCAGGGAGAGGTGGCGAAGACCTATGTCTCAGAAGTGAGACAGGAGATTTTTAATTTGAGACTAGCTTGGGCTACAGAGCTGGATTGTCTCAAAACAACAAACAAAAAGGACCAATAACAACAGCCAACAGTAACCCCCAGGGTTTGCCATCTTGCTGGAGAATTCCAAAGTACAACCACAAAAAGTTGATTCATCCACAGGAGGCCGACATCGGGCGCACCCCGACTTTCACAGAACAGAGACGGAGAAGGTGGTTTTATGTCTGGACCAAACACCTCATTTTGCAGATAAGGAGATGGAGTCTGATCCCAGGATGTAGAGATTCCCTGTCAGAGTCAGACTGGAGACAGATTTCCAGGCTAATTAGAGGAAGGGACAAATGCTGTGCAGGGTGAGCGCTGGCTTCTGACAGCCTGGCGAGGTAGGGCCTACGGGTGGGATTTTCAACAGTGAGCTAGGTGTGGGGTAGGGCTAGGGGGAGGGGCAATAACTAAACTGCCAGGACTGCAAATGTGGAGGAACGTGGCGGAGCGGAAACAGGAACGTCCCGGTAGAGTAAGCTGGAGCTAAAGACGCTGGACAAGGCAGATCTCCGTGAGCCTAGGCTAGCCTGGCGGAAGCAGTGAGGTCCCAGGCTGCACAGTGAAATAAACACGGCCTCAGAAAGACTGCACGGGGTTAGAGCAGCGGTGAGCACAAGAGTCCAGTTCACCAGTGCCAACTGGCCTTGATGGAAACTGGAGACTTCGCCCACGGTGAGATCCCTCATCTTGAGGCTGGGCTGGCACCAGGCACTTCCCAGAACCGCCACCAACCGCCCAATGCAGGAAGCTACCGGGCTGCCTGGTGTGGAGATGAGAAAGCCACGCGGCCGGTGATCGATGGATGCCAAGTCAGGACCCACCGGCGCGGGCTGTGAGAACCAAAGCCTCGCCCAGATAGACGGTGCGTCCACTCGTCTGTCACACCTGATCAGGCAAACGTCGTCACGTCGTCGAAGGTGAAGGCCAAGGACTCAGGTGTTACAGAGGGAGGGGCCCACGCCGCCAGCAGACCCTACTGCTTTCTCCTATTCACACTTGGTCTGCGCAAAGAGGCTGCACAAACTCAGAGCTACATTAGCATCTGAGGAAATCAAGGAGAAGAGGCGAACACAGGTAAGAGCCAGTGTGATTCCGACCCTGACCGTTGGAGAGGCTGCATTCTGTCCCCTGCCGGGACACCACCCTGCAGCTGCTGCGTTTTCCTTTGTGCTAGCTGGCCTGCTCAAGAGGCCAGGCCAGGCCCTACTTCCTCCTCGGCTCTCTCGGCTCTCCCTACTGTGCCCAGCCAAGGAGGAGCTAAACAGGGAGCAGTGTCCGGCCATCGGCCTCCCCAGCCACCCTCCCTGGTGAGCAGGCTTGTTCACCAAGGGCTCAGGAGAACCAGACACATAAAACCTTCACAGGGACCTTCACAGGAGGGGCTGATGGTAGGGAAGCCCGTGCCTCACGGTGATTCAGGCTTTCCCAGGCCTGGGACCCACCGGGTTTTATATGGTTCATCGGAAGAGAAAGGTGTGCTATCAGACGGCGAGGCGTGGTTTATTTGCACAGGGTTTCCACTGTGCAAATGATAAAACACCCGGCAAGAGCTTCCTATAAATGTTGGTTTTGAACTTTCCACTGTGTAAAGGAAGGACCTAGAACGACATCCAAGGTCAACACTGCAGAGGCTCGCTCAGCTAGCCCCGGGTGGAAAAGACTGGTGTATCTCCTGCCCTGGCTTCCCCAAAGGCTCAACTCTTCAAACATTTCTAAACGGAAAACGATGAAAACCACCACCATGGACATGCTTCGTTTCCATGTGCAGGAGCTTGCATTTAAAATGTCTGCTTTGCCAGCATCCATATTTTAACACAAAGGTAGTAATAATAGGCAGGAGACGCCACCCCCAGGGAAAGACAGGGTTCGTTGAAGTCAGACCCCCCACCCCCAAAGGAAGTTGCAGAAGCATCTGGCTTGGTGACCTGCTCGCCTGCAGGACAAATGCTTCTGTGCAATGACAATATGTTCCCCAGGATGCCCCATCCTGCCCTTGTGGGTGGGAGAGGGGGACCCTCCGAGGGTTGGACCGCCTTGGTGAATTCTTAGCCAAAAGCTTTGAAGCAAAGATAATAGCGCAATTATCAGAAGCCGGACTGGTCTCCGCAATCCTGAGGCCACCGTCTGTCCCTCCTTCCTTCCCATCCTTGGAATGACTGGGCCTCCATGAAGCCGTGATGGCTTCCAGCTGTGGGATGGCCTGGACACTAGCTCTTCTTAAAAAAGAGCACAAGGCAGAGATTTGAGATTTAGAACCTGCTCCAGCCAGTGAGGGCTCGATAATCCATCTGCCTTTCTACGGCCAGTTAAAGGAAAGCATCTGTTGCCTGTGTCCTGAGGAGGGACACTCTAACCCAAACAGAAAAGGGCTAGTAAGATATAGGTGGAACAGACACGTTAAAACTACTAAAATAGACTCGCCATAGCATTCCATTGGCAAACACTTCCCAGCTACATGGGGGGTTTGGGAGGGAGGGGAGGATGGGGGAGGCGTGAGATCAGAGAACAGGCCCCTTCCCTGGGAAGCCGGAAGCCAGCCAGCGGCAAAGGCACCCACAACACTGCAGACACTGTATGTGAATCATTTTTTAGTCATGAAGCATCAAGGGTTGTCTGCGATTGCCTCCCTCACTTCAAGGATTTGAAAGCAGGTACTCAGAGGTTAAGGACATAGCCCCAGAGGAACACACAAGCATCATGGGAGAAAGTGGGATTTTTACCCCAGGCAGCGTGGCTCTACCTTGACAGGGACACAAACTGAGAAGTCTGAAAAGCTCCCTCCTCCAGCAGCCACCGCCTAAGGCGTGGGTAGGCTAAAGGAATAGGGCCCTTAAGGAGGGAGTCAGGGGTTAGAAATGAAAGGAATCGCTATCAAAAATTATTAAAATTCTCTCTCTCTCTCTCTCTCTCTCTCTCTCTCTCTCTCTCTCTCTCTCTCTCTCTCTCCCCTCTCCCTCTCCCTCTCCCTCTCCCTCCCTCTCCCTCTCCCTCTCCCTCTCCCTCTCCCTCTCCCTCTCCCTCTCCCTCTCCTCTCTCTCTCTCTCTCTCTCTCTCTCTCTCTCTGTGTGTGTGTGTGTGTGTGTGTACACAAGAGTGTGTGTGAAGGCCAGACAATGTCCTGGGGGTGTTCCTCTAGTATCATCTACCTTTATTTTGAGAGGGATCTCTCACCGCCAGATCTGACCAAACCGGTTAGGATGATGGCCAGTGAGGTCTCCACGTCCTCAACCCTGAGATTACACGTGCACACTGCCACGACAGAATTGGCTTTTAAAGGTGGACATCCAAATCAGGTCTTGTGTCTGTATGTGAACAGCTCTGCTCGCTCCAGCCCCCAAAATAATTTTAAAAGACGGAAATACAATTCTATCCTCACATACACAGTTTCTACCCCGACGGTAGCTGGGTATGGATGGGGACCTTTGCTGTTTGCGAAGAACCACGGTTGAATAGGGTACAGAGGGCCCTCAGTCTGCACACACAGCAGCATTTGATGGCTCCCAGCCCGCCCAGGGCAGCATTGCTGGAGCCTGGGCTCCTCAGGCCAAAAGAAAGAGAAATGAATACTTCACCAAACCAGTTTGGCAAGGCAGAGAGAACACTGGGGGAGGGAGAGGACGGCGGGTTCTCAGCGGGGGGCAGGTGCTTTCCCCGAGTATTCTACAGCTCCAGAAACTAGCAGTGGCTTTGTGAACAGGAACACAAAGTCCTAGGCCAAGTCCCCGAAAGGTGAATTTCCTCGGCAGGAAAATTAAACGGGCACAAAGGCCACTCGCCATGTGCGGTTAAAACTGCTGGTTTTAAACACAGCCATCCCGAGGTTGATCTTTTCCCTGAGACACTTAATTCACACTCCCCGCACAATGTCCTGTGAAATAAATACAGCTAACTGAATCATACCCCATAAATGATTAAATGATGGGTTACCACCGTTAATGCCGACTATTAGGTCTCAGGCACTGTAGCCAACAGAAATAATGAGCAAATGGATTGTCTGCACTCTAGAAGCAGGTGTGTTATTTCCACACGGCTGTCGCGGAGTCGGCTGCTAGGAGTCAAGACTGGCCTTCTTCCTCTGCAACCTACGAGCCACACAGTGCAGAACACACAGATGAGACAGCAGTGTGCCGAGGTCAAGGTCAGGAAGGGCAGTCTCCGATCCGGGACCTCAACAGGCTACACCCCATATCGGGCTTGGCGCCTGTCTGTAGCAGACACTGGCTCCGCCCGCCCCATGGCTGCTTTCCTGGCCTCGGGGATGGGGGTGGAGAGGGGGCGTTCTTGGTTCTGCAGAGGCCACATAGAAAGCCTGGGCCAATGTTTTCTTAACTCCCCATAGAGGAAGGCCATGAGTCCGTGAGTTCCTCGTGTGGAACGCTGATGTTTCCTCAGGATGGTGTTACATGGGTCCAACACACACTCACTCCAGTAAGAGAAATGCTGGAGATAACGTATTAAACCACAATGCGTTTGGGGCAGCTCCCTGGCCTCCAATTTAACATATGTATTACATAGCTTTAGATGTAGTCATACCTCATAATATACACTAATCAGTTATACTTGATATATACAGGCATTCTACATGCAATATATAAAATATACACAGACGCCGCGATGACATCTATTTGTGTCTGGGAAGCCACAGTGAAACTGCAGCTAAGCCATCCATGTCACTGTATGTACTAGTGGCTCCTGCACAGATCTGAGAAACGCATCACTCAGGACCAGAACAGAAGGATCAATCGCCTTGTTAGGAGTGAGGAGCAAGGTGGCGAGCACACAGACGGACCCTCAGTGCACCCCATGGCACCTGGGTCACTGGCGGCCTTCCCAATGCCTGCTGGGAGTGAGGAGCGAGTTGGCGAGCACACAGACGGGCCCTCAGTACACCCCACGGCCGAGCCATCGGTGACCCTCCCGCACCCTTGGACAAACCCATGGCTTACTGGGACTTCAAAGGTCTCCTGCGTGTCATCCAGCATCTGGATTCTGACGGTCATGACTTTTCCTGACGGTGTGGGTGGTGGTTTCTGTCCTCGTTCCAAGGTGCTGATCCCCGAGTTCTCTGGGGCCCCCAGGCGTGATGCCGGGGTGGGCTTCTGCTCTATTTCTCCCATGATGACAGCAGCTTATTTAATGTCTGCAGGGAACAACAAGAGAGATGTGTCAGGAGAAAGGCTCTGCTAAAGCCACAATGTCACTCTGCAGTGGCTCCTGCTTTGGGTCCCTACACCAGGTAAGAACCCTCGGTGACACACGGGTCTGTGACCCTCCCTCCCTCCACACAGGAGACACAGGAGGCGCACACGCCGGTGTCTGTGACCCTCCTTCCACACAGGAGACACACACAGCGGTGTCTATGACCCTCCCTCCCTCCACACAGGACACATACAGCGGTGTCTGTGACCCTCCCTCCCTCCACACAGGAGACACAGGAGGCACACGGCAGCATCTGTGACCCTCCTTCCCTCCACACAGGAGATACACACGGCGGTGTCTGTGACCCTCCCTCCCTCCACACAGGACACACACGGCGGGCTCCAGCTCGCCCGCTTGCATTCACACCCTCTGGACACTGTCCGCACACCTCTGCATACTGAATGCTATTTTCTAGCTTCAGGGTCCGCTGTCAGCCATTCATACGGACACCCGGCTGTGTTCCACTCTAGCCATCTCTGCCTCCAATCACCAGCTCTGCTTTCACACCTTTAAAGTCTGGGGAGATGCCAAGAGGACCCCGGCTCTGTCATTAACATCCGCTAATTATCTTGTAGGGACTCGGTCACAAACTAAAGAACGCGGTCATTCTGCAGATGGGAGAGAGCCCCACGCCACGGCTCCCCAGCTGATGGCAAGAACGTAAACCCAGGGATATGCGGGACTGTGGCTAGGGCTTCAATGACCAGAACTTTGCCATCCCCTTCTTCCTCGCCACCCAACCCTCCAACTACCCGTTCCCACGAAGCCACCATACACACTCTAGTTACTGACAAAGGTAACTTTCTAAAAGACAAGCAACCCTCTGTGCTCCCCAAGAAGTCCACCTCCCTCGGCTCAGGGCACCGCACCCCTGTCCCGTCCTACACGAGACACTGTCTCAGGCTCTCCTGCCTGAACGCTTAAAACATCGGATCAGATGACACTTCCCGGACAGGACATGGGGGGGGGGGGCAGAGCTTGGGTGCTGTGCTCAGGGTTTGAGCCCAAGTCACTCCGCATGGCGGAGCCTTTTTACCTCCCCACAAGGCACCAGGAGCACGGGAAAGAGGCCCTAATCTTGAGTGTCCTCTGCACCTCTCAGTGCCTACTGAGGCTCAGTTGGCACAGGAAGCACAGAGGAAAGACCCCAGGAGACTGAACAGCGCTTTGTGGGGACCAAGATGGTGTGGGAAGAGGCCTCCTGGCAAAAACGTTTGCCAGGTTCGTCCCCAGCACTGGGGAAGCAGAGCTGAGAGCCCTGGAGCTCACGGGCTAGCAAGCAGCAGCCTGTGAGCCCGTGTTGAGAGGCCCTGTCTCAAAAACAAGGTGGAAAAACAAGGTGGAGGACGCCCACACGACCTGGGGCCTTTATACATGCACTTTACTACACACGTGAGCACATATGCAGAGGAGGACCTGCTGGAGGAGGGAGGGGGAGGGAGAGGGGGAGGGAGGGGGAGAAGGGGGAGGGAGGGAGAAAAGGGGAGAGAAAGGGAGGGGGGAGGGAGGGAGGAAAAGAAGGGGGAAGGGAGGGAGAGAGGGGGAGGGAAGGAAAGGGAGGGGGAGGGGGAGGGAGGGAGGGAAGGAGGGGGAAAGAGACAGCGAGATGGAAGGATTATGTGAATCAAGAGTTACCGGTAAACGTTGGCCATGGGCTAAAATGGAATGCCTGGCTGGGAACAGCCGTTGCCTTGCAAGCAGCACTGAGCCCCGCGGATGGGCGAGAATAATGACAGCACAGAGACTTTGGGGAAATGGACCAGAAGATGACATGACGCGGGAAGTGAGGGAGGGTGGCGGGAGTCCAGCTTCAAAGCCGCTCAGTGGCTCACTCATGAGGCAATAACTTGGACAGAGAGATGGAAATAGAAGGTTGCCGGACAAGCCCGCGTCTCTGGACAAAGCAGCCCAGGGTTGCGAGCGGCTGGGAGAATGGGAGAGCTCGGATGGTCGGAGAAAGTGAAGTCGGCACAACAGGGGGCAGACGCCACAGGGGTGCCTGTCCCGGGCTTCTGTGGAGGTGGGGTGGACACAGCTCTGGGCTCGGGGCCATCTCACTGCACTGCGTATCTCTCACTGCACTGCGTATCTCTCACGGCGTATCTCTCACGGCGTATCTCTCACTGCACTGCGTATCTCTCACGGCCTATCTCTCACGGCGTGTCTCTCACTGCGTATCTCTCACTGCACTGCGTATCTCTCACGGCCTATCTCTCACGGCGTATCTCTCACGGCGTATCTCGCGTATCTCTCACTGCACTGTGTATCTCTCACAGCGTGTCTCTCACGGCGTATCTCAGGTAGTGTTCTATTGCCGATGAAACACCGTGACCAAAAGGCAGGTTGGGGAGGAAAGGGTTTATCAGGCTCACACCAGCACTGCTGTTTACAGCTGAAGAAGTCCGGACAGGAACTCACACAGGGCGGGACCCCAGAGGCCATGGAGGGGGCGGCTTACTGGCTGGCTCCCGATCTTCACCAACCTCACCTTCTTACAGAACCCAGGGCTGACAGCTCAGGGACGGCACCGCCCACCATTGATCAGCTGGGTCTCATGGAGGCCTGTCCTCAGCTGAGGCTCCTTCCTCTCTGGCGACTCTAGCTTGTGTCAAGCTGACACGAAAAACAAAAGTAGGCAGTGCAGTGCAGAGGAAAGTCATGGGTATGAACAGACGGGGTGAGTACAGAACTCCAAAGCTAAAGACTGTGTGTTCCATCGGGAGGGTCGGAGGCCAAGAAATCAGGAAGAATGACAGTGACAGAGACAGCCAGGAAGGGGGCATCACAGAGCGATGGGTATGGAGCTGCGGCTGCAGCTGACGCCGGAAACAAGCTACACTCCAGCTCTGAGCCTTGGGAACAGCCAGCTGGCTTGTACGCCTCCTTCTAGAAGTTCCCTGCCTAGCTCACCCTGCTCCTCCCTGGCTGTCCTGGAACTCGCTCTGTAGACGAGGCTGGCCTCGAACTCACAGAGATCCGCCTGCCTCTGCCTCCCGAGGGCTGGGATTAAAGATGTGCGCCACCACGGCCCGGCTGCTCCCTCTCCTGTTGAGACAAGTCCCCAAGAAGTCTCCCTCATCATCTCAAACACACACAGTGGTCCAAAGACAGTGTGGAGCCCCGCCCACAATCCAACCAGAAAGGGTCAGGAACACATTTTAGGAAGCGCCCTGCCACGGGCTTCTCCCAACTCCATCATCCCACACTGAAGCATGGGAAGGCTGGGTCCCATGACACCAACGGTCAGTTGCTGACCAGCTTAGGAGGACCTGCCCCTCCTCCTTTCTACACCTCTGAAGACAGTTACCTGTCGTCTGTCTCATCTCTGGCACGAGTTAACATTCGCCAAGTCCCTGCTTTGATCGGCTGGGGTGTGTGGTGTAGGCTCTAGGGCTCACCTCCATGTATTGAGAGACAAGACTGGGCTGTCACAGTTCTGAGCGTGGCACCTTCTGTCGAGCGGGAGACAGGACACCCACACCAAGGGTGAGGAATTCACTGAAGCCAGCGAGGCTCAAGATGGCTCCATAGACCGTGCGGAACTGCTTCCACAGGCGTGTTCTCATGAGGCCATGAGGCCGTGGGGGCAAAACAGTGCACCCTTCAGGGCGGGATGCCCTTACAGTCACACCAACCTTCCCATTGCCCGGCTGGGGGGGGGGTGTGTGTGTGTGTGTGTGTGTGTGTGTCTGTGTGTGTGTGTGTCTGTGTGTGTGTGTGTGTGTGTCTGTGTGTGTGTGTCTCTGTGTGTGTGTGTCTGTGTGTGTGTGTCTGTGTGTGTGTGTCTGTGTGTGTCTGTCTCTGTGTGTGTCTGTCTCTGTGTGTGTCTGTCTCTGTGTGTGTGTGTCTCTGTGTGTGTGTGTGTGCTCTGTGTACATGTCTGTGTGTGTGTCTGTCTGTCTGTGTGTGTGTGTGTGACTGTGTGTGTCTCTATGTATGTGTCTGTGTGTCTATGTGTGTGTGTCTGTGTCTGTGTGTGTGTCTGTGTGTGTGTCTGTGTGTGTGTCTGTGTTGTGTGTGTGTCTGTGTGTGTGTCTGTGTGTGTGTCTGTGTGTGTCTGTGTGTGTCTGTGTGTGT
Source organism: Cricetiscus sungorus (assembly GCA_030556225.1). Classification (NCBI taxonomy): domain Eukaryota; kingdom Metazoa; phylum Chordata; class Mammalia; order Rodentia; family Cricetidae; genus Cricetiscus; species Cricetiscus sungorus. Next base: position 58,527,239 of record JANBXA010000741.1, on the reverse strand, counting down.
CTGTGTGTCTGTGTGTGTGTGTGTGTGTGTGTGTGTGTGTGTGTCTGTGTGTGTATCTGTTTCTGTGTGTCTGTGTGTGTGTGTCTGTGTCTGTGTGTGTGTGTCTGTGTGTGTGTGTATGTGTCTGTGTGTGTGTGTCTGTGTGTGTATGTATCTGTTTCTGTGTGTCTGTGTGTGTGTGTGTGTGTCTGTGTGTGTTTTACTGTGTGCTGAGAGCTGACGCTAGGCAGGAAGGGAGGGACCTTTTCTCCCACATCACTCCCCCACCCTAACCAAGGCGCTGAGTTAGAGCCCTACCCTCCCAGCTCTCCCCTCCCCCACCCGCACAGGTCTTTTGTCCACATCTCCTGAGATGAATGTCCATCTTCATTCCTGAGATCCTAGGTGTGAGTGCACTTCTCCAGCACCCTGGTTACCCCCCCCTTCTGTGATTAACAGACCTAGTATCTGAACTTCCTTTCTCTACAGCCCTCAGCTGACCCCGTTCCTGAACTGCTGCTGAGTACTGCCATTTCCCAAAGGATGTCACACTTGCTCTGTTTATACTAGCACGAGGACAGTTGCTGGACACAGAAAGCGCTGATGAGGTCACATGTAAACCCAGTCACAACCCAGCACAAAAAACACTTCAAGTGCCTGACATCCAAACTGAGAAGCCCACAGCCCTGCAGTGCTGTCTTCCAGGGAAACACGCCTAACCAAACCTGTGCATGCATTGCCCAGGGTCTGTTGTCCTGCAGACTTGCCCAGGTGGCCTGAGGGACCGACAAGGAGGGGCCGAGGTACCAGTACTGTAACATTCCACGCCTGAAAGTTGGGAGCTTACAAAGCTACTTTGCTCCTCGCATCTCCTTGAAATGTTACTTCAGCTGAGTAAAGGAACAAAAACTTTATCTGGCAGAGAGAAACACTAGCTGTGGCATCACAATATTCCTGCTTAAAGAGTTCCTCTTGGAACTCACCCAAAAAGCAGTAAGGAGCTCAACATAAAACGCACACTCCTTCCCTGAGCCTCAAAGACACCTGGACTCCCAAGGGAAGCCAGACTTCAGTGAAGGTCAGAGGTGCCAGACACCTGGCAAGCTCCGTCCCAGCTGCGATGGAAGGCCTGGTTCTCCGAAACAGACAGAACGCCCCTGGCTACAAACCAGCACTGATGTTCTCAGATGGACAGGGACAGATGTGCAGAACAGCTTCCCTGGGCACAGGTAGGATGGCGTGAAGAACCCCACAAGAAAGCCATACGGAGACTGAGGCAAGGGGACGTCAGAGACCGCAGGATAAACTCTGCCAGGCTTCACCCCGTGTTTCTGCGACACACACCGAAGTCTGAAGGACCCCCACCAGCAGAGACATAGCCCTGTCGGCCAACAAACAGCTACATGATAGAACAGACAAATGGAGAACAAACCCTCCTCTACTAACCAAGATGTGTCCCGGTCAGACACGGGCAGAGGGAAGAAGCCGTGGGCAGAGCACATGTGCGGCTCCAGCTCTTGGGAGGGGAAAGCAAGGGCGAGCACAGGGAAGTTTGAAGCCAGCCTAGGCTCCATAGCGATATACGGTGCTTCAAAATGACAAAATAATAATAACACACCATCATAAATTCATAAAACTTTATCAAATGAAGGAGACCATGCACAAAAGCATATGAGGACAACAAGGACATCAGCGGGAAATAAGTAGAGAGGCCCACAGGGTGATAGACATAGGAATAAAATTCCTAACCCAAAATCTGAACCATTCCCAGATCCAAAACTTATTCAGACAGGGTCTCACTGGGTAACGCTGGCTGCTCTGGAACTTGCTATGTAGAGCAGCTGGCCTCAAAAATCACAGAGTTTTGCTGGCCCGTCTCCCGGCGTTGGGAGTAAGGGTGTACACCAACACGCCTGGCCCAAATCCAAAACTTTCTAAACACCAGTATGATGTCCCAAATGGAAAATTCCAAATCTGACCCTGAGTGACAGACAGAAAACACTCAAAGTTTACATTTGAGATATCTGCATAAGATGGGAAGACTGTAAGGTCCCAGCCCAAAACATTCCAAGATCTGAAAGAACCCAACACCTAATCCACCTGAGGTCTTGGAGGTTAGAGAATAAAAAGTCCCCAGCCAGCGTCACAAAATTGTAGGCCGAAGGGAACTCGGCTGAAAGGAGCTGTGTGGTGGTGAAATCATGGACACTTAAAGCAAAGTGGTTAAGAGAAGTAGAGAGGTTGAAAATGGGGAGGGGGGGAAACAAGATTCAAAAGAACAACGAGGCTCGAACTGCACGCCCCTGAAGACATAAAAAAGGGAACGAGGTTTATAAATAAATAAAGAAAGAAAGCAAGCAAACTGTTCAGGGCAGTGACTTCGGAAACCGTTCAGATGAGCACTGCAAGGCATCCCACATCGTGTGTGAAACTACACTCAATCATACAAATAAATTCAATAGGACGTTTAAAAACTTCTTTAGAAGCATATCACATCCCGACAGTAAGTAAACGCCTGCCACCAAGATACTTCATGGGTCTTCGAGAATGAAAACTTTAGACACCTGAAGAAGGAGCTCCAGAGACAGAGCAAAGGTGTGAGATTTCTCCACGGCCCACACCCAAAATTAACCTCAAACATTTAAATGGGTGAGAATTCTGAGCAACGTGACTCACGCCTTTTAAGAGAAACTACTGGAAGATAAACTTCAGGAAAATGAAAAAATGGTTCATTCAAAAGTCACACTGTAAGAGAAAGGCTAAAACAATTGTGATGGCTGTAAGACACAGTAACTCCTCAAAACAAAACAAAACAACATATATACAACTAGAAACTGTCAGGGAAAGTAGAAACCCAGGACAGCAGAAACTTCATGTTTTAAAACTGCAATGCTGTCTCCAGAGATGCATGATGTGTGATGACCAATACGCATACAGAAAGATGGCCAGCATCATTAATCACTAGGAAATGCTAATTACACCCACAGTAGGATATTTCATCCCCACTATAATGGCTCTAATTTACAAAGGCAACAGTAAGTGTTATCAAGAATGCGAAGAAACAGAACACCCCTACTCTGCCAGTGGCCAAAGGGAATAAAAGCAGTACAAAGTGTGCACAATGTTTTGGAAGCTTTCTGAAAGTCTGGTCGTAATTTTAGCATCCAAATCACGGAGCCCTCCTCCTAATAACTCAGAAATTTCGCTCTTAGGCATCTCCCCAGGAAAAAGGAAACGTGACGGCTGAATGGCTGGGCGGGCAGATGAATGGATGGGTAGATGTGGGTGGGTGAGTGGGTGTATGGATGGGAGAACCAAATGCTCATTCACTGGCTTGGTATACAACCAAAAAATGTGGCCCATCTACACAAGGGAACACTATTCAGCACCAAGACAACGAGTGTTGACACATGATATAATGCAGGTGAACCCCACCCCTACCCCAAAAAGGGGCTCCACAACACACAAGCTGACAGAGTCAGATGACTATACTCCAGATCCCATTTGCCTACTGAAAACAACAGCTGAAAGGTCTCCCACATGCACAAAATATCACAAGAACTCCCGTCCCTACTGCACACCATCCCGTGTGCTGGCTGTGAGGTCCCTGCAAACAGCCACTTCCGCCCATACTGTCAGGACAAAATCCCAGTGACCCACAAACACAGAAGAAACTTGGCAAGGCAGTTTCTTTTTACAAAGAAAAAGGGTGTACCAGAGCCCCAACCAGGCTAGCAAGCACTTGACCAAAACAGCCTTTTATCCTTGGTGGCGACTGCACCCCATCCCAACGGAGGGGACACAGCTTCAGGCAGGGGAGGGTGATTGGCACAGTGGGAAAGGAGATTCAGGGGATGTGGGCCCTTACCAGGCTCACTTAGATAGAAGAAAAAGTTCCCAGGATACTGAGAAAGGGTTTATTCTAGGGTGACCGTTATAAGCCAGTTGTCTGGGGCTTGGGTGGGAGCAAGGTTTGACCAAACGGGATACAGAGGGAACGGACCTCTTGGAGCAACAGAAATGTTCCAAAAAGACTGTGGTAAAGGTCACCCAGCTGTAAACTTACGGAGAAGACCTTCGAATTGTATATGAAAGGTCATGGTGTGTGTGAGTCTGTCGGGGAGGGCCAGCCTGCTGGCCCTCATCTCTGTGACCTGGCATCAGAGGCTGGGACAGGGATGAGGTCGGTGTCAGCCATCACATTCAAGGCCTCCAGCCAAGAGTCACGACCCAAAACACCACCATTAACCAGAGACCTCCTGTCCAAGCACGCCAGCCCGGGGAGGCATTTGGCACCCAAACCATAAGGGTCTGTGATGCTCCCTATGGACACAGAACCCTCTGGATCCTAGAGTCTAGAAAAACAGAAAAGCATTAGACAGCAGCTGTTACAACTACCTGGTTGTTTTAGTTAGGGTTTCTATTGCAAGTTGGGAGGAAAGGGTTTGTTTAGCTTATACCTCCACAGCACTGTCCATCCTCGAAGGACGTCAGGACAGGATCTCAAACAGGGCAGGAACTGGAAGCAGGAGCTGATGCAGAGGCCATGGAGGGATCTTCTTACTGGCTTGCTCAGCCTGCTTTCTTATAGAACCCAGGACCATCAGCCCAGGGAAGGCACCGCCCACAATGGGCTGGGCCCTCCCCCCTCTATCACAGATTAAGAAAATGCCTGACAGCTGATCTCATGGAGGCGTTTCCTCAATTGTCACTGCCACCATGCTGGTGAAGGCAACACACACCAGGAGGATTTGAAACTCGTTCTTTATTGCACGCTTTTTTTGAATTTTGTGAAACGGCGATCTGGGGAGGTGGCCCAGTGAATGAGAATGCCAGCTACACAGCCTGAGAGCGGAGTTTGGAGCCCACGGAACCACGGAAAGCCCAGGCATGGCAGCAACCCGGTGTTGGGTGTGGGAGCCAAGTAGACAAAATAGCAGGCCCCAGGGACCAGAGACCTGCCACAAACAAATACGGTGTAGAGAGATGAGAAAGACACCCGTCACCCTCTAGCCTTCATATGAGCGCGGGCACACACACACACACACACACAAAGACACACACACACATGCACAAACACACATGCACACATACACACACACACCACAAACACACACACACACCACACACACACCACACGCACACATACACACACACATGCACAAACACACACACACACACACACACACACACACACACCACTCTGAATAAAGTGTTTCCGACAGCTCGTGGCAAGAAAAGAGGCCAACCCACGCCAATCAATTTTCAATTTACACTCCAACCTTCTCTCAACAACGATGCTACCTTTGATGATACTCCCACTGATTAGGGAGCACATTTTCCCTAATTCAAGGACATGCAATGACAAAATGCAACTGGGAAAGGACGGCTCTTTTGTCCCCACAGGGGATCAGAAAACCAGGTCAGAAAAACAAAAACAAAAAAACCAACAAAGCAATAATTCAAAATTTGCAGGTCAGTTGCAGATTCCAGCTGTCAGCATTCCTCCAGGTCGGTTTCATCTCCAGGTAAAAAGGCCTTGTCTTCATCTGCTTTCAATACTGACCACGACCAAAAGCAGTCTGGGGGAAAGTTCATTTCATCCTACAGCGTCCGCCCATCTTACAGCGTCCAGCCCATCCATCATGAGGGATGTCAGGGGAGGCGCTGCTGTAGAGACCACGGAAAAACGTTGCTAACGGGCTTGCTCTCCAACACATGCTCAGCCTTGTGCTCTTGCACACCCTAGGACCACCTGCCCAGGGTTGGCCCCTCCTGCAGCTGAGCCCTCACCCTTTGATCACTAGTGAAGAAAAGGGCCCCAAAGGTTCGTCTGCAGGCCAGTCTGAGGGTTTCCTCTGCCCACATGACTCCACAGCTTTGTCAGGTCCACACCCTGTAAGGGAGGCACAGCTGCCAGCCCTCAGCGTCCTAGAACGACGTTCTGGCATTACAATCCGGGCACTCACTCTCCAACCACAGGCACCTGCCAAAGGGTCCTGCTCCACAGCACAGCACAGCCTCTGCAAATGCATGGCAAGTGCCCCGCCCCTAGCTGCCTGGCCCCAGTGAAGGCAAAGTCTGTGACCAGAGCTACTCCACATCTATACAAACAGCCACCCGATGTCTAAGCATATTGTCATCCGAGGGTCACAGTGACGGGCGGAGCTCATCGCCATTAACAGGCATTTATAACACTTACAGCCTCCCCTAACCCCCCTCACACACATACACACACCACACACACACACACACACACACACACACACACACACACACACACACACTGAGCACACACACACACTGCGTACATGCACGCACACACACACTGCACCCACACACACACCGCATGCACACACACACACTGCATGCACACACACACACACCGCATGCACACACACACACAGACTGCACGCACACACCGCACGCACACGCGCACACACACACACACACGCGGGCACACACACGCACACAGCAGCCACTGCACCCCAGTGCCACTTTGTGGGAGCTTCCCATCACCCCAGGTGGCTCTGTCCTTATGAAGGTGAAAGAGAGGGGACTCAGGCAGGAAAGAGCAGGTGCTCCGGGCTGACTGCTCGCTTGCGGCAGACAGGGCACAGTCTCTGCAGTCTCAAGTCTCCCACAGGCTCAAGAGCTGCCACCTGAGGTGACCCCCGAAAACAGGGGAACGTGGGTGCACACCTGTAATCCCAGAGCCTGAGAGGCGGCCTCACGGACACCCTGGGCTGCATCAGAAGAGGAGGAACACATATGCTTTCTAAGTGTCACTGGTGGCTGTGAGCCACTGTTGTACTGTCCTGTCCTGCTGAAAGGCATCATGGCTGCTCCCAGGTTTGGGGTTATTTTGAGAAACTTTCCAGGATCCACTTGGGGTGAGAAATGATAGGCCAGGCCTCAGGGCTCAGTGGGCAGACACTGCTCTACCCGAGGCTCCTATCTGCCTCCCAGCAGATTATTTGGCTGTCTTGGCCTGTGAGGTAATTGAGCTTTATCTCAGAGGCCCCGGGAGATAAGGTGTCTCCTTCAGATCGTGAGAAAATGTCGGGCTTAGTGGCGAACTACAGACCTCTGGAATAAACAACAGCAGAAAGCACTGAGTCGCAAAGCAAACTTCTGTTTCTAAATCAAGTCAGCATATTCCCAGGAGCCTCGTTTCTCAGTGAAGAAGTATCCGATAAAAACGTCGCACCTGTGTATGACCTCGAAGACTCTGCGGAGGCTCCACCATTTTGGAAAGATTACTTAAGAAATCAACACGCGGGCACGAGCAGCGTGAGCTCACGCTCCACCCAATCCCACCACACAGGTGAGGTGGGCAAGGCCGCAATCCCAGCACTTGGGAGATGGAGGCTACAGGAGCATAAATTCAAAGTCATCCTCAGCTACACAGCAGGTTCAAGACCAACCTCAGCGACTGAACAGCCCGCCTCGAAAACGAGTGAATAAATAACACACAGCACACAAACAGGAAAGTATCACCCAAAGTTACACGTTTCTACATCCCGTGTCATAGTCATTGAAGAAACAAAATCAGTTGCCTAGAGCTTGCCGACTCCACAAAGTGTAAGCAAGAGGCCCCACGATGAAGTCACTAAAGGCAAACTATTCTCCAACAGTTTCACTCTATTTCAAAAGAGAAAAAAAATCAACTATGCAGTATTCCCATAATCCAAAGGCACAATCAAGCACAAGTGTAAAGGGTACCTCGTCCTTCCTTTAGAATCAATGATTAATTACAACAGTGAAATGTCAAGGAATACATAGAATACGAAACCCCTTGTGAAATGGTGAGAAAGTTTAAATGTCAGCCTGGTTGACACTGCTGTCCATGTTAAAAATTAATGGCTGGGGACGGCACACTGTTGCTGCGGCCTGCTTCAAGGCAGAAGCAAAGATCAGACTGTGACCCAAGTGAAGACACTATAACAGATCAATAGCTGGGTTCCCGGCTCAACCACCATCGGGGCCATCTGGGGATTCAACAGAAAGTCAACTTACACATCTGTGTGTGTGCGTGCGTGCGTGTGTGTGTGTGTGTGTGTGTGTGTGTGTGTGTGTGTGTGTCTCGCATGTGTGCTTGTGCCTGTGTGTGTGTTTGTGTGTGTGCCCCTGCCTGTGTGTGTGCGTGTGCTTCTGTGTCTGTATCTGTATGTGTCTGTGTGTGTCTCTGTGTGTGTCTGTGTGTGTGTGTCTCTCGTGTGTGTGTGTGTGTGTGTGTGTGTGTGTGTGTGTGTGTGTGTGTGTGTAGGGGGTCCTTACTCGGGGTTCCACTGCTGGAAGAGACACCATGACCGCAGCAGGTCTTATAAAGGAACATATTTAACTGGGCCTGGCTTGCAGTTCAGGGGTTGCTGGAGAAGTCGCTGAGCATCCGACACCCACATCTTCGAGCAGAAGAGAAAGTGACACTTAGCCTGGCTGGAGCATTTGAAACCCCAGGGACACTCTCCCTCCAATAAGGTCACACCGTTTAGAAGTAGGGGTGTATTAACCTAACCTATCCAACACTTGTATGGCTCCTTCTCCATTAAGCTTTCTAACTCCCTAAATCCTCACTGAGTCCCTGTGGCAGACAAGGAAACAGAGATAGGCCAATCCACCCAGGGAACCCCCGGCTGCAAGTCAGTCAGGGAATGAGATCCAGACGTCCAGGGCCAGTACTGATAACCCCAGTGCTCAGCCACTGTCTACTGGGGGTGGTTCAGACGTTCAGGTGCCATCACAGCCCCCGAACGCTCTCCTTCCCCCCGCACAAATGTCAATCAAGCTCGGCTCCACAAGACCCACTGAGAACACTGTGGCGGCCATTTCTCCTGGGGAGATCCAAACAAACTCACCGATGATGAGGCGAACTGTGAGCCAACCAAACCCACCTCGGAGGACCGGTGAATTTAATGGGCTTACAGGACAGCTGGGTGACCCCAAGGCAACCACACCAGCCAGAAAGTCTCACCCTGGCATGATGACAGCTGTGTAGAAGGGGGCCCTGCTTTAGTGAAATCTTCCACACTGTTACGTAATCTAAAACCGCCTCAGGCCACGAGGCCACGAGGCCACGAGACCACATGCCACTAGACATAACAGGCGCATCTGGGAGACAGGGAGAAGGAAGGGCTGGTGAGGGGCTGAGGACACTCTCCACCCCCTTTTCTATGAGGAAATGTCAGCAGGCAAACCTTGAGGGTGTCTTTCTAGTAGACACAGGTACTGTGACGAAGATGGCGGTTTAGGATGTTATGCATTCGCCCACAGATACCGATGGAAGACACATACCAACTGTCAACTTACATAGTTGTTTGGTAAGCTATTTATAACTCTAAGCCAGGAGCCTTCAACCATCTGAAGACCTTTCTCATATGCACCGGCGATATGACAAGCCCCTACGCATCCAGGGCCAGGGCCACACAGAGCTCGTGTTAAAGAAAGTGTCCCCTTGCTGCCTATTGTCCTTCTGTCCCTTACGGTCTAAACAGCGCCCAGCCAGCACTGTGGAGGGTCCTCCTGAACCAGAGTTGGATTGGACAATGCACAGGAGAAGTCACTGTCCCTCTGGAATTCAACGCTGCATAGTTCAGGAAACGCTTTAGCGTCCAGACACACCAAGACAATGCCTCCTTCCCAAAGCCAAACTTGGTCCCATTTGAACACAATAACACAGAGACAAACTGAACCTTACAAAACCCATCACGAAAGAGGAGGACAGACAGGGCTGCGTTGTGGGGACTGAGCTCAAGGCCGCTCTGGGGTGAAAGGACATCCAGCATCTGTGCATACATGAAAGCCCCGTGGCTGGCGACATTTCATCTTCCCACAAACCATCCTACCCACATGCAAGTGCCATTCATTAAACACTTGGCAGTACTTACCAGTTCAGTGTCTACCCTGGGACTCCGGGCAGATGCGCAGAGAGTCGGAAGTACACGGGGAAGGCCAAGGAACTGTCAGGGGCCAGGCTGTTCGCCCTTCACTAGCTAGGTCTCCAGACAGGAGCCACTTTGTCTGTCTCCAGGTGGGGCTCCCGGCCGGGGCCTGTGAGCTCACATCTAAAGTCTAAGAAACCGGGTGTTGTGTGAAGCTCTCCTGGCAGACGTGAACATCTACTCCCCATACTGACCAGAGCCTTTTATCCACCAAAACGCAACTCGGCGAACCCGGGAGTTTCATCAGGTTCATGTACAGGGCAGGGCAAGGGTTCACTTACAGGGGCTCGGAGGAGCCAAATACAGACGCACCACTGGGGAGGTCTCACAGTGTGGACGGTAACTCCCCTCCGCTGTAGAGACCACTCCTCCCTCAGCCGAGCGTCTGAACGCTATACAAGCTAGCACACCCCACCCGAGACCACGTGGCTCGCACAGGATGACTTTCAGCTGGGATCCAGTGGCCGCGCTAAGAGCAGACGTCGGCAGGCCTATCTAATACACACACAGCTGTTCCAATGATGGTGGTGATGGGCGTTACCTCTGAAGACAGCACCAGGCCTAGTGCAAACACGTGTGACCAACCCAGCACTCAGGAGGTTTACTCTGAGTTCAAGCAAGTTCCAGCCCAGCCTTGGCTACAAAGACTCAAACAAATTAACAAAGGTACTACCAGTCTGCAAGCCATCTTTATACAACTCAAACAAACCCAGCCAGGACAGTAAGGTCAGGGGAGAGAACTTATCAGACGAGGGAATGATGAGTAAGAAAAGTACATGCATTTCCTTAAATTATATTCCCGATTCTGAAGTAGTAACGTGGCTTGAACACGAACGCTTACCTAGCACAGCAGTCCTGTGCATGTTTTAGATGCTCTCAGATCAGAAACCAGACAGAAATGGAGACACAGAACCTGAGCGATTGTTTGCAAGTGAGAACGCCCTATTTTAGAGAAAGGCATTGCTCGGATGAATGAGCATTTGAAGAAAACAAAATCACTATGGATATTTCAGTTGGACACGGCGACTTGTGCCTGTAATTTCAGCACTTGGGAGGCGGAGGTAAAAGGGTTGCATCAAGTTCCCAGGCCAGCCTGGGCTACACAGAGCATTCCAGGCCAGCCTGGGCTACACAGAGCATTCCAGGCCAGCCTGGGCTACACAGAGCATTCCAGGCCAGCCTGGGCTACACAGAGCATTCCAGGCCAGCCTGGGCTAAAGAGTGAGACTGTCTCAGACAAGGACGAAGAAAACTTTTCCCACTGAAATGGTCTCCTACCAAACCCTCAGTGAAGTAAATAAATACCAGCATAAGGGCATCCTCCTCCTCAGCAAGGACTACTAAGAAAATACCAAAACCAAAACCCACAGTAAGCAGAAATGAAACAGCAAAAGAATTTATAATCTGTCACAGAAAATATGAATAGACCAAAAGGAAAGGCATGAGAAAACAATTATAGGCTGTTCCTTTCATCTATCTCAGTTTATGTAAATAAATACGCCTGAGAATTTTTCAAACTTTCCATGTTTCAGACAGTCTTTTTTGAAAAAAAAAAAAAAAAAAAAAAAGATGTATTCTAAACTCATTATACTTTAGCTGAAGCAAAACAAAAGTATTTTAAAAGTATATGATCCTACTTGTGTCAGCCTGGACTACAGTAATCAGATCTTATTTTAACAACTGAAGGGATTTAAAAAAAAAAAAAAAATCCTCCCAAAGCAACAGAAAACAGTTAAAAGGAATGTCTATTGCAAAACAAAAAAAAAAAAAAAAAAAAATACATTGATCTTTGTACACCTGGGGAGGGGCACATGTACATAGGAACATGCATCATGCACATGTGTGCAGAGGTCCCTATAGGGTATATCCCCGTATCGCTGTCCACTTAGTCTTTAAAGACCACAGAGTTCTCTATTCATTAAGACCATTATTTTAAAAATCTCCACGCTAACGTTAGTTTTACCCTATTAAATGTTTAAATTGTGGTTCATAACTATCTTGATCAGTGCGAACTGTATCAACTGTAGCTGATCAGCAATGTGAGGCCATCATCACCGGTCAGGGAAGAGACAAGGCTACTCAGAAGGAAGGAACCAGCATGGTCCCTGTAGCCATGACCTCAATTCATATCCGAATCCGCTGCGACACACACTTGCGGGCCGGCCGGGGCAGTGACAGCTGAGTTGACTGCTACTTGAACATGTGCCACAGAGTTTTGAAAGAAGGGCGACTTTCCAAACTTGGTTCTTCAAAAGGGACTCCCTTTGCCTGGTGGTGGTGGTGGTGGTGGTGGCGGCGCACACCTTTGATTCCAGCAATAAAGGAGGCAGAGGCAGGCCGATCTCCTAGATGGATGCCAGCCTGGTCTACAGAGAGTTTCAGGATAGCCAGGGCTACACAGAGAAACTCTGCCTCAAAAAACCAAAAGAAAAGAAAGACTGCACTCTTGTAACGGGTCCGACCTCTGACCACCTGGTTCCCTGACGGCCTCCTGAGCAGGCAGATCCCAATTCTGAGTGACAAATCGTGAACACAGAGAACAAGGGGGGGGGGAATGAAACAGGGCTACATCACAAGCACATCCTTCTGCAGGCTCCTCTTATCCCACCCACTGTGACAGGTCGCTCTAAATAAAGGAGGCAGCTGGCTGCGCCCGTGGCACACGCTTCGGTGAGGGGAAACAAAGGGATTTTGCTCGTGACTCAGCATCCGTAATTACCAGAAGACAAGAGTTTAGTTAGCTGTTCACTTCACTCGTGAAAGGACGGCTGAGCCTTGACACGGACGCACACTCACACGTGCACGAATAGAAATACATGTATATGCTCACTCTCACACACATACACACTATACACATATGCACACACAAGTGCACAGACACATAATTGTATGTACACACATGAATGCACACACAGGCACTCAGACACACAGGCATGTAAACCTTTGGACACACACACACACAACTTGGAGCTTAGGTGAAGTAGCGGACAAACAGTGATCTCTTAAAATCCACCGCACTTGATAAAAGTGACAGTGTAAGCCGGGCACGCTGGGCCACGTCTGCAATCCGGCAGTCAGGGGCCAGAAAAGCTCCACATCCAAGGCCAGCCTGGGATACAGTGAGTTACGAGCCAGTCTGGTCCACAAAGTATGACCCTGTCTCAAAACAACTGGAAGAACTGTCCATTTAAGATTAGAAAAATCTACATGCTGGCTAGTTTTGTATTTTGGTTTCGGTGTTTTGTTTGTTTTTGTCAACTTGGCCCAAACTAGTGTCACCTGGGCAAAGGGAGCCTGAAATGAGAACATGTGTCCATTAGACGGCTTCTGGGAAGGTCCGTGGACATTTTCTTGGTTTGTACCTGAGACGGGGAGTGTGGACAGACAGGCAGAATAGGGTCGGGAGGAGAATCCAGTGAGTCCTGAATGGCCAATTTATTCTTCAGCATTCTAACAAACCCAAACCCAAAAGGGGGGAAGGATCCAACTAAAGCTCCCTAAAGAGCCAGGTTCTTACTGACAGGTGCCGCCACGCGGCATGTATGACCGTGGGGCACGCCTGGGAGTTCCGGAAACCCACAGTCTGTCATGTCCTACGCCCAGCCTGCTCTCAGGGAGAGCTGGCATGTGGGCATGATGGCCAATTTTGCCAACTCAGCTGGCTTTAGAAGCACCTAGAAAGCTGGTGAGGCACAGCCCTGGACACTGCCGTCACTGGGGGACAGGAAAAGACAAACACCCAAGGCAGAAGCCTCTCCGAGCCCCCCACCCCATATTCCAATGGATTTATCTCCACAGAGTACGTGCCAAGAAAGGGGAACATTTTTCAGACTTCCCCCATTTCCTAAGATGGAGTAAAGAGACACAGAACCCATGTTCAAAGAGCAGCACATCCTGTCACATCTTAACTTCTCTCGCCGTGTGCTCCATGGTTCCATTAGCTAGCTTGGGGGACTTATACAGCGTCTCACGTCAATACGGACCATGCATCAAAGAAATGACAGGAGTTGGGATGGATTCAATCCCATCGCCATTGTGACCCGATCCCTTCAAAGGGACAACAGTTAACAGAAGCCATCACAGACAGGATCTTGAGACCAAGGTCTTGGGGACAAGGACAGTAACAACAAGTCAATCTTCACTAAGTACAGGACACTCTGGTAAAAGTAAGATGCAGAAATGAGAGCAGAGAGTGCTTGCTTGCAGCTGGGTGGTGGTGGGGCACACTTTTAATCCCAGCACTCATGTGGTGATATATTATTTATGATGTATCGAAACCACTGGAGATCAAAACAGCACAGCCGCTATACTAGTTAGCCACAGAAGCCAGGCACACACCTTCAATCCCAGGACTCAGGACTCAGGTAGACGGATCTGTTAGTTCAAGGCCACACTGACTGGGAAACTGATCCAGTCCTGAAAGAAACAGCTTACACAAAAGTGAGCTCAGCACCTGGGCTCATGCGCCTTTAATCCCAGCTCTAGCTCGGAGAAAGGAATATGAGGAGGAGACAGGAACTCAGAGCCTTTTGCCTCTGAGGATTCGTGGCCACAGGATTGCCATTTCAGCTGGGCAGAAGTAAGATCTACTGGCTTGGCTGCTTTGTTCCTCTGACCTTCAGCTTGAAGCCCAATATCAGTCTCTTATTTATCGTGATACACACTCAGGAGGCAGAGGCAGGGGGGTCTCTGGTTGGAGGCCAGTCTGGTCTACAGAGTGAGTTCCAGGGCAGCCAGGGTGACAGAGAATGCTCTGTTTCTCTTCTCAGCAGAACCCCACAGGTCAGCTGCTGCTTCCCAAGTTTCATACCCACATATGAAATCTTACCTGGGAAACTGAAAATCAAACGTGCAAAATAATTATTACACAAGGCTTCCGACTCACTTTCAATTAGAAAACACAGCTCTGCTGGATTTGCAGTCTTTTTTATTTGTTTGGTTGGTTTGGGGGTTTTGAGTCAGGGTTTCCCAGTGTAGCCCTGGCTGTCCTGGAACTCACTTTGTCAACCAGGCCGGCCTCAAACTGAAACATCCACCTGCCTCTGCCTCCTGAGTGCTGGGATTAAAGGTGTGTGACCACCACCACCACCACCAGATCTACAAGGTCATTTTTAATTAGTAAGGAAATATCAAATAGCCTTTGTTGAAAATGAACTCAATTTAAATATATATTGGGCTTGTTAGGGAACTTTTATCCCTACGGTTTACATAATCTGGTTAACTAATTTACCATTAACTCAAATCCCTTTCTCTGCTGCTTTTTTTTTTTGTAATACTAGGTCTCTTAAGAAAACCCTTAATTATTCTCTCATCACGAAAAGCAGTTTTGGGGCTTTCTAGCCCAGGCTTGGAAGAGGACTCAAGCAACATCTCTGCCCCACGCCGTGAGCCTGGGACAATGGAACTCAGCGGACTGTAGACCACGCTGCACCTCGCCTGCGCAGGTGAGAGAGCGGAGAGAGCTGTCCCCGTGACTCATCCGTCTTGTGGTGGCATGGGCAGGAGAGAGATGTCCTCCCCACTCACATCATCAATGCCTGCAGCAGATGGGAGCTGGCCCCTAGGTCGTAGAGAGCGGGAGAGCTGCCCCTGGTCCTCAGTGGCAGCAGAGCACACAGCGGAATGGGCCGTGTGCCTCGCCTGGGCAACACGGCAGCACTGGCCCTGAAGGTAGAGGTGTGCAGAACAGACCCTGGGGACTCGAGAGCCCGCTGCACAGGTTAGGATTCTGGAATCACACGGTCAGGCTTAGCAACCCTCGTGCTGGGGACAGACAGGGCAAGGCATGCAGGTCCCCAGAGCCTACCCGTCCAACCACCCTGTGCAGTGAGGGACTCGTCCTCAAAGATGAAAGTCAAGAACAATACACAAGGACACGCAATGTCATCTCTGGCCTCTCTATGCACACACGCACACACACGCGCGCACACACTCGCGCACACACGCACACACACATGTGCATGCACACACATATACACACACATGCACACACACATGTGCATGCACACACATATACACACACACGCACACGCACGCACGGAGACAGACAGAGATGCACAACAGTCAATTAACAGCCACGAACATATTTTAAATATTTTTCCTATATTATTTCATCGTGACTCAATTAAAGACCTATTTTGGAGCTGGAAAGACACCTTACCTTCGTCGGTAGAGAGCTTGCTGTACGACACAGAACCCATAACAAAAACACAGGCGGTATGGGCACAGGTTTGCGACCTCGGGATTGAGAAGGCAGACCCCGGGGGCTTGCCGGCCAGGTGGCTGCGCCCACTCAGAGTTCCTAGGCAGGGAGAGACTCTGCCTCAGAAACCAAGCTGGAGGGCTGATGGGGATGTCCTTCTGTATGTGTTTCTCTCGTTGGCTGAGGAATTAAGCACTGATTGGCCAGTAGCCAGGCAGAAAGAACAGGCAGGCATACGAGGGGAAGGAGTAAGGAGAGAGGGGAAGCAGCCAGGGAGAGGCGCCATGTAGACGCTACAGGAATGACATGCTGGAACGTTCTCGGGTAGGATAAGGCCATGTAGAAATACACAGATTAGTGGTTATGAGTTAGTAATTAACAGAGAGCTAGCCAGTAAGAAGCCTGAGCCATTGGCCAAACTGTTTCCAATTAATATGTCTTTGTGTGTTTACTTGGGCAAAGCACGTAGGACGGAAACTGTGTCTACCGATGACTGCTGACCTCTGACCTCTGCACCAAGCCTATGAGCGGGAAGGAACCCTGTCACTAGGCATGACTACCACGACTCTCCTGTCCCGACACCAGCAGAGTGGCTACACCAACTACTTGCCATCACCCCCGAGCTGTGCCTCAGACGCATTCTGGTTTAAGAGGGCAAGCCTCCTCCTCCCACACACAGGTCTGCGTCCATCAACGCACACCTCCAGGCCAGCTCGGGGCCTGTCTTGGATAACTAGGACAGGCATTCCCACTGAAAGCTGCAAACATTTCTTGTAAGGAGCTGCCCAAGAGTCTTCTTTAGGAAGGACAGAGACCTTGCCCTGCCTCACGGACACAATGAGGCTGCTCCAGGCTCTCGGGTCAACTCACCTAATGAATGTTTATTAACGCTTCTTTTCTCTTCAAGTAAATGCTCTAGACATTCACAATGGCCTGGGACTCTGTTGTGGGGACACTCACAACATGACAGGACTCTAACCCCAGGAGACCCACCAAGGGGCAATGCAGCCAGCGAGCCACTGCCTAGCAGACACGCACGGCACCAGCTGCAAGGATCTGCAGAGCCCAGGCTCGCAAACTCAGACACTCCGGGGATTTTCTTTTTCTACAATCACTGATAGTCTCCTTAATGCTTTGATTGAGCCCCACAGACACTCAGTGTGTACGGGACACAGGCACATGGGGACATCATGTGTCTATCAGAACTGCACGTTTTAAATGAATGTCACACATTCCAAGATGGAACCCCATGCCAGCAGCCTCAGAAATGACACCAACACTGCCACCCAGCCCCCTCCACCTCCCAGCCCCCTCCACCTCCCCTCCACCTCCCAGCCCCCTCCAGCTCCCTCCACCTCCCAGCCCCCCCCCAGGCCTTTGCCCCTCAGGTGTCCAATTGTGGATGGCAGCCCACCCATTTGCTCAGCTGAACAGCGGACACTCTGCCTGGTCCTGAAGTATTTCCTTGTTCATGACCTACAGACTCAACGGTCTCTTAGCCTACCATGTAAACCCCTTTATTTCTCAGAACATATGCACGCCTCCCTCCGTCACTTTGCCCGGATTATTTCTGCAAACCCTGAAGCATGTTCTTCCTTTAACAAACCTTGTCTTAAGGGTCATTTCTTTCATGAGATTCTCCATGTCCCCTCCTATCTGACAGCCCAGAACGTCCTGTATTTCCCCTCTGGCTTTTTACATAGCCTGCCCAATCTCACATCTCTATAGACTTAATTGGGCTGAAAACATACATCAGTTTAGACATTCAAATCTGTCCAAAGAGTACGACCAAGGAAGACAAAGCTTACAGAAAGATGCTGTCTGCCGGGAAAGGGAGACATCAAATCAGTGCGATCATTTTGGAAATATGGTTTGCAGGTCAAAAAAAAAAAAAAAAAAAAAAAAAGCAAGAAAGAAAAGAGACATAGAAAATGGCCCAGCAGGCCAGGCGGTTGTGGTGTACACCTTTAATCCCAGCACGTGGACCTCTGAGTTCAAAGCCATCCTGGTCTACAGAGTGAGTTCAAGGACAACCAGAGCTACAAAGAAACCCTGTCTCTCGGAGGAGGAGGAGGAGGAGGAGGAGGAGGAGGAGGAGGAGGAGGAGGAGGAGGAGGAAGAGGAGGAGGAGGAGGAGGAGGAGGAGGAGGAGGAGGAGGAGGAGGAGGAGGAGGAGGAGGAGGAGGAGGAGGAGGAGGGGGAGGAGGAGGAGGAGGAGGATAGACCAACAATACTGAAAACAAAATTGAACATAGAATTAGCATAGGAGATAACAATTTGACCTCTGGTTACATAGTCAGTGGTCACACTCATGAATACACCCTTGCACACTCATGATTACTGCTTCGTTACTCACAATAAGCAGGGGGTGGGAGGCACCCAAATGCTTCTGGCAAACAACAGAACAGCACGGCGTGGTGTATACACAGAGGACTACACCTTACAAAGGAAACTATGACACACACTACTGCAGAGGAACCATGAGACGTTAACACTAAGTGAAATAAGGTGACAGCCAAAGGACAGACGTGTGTGATTACACACACACTCACACACACTCTCACACACACACACACACACACACGCACACTCATACACACACATGCACACTCATACTCACACACACACGCACACTCACACACTCACACTCCAGACACCCGACTTAGCTCATAAAATATACAGTGCTCCCTGGTCCTATTTCTGCTTTCCAAAAAACGGTGGTCTTTTGGGCTGGATGTTAAATTATTTGGAAAAAATAAAATAACAAAATATTCCTTTCCACGTTTCTGAGCTGGGCTGCAAAGCACCTGCAGAGCCCGGCTTTTAAGCCATCTTGGGAGTGAGGCCCTGTAAGAATCTATGGGAAACGTATTTTTCGAGGATTGCTTCACCTACCCTGCCTGCCCTGCGCTGCCCTGTCTGTGAGGACTGGAATCAGCTGTCTCGTAGGTTTGTTTGTTTGGGCTGACAGTTGGCCATCGGTCAGCTTGTGAGATTTCTTTCCTGCTGGAGACTGAACGCACATGCTACGTATGTACACGCTACGTATGTACACACTACGTATGTACACCCTATGTATGTACACGCTAAAGCACGTGTGACTGTCTCCCACGCCCTTCTGCCTTGTGATTTCTGGGGAAGGGCCCAGCCTATTTGTGGGTATGGTAGTTCTAGACTCTTTAAGAAAGCAGGCTGAGCAGCAGGCCAGTAGGCAGCACCCTCCGTGGCCTCTGAACCAGCTCCCGCCTCCAGGTTCCTCCGTGTCTTGAGTCCCCATCTTGGCTTTCCTTAATGGACTCTGACTCAGGATAACTAAGTCAGATAAACTTTTTCCTCTTCAAGTTGCTTTTTTGGTCATGTTGTTTCTTAACAGCAAAAGCAACCCTAACCAGGACAGGGATGAAGGACAAATAATGTGGATGTCATTTCAAGTATCTAACCCGATAAGGACCAGTCTTGGAAAGAGAAGGGAAGGGTGAGGGGCACAGCCACATGCCAACCTAGCTCAGCTAGCCTGGGTCTTAAAGGGATTACCTATGAGACACAGGATTTCTAGCAAATACTGAAGGAGGATTTTTCCCTGTCCTACTGAACTGCTCAAAGAAAGCTAAGAATATGAACAAAGGTCTCAGGGTTTTCCTGCCATGGCCTTCGACCCCCAGCGTGACGGCTCAGCTGCACTCAAAGATGACTTATCACTGAGCGGGAATGCAGGCAAAGGAAGATGATAAATGCGCGGCGGAAGGTGATCAGGAGGTGTTGATGGGATGAAGATGAAGCATCCACCAGGGGAAAATTAGTAAGAATTCAAAACTGATGGCTGAGTATTCATTAATTCAGGAACAAACCCTTTATAAAAACAAGCCTGTTCCAAGTGGTGGGGCCTCCCAGACTAGATATAAAGTTCCAAAGAACCGATAAGCAGTAATCTTAGACATTTAAAATGACTGACAGAGCTGAAGAAAGGGGCCGGAAAGAATTGCAGAAAAGAAGCCACAAAATTATACCAAGAGAGCATAGGATAAGCCCCTGAGAACAGACACAAGAGAAGGAAGTAAATCGCTCAGAATTACATGAAAGGAAATGGAGACCCACAAACTATCGCAGAACATGGGCTGGATTGGAAGACTGGGGTAACAGGACACAGCAACTGCAGTCCCTGAAAAGAAAACAGCATTTAAAACATGCAAAAATACTCAAAGACCGTAAGACCATGCCACACAAAGCCAGGCTTGCATCTACAGCCTGCATGAAAGCGCAGAGTCTCAGCAAAGTGGCATACTGGTTCTCCAGACCTGCTGTAAGCGTTTAAACTTTGAGAAGAAGGAAAGAATCACCCGGGCGCGTCTCATGGACAAAGGCAGTCATGTGCAGGACAGAGAGAAATACTCAATGGATCCCCACTTCCAACGCCGACAGAGAATTCAAGACAACTGCTACGAAATTCTGAAGGCAAGAAAGCCAAGGACTCGAGCAAATGGGCCTATGAATGCAAGAAATGTCCGTGACCACAGAGTTAGGAACCCCAAGAAGACAATATGCACGGGGACCTCAACAGAAAAGTTGACAAGGCAATCAGGCCAACCAAGAATGGGTCAAAATAAAATCTCCGGAATGGCAGAGTCCCAGTAAGACGCCTGGTAATGAATACTTAAAATGCCCCCCAAAGGGATGGGGACATGGAGTGCTGGGTTAGAGTATGGTTCTCCCATTGTTCAGCTCAGAATAATAAAATGTGGGGGCCAGAGGAGAAGGCGGAGGAGAGTCAATGCTTTTTTATTTTAAGATTTCAAATGAAAAGGCTGATATATTAGTTTGATGCATGAAACGTATGAGAATTATAATTTAAGATCTATTACCTTTTCCTTACAAGTCTGATTTCTAAATGATACCTCAAATCTCCCTTGACCTCAAAAATTCTTGGTCTCTCTCTCTCTCTCTCTTTTTTTTCCTTTCTTTAATGTCAATTTACTTTTTTGCATCTTTATATAAATTTTACATCGTCTTTCAGAATCTGTCTGTGGCAAGTTCTAGCTAGAGCTCACAAAATATTAACAAGAAAGGACCTGTGAGATGACTCATTGAGTATGGGTGCTTGCTGGGAACCCTCACAGGTGAAGTTAAAACTCAGATGTGTACACACGGGTGCACATGCATGTACACATACTTACATACACACTCTCTCTCACACACACATGCAAATAAAAATAAATTAATGTTTATAAAATATTAACAGAATTGCTTATAAAGGGGAGATTTAGGATGGCTTTGTTTTAATTTTTTTTTTTTTTTCTTTTTCCTTCTGGCATTTTTTTTTTGAAGCCAGATCTCCTATGGCTCAGGCTGGCCTCAAATTCCCATTGTTGCTGAGGAGCCGAGTGAGGATGGCTTCAAACTTCTGATCTTCCTGCCTTCAATCTCGAGGCTTACAGGGTGCGCCACCAACATAGCTTCTTGCACTTGTTTTGGCAGTAAAAATGTAGCATTCCCACCTCTCCCAGATAAGTTACTTTTTAACTTGTTACTGAAGAAACTAATAAAACTGGAAGGAATGTCTTTCTTCATTCCTGAACTGAAGACCCTCTTCACTTAATTCTCTTGCCGCCTTCCACCTCCTGGGGGGGATGAAACTCAAGCCCAGAGTGGTTAATTCACTTGGTCAAGGTCACTCAGCTAGGTTGTGACCCAGACAGCCAGGCTTCACAACATGTGATTGACAGAACTTCTTAAATCCGCTCGATTCACCCCACATCCTTCACATGCACATTCTGCGTGGACTGACAGACAGCACGATTGCCAGATTGAGTAGTTCCTCCCTGGTCCAGGGAATAAAAATCTGATAAGCAGGGTTAGTTGTTTTGTTGTTGTTTGGGGGAGGGGAGGGTGTCAAGACACAGTTTCTCTGCAAAGCCCTGGCTGGCCTAGAATTCACTCTGTAGACCAGGCTGGCCTTGAACTCGGAGATCTGCCTGCCTCTGCTACCTGAGCGCTGGGATTAAAGGCGTGTGCCACCACACCTGGAAAGTGCCAGGATGTATCCTTTATCACGCTTTTATATATATATATATATATATATATATATATATATATATATATATATATATATACACACACACACACACACTTTAATGCAGAAACTGTGTGTCTAGGAGTCTAACCTAAGAAAACAATAGTAAAGACAGAAGTACCCAGGCAAAGACATTAAGTGGAAGACTGTGTATATTAGCCAAATACTAGAAGTCACCTAACAACCGAGTGAGTCGGTAAGAGTTAGAAGAGCTATCCCCACGAAGGCATTAAGACATCCATTACAGAGGGGTGGGCATCCTGGGGGGTACTGGGGGCTGGCTCCCTTTCACTCAACCCAGTCCAGCAGTGCATGCCAGGCACTCATCTCTAGTCTGCCCTGGAACCATTAAATAAAAGGGAAGCATCTACAACAGTGGGGCTCCACAGGAAGCAAGGACATTGGCGACATCCTAGAAGGTGAACTGAAGTGGGGGCAGGCGGTGTGGCTGAGGTGGTGGAGGGTTGCCTGGCCTTCAAGGAGGGGCAGGTCCAATTCCCAGCACTGCACAAAGCCAGGTGTGGGGCATTCCTGCAATGCCAGCCCTCAGGAGGTGGAGACAGGAGATTCGGAAGTTCAAGGCCACCCTTACATACAAAATTTAAAGGCAGGGGTGGGTGGGGGTTTGCGAGGGTAAGTTCTATGTTGTGTAATTTTTAACCACACTCAGGTTTTGCTTTTCAAAAATACCAAAACAGAACAATGACCGAGAGGGAGAGGCAAAGAAGGGAGAGCCAGGAAAGTAGCAGGTGACCGAAGATCTCCACGCCCCCCTCCCGGTCTGTCTAATGATATTAACACTCTGTAACTTAAGCGAGCTGCTAAAGAGTCAGGCAAATGGACCCCATCTACCGCTCCCACCCTGCAGGTTTCCATGAAAGTCAGGAGAGAGGCAAGGGCAGGACCACAGGCGCCGCGCCCCGCCCCGCCCCGCCCCACTGTGCTCAAACAGCTGTGCGGCTCCCACACCACTTCCCTTCACTGCGTCTCTGTCTCCAGGTGTACCACACCAAGTTTAGAGAGAAGTCCATTAACAAACTAAAAGCAACACCTGCAAAGTGCACCTGGCCCGGCCACTGGCTTCCGCTCGTGCTGGTGTTTCACACTGAGAGCTCTCTCCGAGAACTGCCTTTGCCAAGCTAACTCACCACACCGCAAACAATGCTATCTGGCCCTGCACCGAACCCTCGCTTCTTGTCGGCTCTGTCAAAGGGCTGTGCTGTTCACTAAGGCCTTCTGGAAGCTTTTGGAATGTGCACAGAAGACGAAATGTGAAACTTTCAGACACTCAGAAATACAAATTCTGAACTCTAGGGTTCTCCGTGGTGCTCTCACTGGAGTGTGCTCATCACCCTTTGGGTGCATTTTCAACACTGACATGCCCTGCACAGACATGGTTTACTACCAAAACCATGGAGCCTTTGGAAGCATTCCGACCAAATGCTAACAACATATGACTAAAAAGATAAACAGCTCTTGCGTGCTGTCTGTCTCTCTCTCTGTCTCTGTCTGTCTGTCTGTCTCTCGTGTGTGTGTGTGTGTGTGTGTGTGTGTGTGTGTGTGTGTGTGTGTGATTCCATTTGAAAGTAACAGATGCAGTAATTTGCTAAATTAAGCATACAGGCAATCTCTTTGCAGCACTTCTAAATCTGGTAACTTGGTTTCATGACAACCCAGCTGTTAACATATTAGTCAATTTCCTTCCAGTCCTTTCTCTGTGCACTTGTGTGTGTGTGTCTCTCTCTCTCTCTCTCTCTCTCTCTCTCTCTCTCTCTCTCTCTCTCTCACACACACACACACACACACGCGCACACACACACGCACGCACACACGTGCGTGCACACACGTGCGTGCACACACGCACACGTGCACACACGCACACACATGCACACGTGCACACACACGCACGCACACGCACACACGTGCGTACACACACACACACACACTCTCGCGCACACGCATGAAGATATGTGCATGCAAGGGCATTGGAGAAAGTTCAGTCCCAAGTGTTGATCATCCAGCGCTGCCCATCTTGGTTTCGGAGACTGCGTCTCCCGCTGGCCTAAAGCGTGCCGTAGGCTATGGTGACCCCAGGGGTCCACCTGCTCACTTCTGTTTTGTTTGTGTTTTTGATTTTTTTTTTTTTAACACAGGAATGGGAATGGAACTTAGGTCCTCACAGCAGCTACCTGAACATTAAATACATAAAATAAACATTCTTGGCTTGGAAAGAAAGGGGGAATCCAAGCAGGGTAGTGGACACCTGTAGTCCCAGCACTTGGGAGGAGGCAATGTTGGAAGCCAGCTTGGGCTGCACGAGAGCTTGTGGAGGGGAGGGGAAGAAAGCCAGGACTGCAGGGAACTCCAGTTCACGTCCCACTAACATCACAAAGCTTCCCTTGTAGCCATGAACAAGATGAGCAGACGTCAGCACAGCCCACCTCACCTGCACACACACGGGCTGAGAAGGAAACCCTGTGGGAAAAGTTGGTCCTCTCGACTAACCATAGTTACAAGTGCTTTATCCTGTCTGGATCTAAGTCCCTGTCCCCAGTATCCACCGTGCCCACCCCATGCCCAACCCTGTGCAACAGAATGAAACAGCCTGGCAGAAGGGTCCTGAGGGGCGGGGTCTGCATGGGCTGTCCTCTGACAGAAGGGTCCTGAGGGCGGGATCTGCATGGGATGTCCTCTACACTCACTGCCTCATCTTTTCGTGAGATGCGTCTTACTGAATCCGCATCTCACTACCTGACAAGACTGACTGACCAGGGAGTCCCAGGGACCCCAGCCCGTAGCCCAGCGCATGGCCATGCTCAGATATCTGTGTGGGTTCCGAGGTCTGACCTTAAGTCCTCAAGCTTGCATCTCCCTGACCTCCTGCAGGCGACTTAGACACTTTCCTTAGGCTCATAACTGAGGCAGCGCCCGCTCAAGTCCTAAAAACGCCCCAAAGCTGTCACCCCAGGATCACAAACTACTCAGGATTCAAGGGCTCCAGGTGGAGAGGCGAACACCCACATGATAACCACGACACAGATGCCACCTTCCAGATTGATTGATATCCTACGAATATTCCAAATGCAATTTGGCCAAGGGTCACCTGAAACTTCAGCAGATATAGGAACAGTGTGCTGTCTGATTTTTTTAAAAAAAAAAAACCCTTCCTTTGCTTTTCGGTGCAGGGATGGAGCTCTCCTCCAGGACAAATGCCCTAATTAAGCCTGAGCTGCCCGGGCTGAGAGATGAACTAAAACGCTGCGGAATTGGAAGAGGCCAAGTGGTATGTATGCTGATGCAGGGGATTCACCGGGCGGGGACGAACACTGGGGCTAACCCGGCTCCGACCACTTCCATTTATGAAACCACCAGAATGCATGACCCACACACACACACACTCATCCCCTGCACATTTTTCAAAATGTGAGTATGCAGCAGTGAAGGCATCTTTTTGGCACAATGCACGGGTCCGCCTTGGCAGCTGGGCTGCTGCCAGCGAGATACAATAGCGGGGATCTGCAGGCGCTCATCCCCGCTTTTGGGAATGCGCTAAATTATCCCACACTCCCTTCGGGCTCCAGACTCCCACCCTAACACATCCACAGATGTTCAAGGAGACAACCTCTCTCCCCCCATCTCCCCTTGGAACACATGTCAAGGGCCTGGCAAAATCCTGTACAAAGAAATGCAGAAGTCAGCAGTGTCTTGAAAAGCCAGTGATGAGCTCACTTCCTCCTCTCTCCAGCTCCTCCACTTACGAAACGCAAACATGGAAGCAATCACGCTTGCCCGCTGTAAAGCAGAGTGGACGGACGGGTGAAGGGCCGCGGGTCATTTCTCCGTTCCTTTATTGGACGCCACCGGGTATACTGGCATCTCCACAGCCCGTGTGCCGGTTTGGGGCAGCTTTGTGATTCCTATTCTTTTCATTACCTTGGGGAGGTGGAGTTATGGAGGAATTCCGAGGTCTGGAGGCCAGAACCCCAGAGCTGCTCAGCTGCCTGTCGGGCCCGGCCAGCTGCACCGCATGCATCCCACTAGCTTTCAGATCTTACCCTCCCTAGCAGCTTCCCCTTCCCCCCAGAGCTTCAGCTCAGTCACCCAGGCTTCTGGGAGCAGGCGCCACGCCCACTCCGTTCAAAGTTAATGAAGACTGGAATTCTCAAGCTTTTTCCCATCCCAAACAGCCAACAGCGAGGCCATGGAGAGACAGGCAGGATTTCCTCCGCCGGAATCCCCGGGGAACATCGTCTCTTTGTTCCACCCAGAAGAAATGCTCCACGCTGACATGAGGCTGGCCAACACCCACAGAGGGAGGGAAAACAGCTGCCGAGGAGAAGAGACTTCAGGAGACAACTGGCGTTCCAGACGGAGAGAGGCGGGGACCGGTGGGATACAGGTGCCTTCGGATGGTGAACCCAAGCCCACCCACACGGCACGCGGTCTCAAAGTCACGGGAGGGGGGTCAGGCACGAAGCGAAGCAAATCCAATGTTCTGAGCTAACCTGTCAACACCCGCAATGTTTGCGTAGATTTTTATTAACCGGTTTGAAAATGTACTACAGTACATTTACAGTACAGTATAAGTTCAGCTTACAGAGAACTTTCAAGTTGCCCCACCCTATTAGAC
The DNA here is from genome assembly GCA_030556225.1 of Cricetiscus sungorus. Lineage (NCBI taxonomy): Eukaryota > Metazoa > Chordata > Mammalia > Rodentia > Cricetidae > Cricetiscus > Cricetiscus sungorus. The sequence goes on along the minus strand of JANBXA010000741.1, from coordinate 58,500,420 downwards.
CCTGATAAAATTAAGGTGAGCTTCCGACTGAACTTGGCGGATTAACCTCGCGGCTGTGTCATTTCTTGCGGTGGCATCTTGCTTGCACAAATAAAGCCTGTCTGGGGGTCAGAGAATGGAGCTTGCCAGTAGCTAAGCACAGAGGTCTGGAGGTCTGGACAGACAGGCAGGAAGTGAGGCAGCTGGTAAGAAACAGGGTATAAGCAGGGAGGAACAGGAACTCACTCTCGTCTGCTGAGACACTTAGGCTTGCTCCTTCTCTCTGACCACTCAGCATTTCCCTCTATATCTGAATCTGGGTTTTTATTATCTAGACCAATTGACAACTCACTTTCCAATTTCTACCACCAAAGCTATGAAAATGACAGGAGTTGTCGTTGTCCATTTGTTTTTGAAAGCACGGGGAGAGAGAGCAGTGGAAATAAGGGCATACAGAGATGTCAAACGTGGGTTTGTATCTAGTGGCTCTCAGAGCCCCAGCAGGCCATGCCACGCCCCCACCGGCCATGCCACACCCCACCACGCCATGCCACGCCCAACCACGCCATGCCACGCCCCCACCCCTCCCTGCCCCAGCCCCTGGGGCTCTCCTTGGTGCATACACACAAAAAACGGGGTGCTCCAGGACACACAGGAGCTGGTTGCACCTCAGAGCTGCCCAGGAGCTACTTACCCTCAAAAAGAAGTGTATTATTAAAGAAAAAACCAAAGAGATCAGACACAAGAAGAAAGAACATGGGGCTGAAAAAGAGGCCAGATATGACAGGAGTTAGGAAGGATGTGTTCACTCCACCACAGCCCACACACAGTCCCCCTCCTCTAACCTGCTTCTAGAACACTTGAAGCTTATCCAGGCTTATCCCAGGCAGGGCTGCGGGAATTATTCTCTATGAACACACAGCCTCACATCTGAGTTTCCCGTAACAAAAAGACCAGTGAGTATTTCCTCCATTGCTTCAGGAAAGAGGGGGGAAAAAAAAATCAATAAGACAATCCCGGCTTCGTGGGAAAGACTCAAATCTAATCTTGACAGCTTTAAATACCTAACCCTGACAGACAGAGAAGAATCACACTTGCATGTTTTACAGAAGAGCATGCAAAATAAGTCAGAATCCAAAAAAGGGGGAGGGGGAAACACCTAAAAACGTGAGTGTTAAATACAGAAAGCCCAGGGAGGGTGACAGAACAGTCAGTCTCGTGTAAGAACGGCTCCTGTTATTGCCAGTTTGTTCAAAAGTCAAAGGAATCAGATGGAAAATCACGTTAAGACTGATAGATGGAAACCTTAAAAAGCAGAAAATGCTCAAATAATAGGAATTAGAGGGGGAAAACTAAACAAACAAATTGAAAAGTTGACCAGCTGGTTGAAGTTATTTAGGAAAAAAGTACACAGAAAAATCAAGCATATATTCAGCAGCTTCCCATAATTACAACTAAATGCCCAAGACAATTAACTCATAAAGAAGGAAGGTTTATGTCTCATGTCTCTGGAGATTTCCATCCCAAGCCTGGGCTATCCCTCATAAGGCAGGACCACTCACATCCCAAGCCAGAAACCAGACAAGAGCTGAGATGGCGACTCATTCTCCCCTGTCAGGGGCTGCTGGGATGACCTCAGGAGCTCCCACCAATTCCTGTTCTCTGTCTGCAATCAGTGGCACCCTGAGCGACTTTAACAGCTAGTGGGAAATTTGGGGGCCCTTACCCTTACCAGAGCATCAGAAAAGTCTATCACATTTATTTAATGAGTGTGTGAGTGTGTGTGTGTGTGCCTGTGCCTCTGTGTGTGTGTGTGTGTGTGTGTGTGCATGCATGTGCCTGTATTTTGTGTGTGTGTGTGTGTGTTTGGGTGTGCATGCGTGTATGAATATGTATGTGTGCGTGTGTGTTTGTGTATGCGTGTGTGTGCATGTGTGAATGTGTGTGTGTTTGTGTGTGTGTGTGTACATGTGCCTGTGTGTGTGCCTGTGCCTGTGTGTGTGTACATGCATGTGCCTGTATTGTGTGTGTGTGTGTGTGTGTATGTGTGTGTGTGTGTGTGTGTGTGTGTTTGGGTGTGCATGCGTGTATGAATATGTATGTGTGCACTTGTGTTTGTGTTTGTGTATGCGTGTGTGTGCATGTGTGAATGTGTGTGTGTGTGTGTGCATGCAAATGCATCCCATGTGAGGCCAGAGGGTAATCTGCAGAAGTTGGTTCTCCCCTTTTTCCATGTGTGAACTCAGGTCATCAGACTGGACAAGTTCCTTTATGCCCTGAGCCATCTTTCCACCCCACCCCCACAATTTTTTGGTTAATTATTTCTAGGAAAAAATAAGGCTTTTAGGAGCAATGTCTGTCTGTCTGTCTAGTTCACCTATGACCAACTCCACACAATCCCAAAGACGTGCACCAAAGACTGTACTAGAACCACTTATCAATGGTGGCTTGTTGCCGCCACCCCTCTGGTACCGGCAGCACGGGGAGCCCAGACATGTTAACTTCTTCAGTAAACTTCTATTAGTCATCCTGCTTCCAGAGAGCCACAGCTCAAAACATTCACCAGTTTACACGAAAAGAAGGGGCTTTTCCATCACAGGGACGTGCAGAAAGCAGAGTTCTCCAGAGATAGGATGCAGGATCTGCGAGGAAGGGGACCCCATCCGGAGTCAGGGAGTTCCCAAGGCAAAAGTAGGGACAGTCTGAAGCCACCCAGCCCAGAGGGAAGTCCAACCCCACCAGCAAGAGTTCAGAAGACCTCAGGACCAGGGACTTGGGCATCGAGCCAGAACTTGGCCACTGGTTAGCCAAATGTTCCCAACATGAAGAGAAGAAAAGCGAGGCAGCTATGAACTCTGGGAAAAGCCAAACTGGGCAACAAGGAAAATTAGTCATGGTGCATACACGAGCCGCCTGGCTCCTGACACAACTCAGTGGTCACTAGTCACAGCGGAGTCCGTACTGGCAGCCTTCTACTGTGGAAGGTTGCACACCATTATCTGTCCTTATAGAAAGTAAAGCAAGGTCCCAGGGCCACTCTTTGAACCAATATAGACTTTAAATTCGAAGACTAATATATACATATACATATAACATATACTAAAAATGCTGAGTTCTAGAAGAGCATGTGACTTCCTTCTAAAAGACCCGCTCTAACCCTCTAAACCTGGCTTGAATCCTTGGTGCCATAAAGAGAAGGCCAGTGAGCACTGACACGCCATAACAGCAAAGTCTGGAGTATACCACGCAAACAGCACACTTTCCTCATATGCAAAGGAACTCCTAAAATTAATTATGAAAAATAAAATCTAATAGAAAAATGGGCAAAGGACAGATTTTTTTTTAAAAAAGTCCCAACAGCTGTGAGCATCTGACAATGTGTACAATACCAACTAGGAAGGAGAAAGCCGGAGTTGTGTGGCTGAGGGGTAGAAGCAGGGGGATGAGGAGTTAGTTCATGGTCCCCCTCTGCTGCTGAGGCTAACCTGGGACACACACATACCACACCTTGTCCTAAAAGAAAAACCGTACGGATTAAGAAAGCACAGCAATGCCAGGCCTATTTACAGCTCACAGTCTTTAGTCCCAGCACTCAGGAGGCAGAGGCAGGCGGATCTCTGAGTTCCAGGCCAGCCTGGTCTGCACAGAGTTCCAGGACAGGCTCCAAAGCCAGAGAAACCCTGTCTCACAAAAGAAAGTGCTCACCTGTTATCTCAGCACTGGGGAAGCTCAGTCAGGGGAACTGCTGTATGTTCAAGGCCAGCCAGGCTGGACCTGAGGGGTTTGGGGACCATCTGGGATGCGATGTGAAACTTTTCCTCAAAGGAAAAGATAAGGGGAAGAAGAGAGGAGACAGGCATCCAATTGGTCAGATCAGGAGAGGTGAAACCCCCTGATGGGAACTCATTCTTGTGTGCAGGTGGACGGCGGTAACTTACTCCCCCGTCTTCTTCAGTACTGCCAGCTGCAAAGCTTGGGTGACCCAAGACAGTGCTGAGGAAAAACAGCTAGTTCTTCGTAAAGTCTTATGGAACCCAGCACAAAAGAGTCAGTAACACACACACACACTCACACACACACATGCACGCACTCACACACACACACTCACACACACTCACACACTCACACACACTCACACACATATATACACTCATACACACACACTCACACACACACTCTCACACACATATATACACTCATACACACACATTCACACACTCACACACTCACACACACACACTCACACACAGACCAGAGAGGAAGGCAACAACATCTGGATTAAAGTAGACCCTTGGGACAGCACAGAGGTTCGTGCCTTTAATTACAGTAATTTGAAGGCAGCAGAGGGTGAATCTCTGTGAGTTCAAGGCCAACCTAAACTACACAGAGAGACCTTGTCTTCAAAAAAACAAAACAAAACAGAACAACAAAAAAACCAACAATTCTCAGAAAGGAAGGGGACCGCCATAGCTCAATTACAGACAGCTTGCCTAGCTTGGCTAAGGCCATGGGTTCAATGCCCAGCACAGCAAAGAGGGTGGGGGAAAGAAGAAATTGGTGCCATTAGCAGAATGTCTCAAGCTGTATTTCCTCCTATCTACTAGCATGAGGGATTCTCTGATGTTGATGCAAGAGTTTTGTCCTCTCCCTCCCCAGCATCAACACAGTCTTAATTGGCTCTGTTCTAACCAGACACTTGGGCTGGAGGGAGGCTCAGCTGGTGAACTACTTGCCAAGCAGGCATGAGGTCCTGAGTTCAGATCCACAGCACTTATGTAAAAAGCTAATGCTGCAAACCCATAATCCTAGTGCTAGGGAGGTAGGGAGTACCAGCCCTCATCTGCCCTGGTGCAGACCGGCAGAGGCTTCGCTGGATTGTAAGGACTGCCTTTCTGATCGCATGGCTGGTACAAAACAACATCTGAACGTGCTTGTATACTGCGGATCGTTGTCTGCCATGTCCTGCATGGAATGTGAATTAAACGGAATGAGAAGTATCTGTATTTAATAGGCTGGACACAGTTTAGCTTGGGGAGGAAAAAAAGGGGAAAAAATCCTGCCACAGACCCTTTGGCCACTGGCCTCACCTCTAGGACTTTCTAATTCAGATATTTTTGGAGTACCAAGGATATTCACTGATGCTTTGCTCTTATCAGCTGACAATCTCAAACAACACAGACACCTACCTATCCATAGGCATTTACTGATCATCAATGGTGCCCATAGGAAGAACGAGAGAGATTCAGAATGTGGGTCTGTGGTGGAGAGCCCTTGCCTAGCATGTGAGGTCCTAATTGTCCATGCCCAGAACAGTTTAAAAAAAGAGGACTAAAGAGATCTGAAAACTGTTTGCTCCGCAAGTCTGAAGACTTGAACTTCAACCTCAAAACCGTGCAGGTGTGGCCCCAGCACTGGAGAGGGGGACCACCAGCACCCACGGGCATGCAACTGTGACCCCAGCACCCACGGGCATGCGACTGTGACCCCAGCACAGAGGACCTCTGGAGCTTTCAACAGCCAGTCTGGCCAAACCATGCATGATTCACTTCTGGATAGATGGGGTTTTTCTAAATGTAACATATTTATATTTCATGTTTGAGCACTCGGCATGTATACCTGCATGCCAGAGGATGGTGTCAGATCCTATTATACAGAGTTGTGAGCCAAAGTGAGCTCAGGACCTCTGGAAGAGTAGCCAGTGCTCTTAACAGCTGAGCCATCTCTCCAGACCCCCTGAATGGATATTTCTAATGTTTTACAGTTACTGCGTGTGTGTGTGTGTGTGTGTGTGTGTGTGTGTGTGTGTGTGTGTGTGTGTGTGTGTGTGTGTGTGTTGCGCAGACCTTAGCTCTGAAGTGCTTCCCCTCAGACAAATGGTCAGATCACAGAGAGGAGCCTGTGTAGGGGAAGCTTGTTTCCTATTAAACAAAAACACAAGTTCTCTAAAAGACCAGTAAATCTCTTGGAGGTCACAGCAGGAGGTCTCAGCTCAGGGAGAAGGCCAGATGTGTTACTTTGTTGTTTAATCAAATACAAACTGCAAGTCTTAACCCTCCAGATTTATTCCCGGGATCTGCATCTTTTGCTTGTGCACATCTGCAAAAGGCTCCCAGGCTCTCCAATCTTTCACCCAGACTCTCCCATCTTTCCATCTGGGGCAAAAATGCCCCACTGCCCCCACGAGTCCAAAAACACTGCCCAATACCCGTCAGATACACAGTCCAGGCGCTCAACTCCCCTCCATGAATGAATGCTTCTACCTGGTCAGCCAGCAGCACACACACACACACACACACACACACACACACACACACACACACACACACACACACACACACACACACCCTGAGCTATTGGCTTCAGTGTTCTGGGGCTCCCATCCCCATCCTGGGCACCTACAGGGACTGCAGACAGCAGGATGGCTCGTAAAGGTAGCCCACAATTGGGCCATTTACTCCCTCCCAGTGAAGCTGAGGCCCATAATCATGGGTGTTCAGAGGTCATGCTAAGTTTAATTTCTAAGTCGCCAATGCATGACATCATAGTACCAAACAAGCATTTCTTTTTCTCTGTCTAAATGGGTACCTGTTTTTAAGCTCTAGAAGCTCCCAACTTGGAAGATCATTGCTAACACGTTCCTGTCTTTGTCAGACTCTGCTGTTTAGAGAACCACTTCAGAAGTGAAAGGAAAACACACACACACAGACACACACACACACTGAGACACTCACACACAGAGACACACACACACACACACACAGAGACACACACACACACACAGACACACACACACCACACACACACACACACTGAGACACACACACACACAGACACACTGAGACACACACACAGAGACACACACACACAGACACACACACACACCACACACACACACACACAATGAGACACACACACACACACACACACACACACACACACAGACACACACACACACACAGAGACACACACACACACACACACACACACACTGAGACACACACACAGACAGACACACACACACACACACACACACATAGACACACACACAGACACACACACACACAGACACACACAGAGACACACACACACACAGACACACACACACCACACACACACACACACAATGAGACACACACACACTGAGACACACACACACACAGACACACACAGAGACACACACACACACACACACAGACACACACACACACACACTGAGACACACACACACACACAGAGACACACACACACACTGAGACACACACACACACACACACACACACACACACACACACACACACACACACGCACACACTGGGAGGGTTAAGAACACCAACAATGCACATCTCCACACCCAGGCTTCCACAGGCTGGGGTTAAACAGCCCTTGAGGGCAGCAATCAGCTCGGCAGCTGGGCTCTGAGCGGGTGGGGTCCTTTCTCCAGACTCTGAACGACAGCCTCCCTTTTGCTCATTCAGCAGATCTATGAACATGTAGCCTGGGCTAGGCCCTCAGCTAGGCAGAAGTGCACAAGAGGAAAGACTAGCTTGCCGATACCCTGACAAGTCAGTCGCCACACCAAAGCTGCCCGGCTACTGCCCAGCCCGCAGGGCCCACAGGTTCACCGCAGACGCAGGGCACTGCTTAGCAAGCTTTTACGTTTAAGACTGTGCTGGAAAAAGATTCCCGCTGCACCTCTCACTCCAGGGGAGGAAACCAGCAAGTGAATCCCAACCCACCCCACTGCTGTGAATCCCAACCCACCCCACTGCCAAAAGACGTGGGGGTGGGGGAGGGGAAGAGGGAAGGGACCAGGCCTGGGGGGGGAGGGGCCAAGCCCTCCAGGGCCCTGAGTGCCTCTAAACTCACCCTGGGAATCTCCACACCATAAATATCACAAGCAAGTCACCCCTCCCCATCATGTGAACAGAGCCAGATTCTTCTGAGCAAAGGTCAACAGGAAATGACCTGAAGAGACCTTTGACCTTAATCGTGTTGATTTAAGTGTTACTGAGGCCAGATTATGGGGGGAAAGCAATCCACAACACATGTAGACTAGATTATAATTGAAAAAAGGAAACGCTGTAAAAAAATTTTTTTTTAATTAAGGAGGAGCACAGGAAGCTTGGAATAAGGAGGTGGAGGGCAGATGTGGGCGCTAACTTCTGCTCCATTTTGCTGTGATCCTAAAGCTACTCTAGAAGACCGCCGCCCGTTTTTCAAAGCTTAAGGAAACTTAACAAGGCAGGCGGGAAGAAGAAAGGGATCTGGGTGAGAGGCTGAGCAACTGAGCAGATGCTACGAGAACGTCTGTCTTGCCTGGTGGCTTTTGTCTTTTTAGTCACGGTCATAGTGGCTTTATTACCTTTGCATTCAAAAACAAATGACTGAGTCTGGTGTGGTGTCACAGGCCCATGATCCCAGCGCGTAGAAAACCGAGGGAGGATGGCCACAGGTGTGGGGACATGGGCTTGGAGGCCAGCCTAAGCTGTGTACACTGCCTCAGCATGTAAGTCAAATAAAGCAGGAGCCACACTCGTGGGACAGTTTTCCTCCCTGTGGGGTGACTTGGGAGCTTCAGTGAAGCCCGTTCTGACCTCCTGTCACAGACTAGGGGCCTACCCACAAGCTCGCTCACTCGCTCTTGAGGCTCCTTTGTGTGACTTGGGAATTGCTACACGGACTGGGCCCCGGGCTGAGGCTTAGGAATTACTGGGAAGCCGACACATCCCACTTCTTTGAATGAAAGATCTCTCACCCTTCAACATCCAAGCCACAAGGAGAATTCCTTAGCCTGACCCCCGATGAAGAAACTGGCCCCTCCCCTAAGCAAGCCTGGACGAGCAAGGTTCCGGGCAGGAATAAGTCTGTAATACGGTGTCCCGTAAGAGAAAGCATGCCACACACGATTTGGCTCACACGTGTGCAAGCTCAGCCCCAGCCTTCTAAGTCTAAAAATAGCAACCACGGTGATGACACCTTTAATCACACACCCAGGAGGCAGAGGCCGGACATCCAACCTGCTTGACGTAGTCAAGGCCAGTCAAGGGTACGGAGTAAGACCTTGTCTCAAACACACTAAAGGAACAAAATAAATACTAAAAATACTGATCACAAAGACATCACAAACAAGTTATTTAGAACCCACTTGAGTATATATATAGTATACTTCATACTTCAGTGCATAGCATACCTCAATATATAATACGCTTCAGTCTATAGTAGTAGACTCTGCTTCAAAATATGGGTGAAACCTGCCACTCAGAAACTAAAAATTTACTGTCACTGGACCTCAGGAAGATTCACACGGTTGAGGCACCAGCGGCATCCATGACCCCTCAGGTGGCTGGACGCCAGTTCCCATGGCAGCACCCACTGGGCCTTGTCTCCTGGAGCCCGCCCACACCCTGTGACGTCACCTCCCGCTGCACCCTGGCTGGCCTGGGACCAAGCCCACTTGGAAATGGCAGCTTGGGACTTCTAAGACTAGCTCATAAAGGTCACGACAGTTCCCGTCAGGGCTTCTCCGAGGACGCTCGCACCACCGTAAGCTGGATCCACTGTGGAAAATGCCACCCTGCCCGTGAAGCCCCTGGAGGTCCCTTAGAAAAAGATCTTACAGTTCTCCCTGACATCTTCACTGCAAACGTTTGAGCCGGAAACTGCAGCCCAGAATCCACTCCCAGAGCCCTAACCCACAAAACTACAGAAGGCCCCCCCGCTGCCACAACCTTTCAGCTACTAAGCTTGCTGGGGGGCCATGAACAGCAATGCCTCCCCCCCCACTTTTCCCCACAGGGACCCTATCTTACAGCTCCTTTGTAATCTGATCAGCACTGAAACTCTGTAAGAACTTACCCAATCAGTCCGTCCGTCCCGCACTCCGTTTCTGCATCACCCCCCCCCTGCCCTGCATGACCTGCCCTGCCAACAGCAAGGTCCTAGCGGCTACACACACCAATAGACTGACTCGTCATCACTTAAATAAGCCCCTTTAAGACCCATTTTCTCTGCATTTTTAAAAACAACCAACATAAGATATTACTATGCAACAATGAAAACAGCTTAAAAACAAAACAAAACAAAAACCAGAGCTGACAATATGAAACGCTGGCAAACACTGTGACATATTTACCCATGAGACATCAACACTATGTGAGAATCTGCATTCATGGCCACTCTGCGTTCACAGACCACACACTTGGAACTGCGCAGCTGGAAACAACCCCAAAGGCCTTCAGCGGGTGGACGCCGCCAGACGCCTGTGCTGTGTCCATGCACTAACCACTACTCAGAAAGCAGACTTAGTCCCTCAGGCCAGCTTGGAGAGGCCAGACTCAACAGGCTATGAGTGACATCCTGGACATCAAGCTATAGTTAACGGAAGGGAAGCTAACGGGTTGGGGGACCCCAAGGGCATCACGAGGGACATTTCAGAAGAGATGGGGATGGCCCACATCGGCTGTGCAATTCAGTTCTACATGTGTTAAGAGACAGTGCTGTACTCTTACATGGGGAAAAGTCACCTTGATAATATTCAGTCCACAATAATTTTAAACATATACTTTATATATGTATACACACTATATACTATTTTAAAAAATTCTCTATGAGAGCAGTACATACTCTTAACCACTGGGCCATCTCTGTAGGCTTTATGTATATTCTTTTGAGGATTTTTGTTTAAGTGCAAGAAGGACTAGTTGGGAGTTTTTGGACACAACGTCATCCTAGCTACCCTGGAGCTTTCTATATGGACCAAACTGGCCTCGAACTTATAGAGATCTGCCTGTCTCTGTTTCCTAAGTGCTAAGATTAAAGCGTGCAACACCACGTCCCACTGTAGTTATTGTCTCTCTTAGAAGGGATTTCCATTCATTTCTGCCTTAAAGAGAAAGGTGGCCACTTCTGAAACTGCCTTAAGGGCACAAGCCCTCTTGACTCTCTGGTGTTTTCTTTTTAAAGCGTTAGTTCTGGGAACCCTCGGAAGCAAGCTGTTTACACCCATCACGTGTATTCAGGACTCCAGTATCTTGCTAAAAATTACCACTTGTCACCCTACTCTAGAGACAGGACTCTTGGTATGCCCCCCCCCCCCCCCCGTGAACACTCTTCTAAAGGTCAAAGGTTTTTAAAGAGCCCAGATGCAGGAGGGCGCACACCGGGCATGCATGAGGCGCAGCGGGTTAGGGCGCACACCGTGCATGCATGAGACGCAGCAGTTAGGTCTAGCAGCCCGCACACACACCACACACATCCACTTGCACAGATGCTCAATAAAAATTTGCTATCTGAGAAAAATGGGTTCAATCCTAAGGTCACAGGAGGTTGCTTTTGAATCTGTCCCTGGAGCATCTAAGAGCATCTGTCTAAGGCATTCTGGGTAAGAGAGAAATTGCCCGCCCTTAACAGCCATTGGGCTTTTCTCTGGAGTACCATGTATGAGCACTAAACACCTTTGACCATGCATCCCACACGGCTGGCACTGCCTTTCAACAGCAGGAACCCGTGAGAAATTTATACATATTATACATAATATTACATATTATGCTACAAGGGCTCTGTTCTATTCACTGAGGCCAATAAAATCACCTCCTGCAAAGTGCCCCAGTCTTTAAAATAGTATCCTGTGCTCTGCTTGCAATTTGTGAAGAGTCCAGGAATCTAAGGTGTTAGGGATTGCCAGGTGACTCGGGGACACACCATAAGGCTTCCATTAATCAACCATAGCGCGGGAAAACCATGGCTGAAGTTTGAGGCATCACAGCTTCTGACAAGCAGGGACTAACTGGCAGGAGAAGCAGAGTTGGAAAAAGGGAACAGCTGTGCACGGTGACAACGGTGTCCCTGAACCACGAACTCTGTGCGGGCTCTCCAAGCCAGTGGCATCCCCAGCCCGTACGTCTGTAGTCTTTACAGTGTCCTCCCAAGGTGTGCCAAAGGAAGAAACAGATGTCACTTCAGCCAGGACTCTGACGGATGGCCAAGGCTTGGGTGTGCCAAACTGAGCACCTTTCCTGTCAACACACTAGATTATCACACAAGGGTTCCACTCACTGGAGACGGATTAGGACTGAGAGAACTAACAACTTCAGTCCCTGGCGTCTGTTACAAATGGAGACTGCGGGGCAGGGGACGAGCCTTACTTACCATGTGGCACTATGCACAGCTCCCCCTCCCCAGGGCTCCCCGGGGCTGCAGGCAGCTTCAGAGACCACACCCCGGCTTCTGGACGCTCAGGGGTGCTGAGCGGGCATCACTCTGCCCTTGTCCTAGACAGGTCAGAGGCGCAGCATTTGCTCAAGCGGCTCTGGCGGCACAGCCTGGGTGCAGGGCGCGGCCAGCGGAGACAGGAGGGCCAGTGTTTAACAGGGCCAGCCTCAGCTACATAGCAAGCTGAAAGCCAGAAAGGGCCACATGAGATCAAAAATAATAATAGCAATATTTTTTTAAAAGTCAAATACTGACGTGCCATGAACTTCCCCACTTCAGCAAACCCCTAGCACCCGGGGAATTCTGCCGTCTGTTTTGTTTTCCCTTATTTGTACCTAGGCATTCTGTCCATCTGTCCAGCAGCTGATGTTAGGGCTCTCCCTTGGCTCTCCTCACTCCAGGAGCACCCATGCCTGGAAGGGGTAGGGAAGGGAGGGATTCGGACGCAGTTATGGGATCTAATCCCAGCAGGACTGGACTCTTCTTCCCAGGGCACTGAAAACACAGGAAGGGAGCTGGACATGGCTCAGTAGTCAAGAGCGTTCGCTGCTCCTGCAGAGGACCTGAGTACCGCTCCCAGCACCACATCAGGTGGCTCGAAACGGCCCTGTAACTCCAGCTCCAGGGGGACGCCCTGCTTTGCCATTGTGGGCAACAGCATGTGTGGGCACACACACACACACACACACACACACACACACACACACACACACACACACACACACACACACACACACACACACACACACACACACACACGCACATACACACACGCGCACACACACACACATACACACACACGCACATAAACACACACACACACATACACACACATACACACACACCACACACACACACCACACACACACACACACGCGCACACGCGCGCACACACGCGCACACACGAGCGCACACACGCGCACACACACATACACACACACACCACACACACACACACCACACACACACACACGCGCACACACACGCGCACACGCGTGCACACACACGCACACACACACACACACACTCACACACACGCACACACACACACTCAGAAATGAAAATAAACTTTAAACAAAAGAATCTGATGTCCAGGAAAAAGTGAAACCAGACAAGGAGCCTCACCACAGGGCTGAAGGCTGTGCCCTCTCAGGCCCCAGATGCCTCCCCTCGTCCTTGCCCTGCTGCTGCAAGCTAAGAAAAGCATTCTCCCAGCCTGCTGCTCTGGGCCCATGCGGGGCTTCTGCCCTTTGGGTGAAAATAAAAAATAAAAGACAGAGGGAGATGCTCATTCCATGGTTACATACAACCCTGCAACAGGAACACAGCCGGCTGACAGTGTTAAAGGAGCAGGGCTGAACGGGCTGGCCAGGGAGCCACGGGGACCTGCCTGCCTCCACGCCCCAGTGCCGGGATGGCGAGCATAGGTCACCGTGCCCATCTTTACATATGGCAAACTCCTTACCAAGTGACCTATGCACCCAGCCTTAGGAGGTTTTATTGGGGGGGGGGTTGTGTGTGTATGTGTGTATGTGTGTGTGTGGTGTGTGTGTGTGGTGTGTATGTGTGTAGTGTGTGTGTATGTGTGTATGTGTGTGTGTGTGTATGTGGTGTGTGTGTGTATGTTTGTGTGCATGTGTGTGTGTGTATGTGTGTGTGTGTGTGTGTGTGTGTGTGTGTGTGTGTGTGTGTGTGTGTATGTGTGTGTGATGTTTGTGTATGCGGTGTATGTGTGTGTGGTATGTGTATGTGTGTGTGTGTGTGTGTGGTGTGTGTATGTGTGTGTGTGTGTGTGTGGTGTGTGTGTGTCTGTCTGTCTGTCTGTGTGTGTGTGGTGTGTGTGTAAGTGTGTGTGTGGGGGGGGGTGCTGGGGCTCTAACATAGGGCTTCACCCACACTGGCTCACTGAGCCATGTCCCCAGCCTCCTCAATTGCTTTTGAAACACTGTATCAGTTAAATGAAAAGATAAGAATCAGAGTCCTGTCGATCTACATTCTGCAGCTGCTGCTAAAATTCCTTCTCAGAAGACACAAACAAAATCTACCCCTCCCCGCTATGGTCACAATGACAAACCAAGGCACAATTCCACCAAAGGTCACTCTGGGGAACCTATTTACAGAGTGGGGGTGAGGAGTTACCTACGGGGTGTGGGCACTCCTCCCCCAAAAGGTCACCCCAGGAGCAGCACTGCATACCCAGTGTTACGTGCACTGACTGCACTCAAGTGCGCGTCTCCTAACGCTCCCCGCACTCTGTGAGTGCGCATGAACGCTCAACAAGCCCAACTGAGATGATGCTTTTTTTTGCAAGTGGGCACAGGCTGACACTCCAAGACAGAAGGTGCTCGGCATAGAGCAGCACCTTCTCAACCTAAGGGTCTCGACCCTCTTGACGATCAAATGACTCTTTCGCAGGGGACGCCCAAGACTATTGGGGAGAAACGGATATCTACATTATGATTCATAACCGTAGCAAAATGACAGTTATGAAGTAGCAATGAAATAACTTTACGGTCCACCGAGACATGAGGAACTATACTTAAAGGATCGCAGTGTTAGGAAGGTTGAGAGCCGTGATCCTTCAAGCCTTGGAGAGTAAATCTACAGCAGCCGTTCACTGCATAAACATCAGAGCTCTTATTAATTCAGTAACCTCTTCCGTGAGTTCCTTTCCTTGTTATGGGATCAAATGTCTGACAGGAAGCAACCTGGAGGAGGCGGGGCGTATTCTAACCCACAGTTGGAGGGGACACACTCCATCCTGGCCACAGGCAGCTCCATGGTGGCAGGGTGGGCCTCTTCACCTCCTCACATCTTGGCAGAAACAGACACCAGGCAGCAGGCAGGAAACGCAGCCCCCTTAAAAACCCGAAGGACCAACAAGAGCCCTTGAAAACAGTTTGCAACTGGACGTGCCCACTGTCTTGAGTTTCTCCACCTGTTGCTATGACAGCATACCCCAACGGGACCTTAAGTCACAGGGGGCTCATTTCATCTACGAAGCCCATCACCGGAGCACCTACAACAGGGCAAGCCAAAGCAGCAGCTACAGCAACCGCTGGTTCACACACACACACACACACACACTCACACACACACACATTCACACTCACACACACACATACACACTCACACACACACTCACACCCACACAGACACACACACTCACACACACACTCACACTCACACACACCACACACACTCACACACTCACACACACTCACACACTCACACACTCACACACACACACACACACACACTCACACACACACACACACACAGAGGAATGCCTTCCAGCCTCTGCTGGGCTCCGGCTCTCCATTCAGCCCCCAGCCCAGAGGATGGCCCCGCCCACAGTGGGCGTGTCCCCGCCCCACCCGACCCCACCCGACCCCAGTTAACGCAGTACACAAAATCTGCCAGAGGCCGCCTCCCACTCACCACACCGACAACTGAGGCGCCTACCACACCCACAAAATCACTTCCCACAGAAAAATAATTAGAAAAAAGGTTTTCTGCAGGGCAGTGTTATATGGCAGATGAAAGAGAAATTCAGTGTTTTGAATGGGAATCCTCCTGACAGTAGCCCATCTCCAGGAGGAAGAGAAAATAAGCAATGCATTTAGTGCACGCTAATATTACTTAACAAACCAGGCGTGGGTGCCTGGAGCCCATAGGCCTCCCTGAGGCACTGACAGGCTCTGCCTCCATCCTCGCTCCCTTCTGCAGTTTCCCAAGCCACAGTACAGCTGCTGTGGCCGCGCATGCACTAGTCTCTGACGCTCTTCTGAACGTTCCCTAGAACCCCATCAGCAAACTTCCCAAGGAAGGAATTTTCTCAGCAACTAAGCTTGGAGGGGCCTGAGCCACCGGCGCTCTAAGGACACCAAAGTGACAGTATGGAGTAAGTGTTTGTAGAAACCATCGGCTACAACAGCTAATTAGGCTGCAGCACCTAATTAACCAGAGGCAAGAAGCCCAAGGGCCGTACTGGACGGAAAGTCATCCAATGACACCGGGCACTCCGGGAGCCCTCCCCCCATTACAGGAGGCCTCTTTGGTAGGTTAAAGATCTCATCAGTCAGACGTTCTGCCCCTGGCACACAGGGATTCTTAGCATGTGCCCATGAAGCCTGACAAAAATAGGACCTGCCCAACAGGGCAGGGAAGGGAGCCAGTTACAGGCGGGCCCTGCTAAGGGTAAGTCCTGCCACTGTGGCATCTCGACCCCAGCTTCAGTTAACGGTGCCTCTTGTTTATAAACTCTCACCCAGTTCATCGATGTGTGTCATTTACTTTAGGTGAACAGAAGCAAAATTTAGAACATTCTTCCTGGCCCCATGCGTGTTGCCCACCTGCTCCACAGACTGCATGCTGCAAAGATAAGACTGTCGTGGGGATGGAAACTAATGGCCCCGTGCACCTCACCACCGCAGTCTTGTGATTTTAAGGAGCCACAACGATGTCCAGAGCAGAGAACCCACGTCCGGTTCCCAACACCCACACTGGGATGTTCACAGCTGCCTATAACTCTAATGTCTGACACCTCTGACCTCTGTGGGCAATCTGTACTTACAGACACACACACACACACACACACACACACACACACACACGTTTTTTCTTGTTGTTTTGTTAGTTTTGAGACTGGATCCCTATACCCTGGCTGTCCTGAACTCACCACTATGCAGACCAGGCTGACCTTGAACTCACAGAGATCCGCCTGCCTCTGCCTCCTGTTCGGATTAAAGGAGTGCACCATCATGCCTTGCTACAAATGTTTTAAAAGCAGAATGTTAAAACTTGCTTCTGACCGGCAGTGGTGGCGCAAGCCTTTCCAGCATTCGGAAGGCAGAGGCAAGCAGATCTCAGTGACTTCGAGGCCAGCCTGGTCTACAGAGCAAGTTCCAGGACAGGCTCCAAAGCCACACAGAGAAACCCTGTCTCGGGAAAAAAACAAAAACAAAAACAAAAAACAAACAAACAAAAAAAAAAAAAACAACAAAAAAACTTACTTCTGCCCAGGGCCAGGGCCCCAGTCTATTGTTCTTAACTGACTTCAAAACTACTTCTTTCTCATAATACTCCAATCTGTGAAATAATACAACCTAATTTGAATTTTATTTTAAAAATCTATTTACTAGCTTGTAATATTAACCACCCATGTATCTCTATTTTCAAAAATAAACACAATGTTTTTTCCTTCTCCAGACTTTCCAAGTAAGTTTATTTGAGACTTGTCCCGTGAAATATGACTACCAGAGCATAGGCACAGTACTTTATCCCTTCCTAGAACACAAGAACTGTTTTTTACCCCAAAGCTAAATACATTTCCTGAGTACTAGTATATTCGATAATCAGATTGGATAGTTTTTTGCTAAGACTGTCTGCTCTTCAAGACACCAAAAAAAAAAAAAAAAAAAAAAAAAAGAAAGAAAGAAAGAAAGAAAGAAAGAAAGAAGAGTGAGATGGATATGATGGATATGGGACCCAGCAAGTAAGGGCTCTTATGGCCAAGCCTGACAGCTCATGTGGCAGACTGACTCCAGCAAGTTGTCCTCAGACTGTCATATCACACTGTGCCACACTGTACAGACACACAGACACACGCACACTAGAGTCACAGCTGTAAGCAAGGTGGTATTGGGTACGAATAGTTTACTCATGACAAGGATATGCAATACAGCTACAGAACACACACACATTGTGGTAGGCATTTACAAAAAGTAGACATGCAATTGACTGGGAAACATGTAAAATGATTCCAAGAGCAGTCATAAAAATATAAACTAGAACCACCTCATACTACTACTTCACATCCCCCTAACGGGCTAAACTGGAAACGATTGAGGACTTCAAGGGCAGGCAAAGAGCGGTGGCAGAAGTTTCCGGCAGCTGGCTGGTGAGAGCAGAAATCAGGACAAACCCTGAGCACACAGTTACAAGGCCCAGCACCAACGATGAAAACGCACCTCCACACAAAGACGGGTCTACAAACGGTCCCAGAACTCTCTTCCAGAGCACCAAACTCAAAACAACCCGGTGGCCACACCTTGGTATCACACCCAGGTACTGTGAGAACCACCGAGGAACAGACAGGGGCCCCCTGGAAAGAGGAAACGGAGGGGCAGGAATAAAACAAAGCAGACAGTACTTGACACCTGTGCCCATGATAGCGAAACCACAGGATGCAACAAGGAAAGCTGGGCCGTGCAACAAATAACAATTGTCTGGCTGAGTAACATGAGAGCCACTGAGAACTCCAAATCCTGACCGTCCCTCCTTCTGAAACAAAGACGCTTAAGGAGCTCAAAAAATGGAGGCTACCGGGGACAGATGCACTAAGGGTTCTAAGAGGCAGCGTTCCCAGGGAGGGAAACATCCAGAAACCTCTGCAGGAGGAGGGCAGAGCTCAGCCGCCCTAGCCACCAAGAACGGGAGAAACAGGCAGCAACGCATTCCAGTCAGGGAAAGGGCCAAGTGAAGGAGATCTCAGGATAACAAAGTATCAACACAAGTATTTGGTAGGAGGTGGTAGGGCGACAGGTAAATTTTATTTTCTCCCTGTTTCCATTGCATCATCCTTATGTACCTGTAAAACACGAATGTGTGTTTTCATGTCAGACAGCTTTTAAGGACCAAACTGTTCAGTTACAAAGAAATGGATGTAAGGTCAAATACCCAATTCTCATATCCCCGGCCAGAACTGCAACCCACTGCTGCTGCTGTCAAGTTTCCCATCTAATAAACAAACAAACAAACAAACAAACAAATAAACAAACAAACAAATAAATAAATAAATAATAAGCCCCATCCCTCCCAAAAAAAAAAAAAAAAAAAACCCATCCAGGAACTAATTTAAAAGAGCATTAAAAGCTAGGTTGAGTGTTTAGTCACTCAACAAATATTTATCAAGGGTTTGCTATGTTCCAGGCATCATCCTAGACCCGGAAATAACAGGCTAACAGGGAAAAACTGAAAGTCTCATACCACTGACTTCTAAGTTCCTTTGAAGCGGATAATAAATCACTTTTATGATAAGTATTTCTCCAAAAGTCTTCAGCAGAACAAAGTGACTTTTGCCATACTGGGCTCATTAACACACAACAGAGCTCACTGAAGGGAACCTAGTTGGGCCTGGGGCATTTTTGTTTTAATGTATGCACAAGTGACAGTTTAACACATGAAACTAAGTCTGTGTAAGTGATGAGTGTCTGTAATCTCCACACCACAGCAACGTGGGGAGGCCACTGGAAGTTTGTGAGCACGAACGGTCTGTTGGTCCTTAGTTTATTTCACAAGTGGCAAGCCCAGAGTACCATGTTTAAACAATGTGTCAGTCAGTCGTCCACTCTGTTCAAAGCATCCCTTCCAAAACATCTCCTACTGACTCAAAACAGGGAAAGTTATCCCCCACTAAAAGTTAATTGCTCCCCATTGAAATGAGCATTTTCCTGGGGGCTCCTTGATTTACAAAACAATTGGCAGAAGTGAATGAAGAAGCCAGCATTCCCAGAAATCCGAATGGAAACCATTTGGCTTACCTTGGCCTCCAGGAAGTGGTTAAGGAGGCTTATAACCGACGGCTGTCATAGAGGTCCAGAGGGCTATGATCTACTAGGGCCTCAGAATAATTGTCCGCCATTAAAAGGCAAGAAAAAACAGTGCAACCACATATGTTCAAGTCTACGGGGAGAGGGGTGTGTGTGTGTGTGTGTGTGTGTGTGTGTGTGTGTGTGTGTGTGTGTGATCCAGGCTGGCCTCAAACCCATTATGCAACTATAACCAAGGATGACCTTGAACTCCTGATCCTCCACCTCCAGAGTGCTAGTGTTACAGGCATGTGCCAGTGCCAGCCCACCTGGCTTATCTGTGGCTGGGGACAGAACCCAGGACGAACACTCCACCAAGTAAGCTTACACCTCCTGTCCTTCAAAAGCACCAAAGCACAGGAGAAAGACGGCCAGGGAGCCTACACCCTCCTGAGACCCTCCTCCTCCCCCAGGCAAGAGGCCACCAACACTGGGAAACCCTGCCAGCCCTTGGAAGAAAGGACTCCAGGGCCTGTATCACAGGGTCGGGGGGGGGGGGGACGGCTCTTTTTTAATTTCAGCATCTTCTTTTAGAGAGGAAAGTACAGTTCTCAAAAATACTAATTCATTCTCTGCAGCCAGCAAAGATAGCCACAAAAGATTGGTATAAGATGCCCAGTGCAACAAGCCAGCAAAACACGAGGTCCCTATGAAGTCTGTGTGCTTGGTCCTCTGAGAAGTCCCCAGGATGGTCTTCCAGAGTAAAAATCAGCATGCAAAAATGAGGCTTTGTCTTCCCTATCTAGAGTTCATCTACTCACTTTTCCAAATGAAATAAACTATTAGGCATTCCTTCCCCCCCTTTTTTTTTTCCTTTTTTCTTCTTTCCCCCCCTTTTTTTTTTCCTTTTTTCTTCTTCTTTCTGTTACTGAGATTAGAGGTAAGGCTGACCTTGAACTTACTGTCTAGGCAAGGCTGGCCTGGAACCTATAAGCCTCCTGCTTCTGCCTCTGGGAAGCTGGGATTGCATATGTGGTCCCCACACCTCAACCTTTCCCATACTACTCTTTAATGTTCGTCTTTAAATATTTTCCCCTGGATAATTCCCTTAATGAAGAACAAGACAAAAGCATTACCGGAAACAACGATCCCAGTATCAATGCCCAGAAAGAGATTATCAGTGTAGAAAAGTACATTATAAAAAGGTGTCATCCTGCCACTAGAGGTGGCTGAGACAGGAGAATCTCCAGTTAGAACAGCCAGGGATACTCTGCAAGAGCCTATCTCCAGAGGAAGTGGGGGTGGGGAGGGTGATGTCTGTATTGTATACCCAACTTCAGGAGGATCCCCAACACACAGAACTCCTACATCTAACAGCATACCCCGAATCAGAGGCGCATTCATCCCATGAGGTAGTTACCTCATCGATGACCGAGTATCTCTAGCTTCCTGTGGGCTTGGCAGACATCTGCTTTGCTATCTACACCACCAACTCCCCCAGTAGACCAGTCACTGCCCAATAATGCTTCTATTTATTTTACCCAGAAGCAGAGCTATTAGCCAGACATACTAAAAACACAAACGTTCCGTTGTGCTTGGAGTAGGTCCAATATTAGTGTCTTGCTGCAGACCGATGCTGCAGGAATATAAAGTGAGCTGTGTGGATGCCATACCCACAAAGACACGCATCGTCAGGGACCCACCCACCTGAAAAGCTGAGGATGAGGCCCCAGCAAGGACAGCGGCACTGAGGGATTTTTCAAGAACCCCACCTTATCCTTAAAATGCCAAACCAAATTTAAAGCCAACTCCCCACTGAAGCTTCCAGAACCCAAAATGCTTTTTTTTCTTTCTCCATTCCTTGTTCTGATAGAAAAAGAAAAGCAAGACAACGCGGGGGGGGGGGAACGTTCTGAAGTGGCCTTGGCAAGTCCCCACGGGCAAAGCACATTAAACACGGCCCAACGCTGGGTCCAGGATGGGCTCGGAAAACACTGCCTGCCCGAAAGGGGTGCGCAGGCCTCGGGGGTACCCAAGGCCAGGGCCCGGGCTAACAGTCAAACGCGGGAAACTAGCAAGGAGGAAGGCTGGGACAGAAGTAAATGAAACAGCCCGAGGCCACCGAACTCCAGAGAGGGGGAGGGGTGCGAGAGGCTGGGCCCGGTAAACTGTTCCAGATGAGAGGCAACCGTTCGCTGCCACAGCTGCCGCTGCACGTCTCTAAGCTCGCTTCTTTGTGAGCCGCGCCAACCTCTTCTTTAGGACACTCTACACCCCACGACCGGCAGCATCTGGCCTCCGGATCCCATCAATGAAACTCATATTTTTCCCCCACGACTCCGAAGCATAAAGCACTCGCTCAGAGGGATCCGGATGGATCACACGGCTAAAGTTTCCTGAACTTAAATCGTAAAAAAATAAATAAATAAAAATAAAATAATCACAATCAGAAGTTCTGAAATGCCTCACGCACAAAATGAAAAAAAAATTATATACATATCCTGTGCTTTCAAAAAAGGATAAAAAAAAAAACAAGTTTCCCCTCCACAAGGCATGCAGCAGCAAGGAAGAACAAGCTCTAACTTAAGAGGGTGTGTTCCTCTTTGTCACCCACCGGGAGGCTCTGGCCGCGCGTGGGCGAGCTGCGGTGGCCCGGCGGCACGGTGGCACCCGCGCCACCGGCCCACCTCGGAGGCCGGGACCGACCTCCGGGGCCGGGGTTGCAGCCCGAGGTCCGGAAGAAGCGTCGGGGGCGCTGTCACCCGGCAGGGTGGGATCGGAGGAAGCGGGGGAAGGGCGCCCGCGGAGTGGAGGCCAAAGCGGGGAAGCCACGAGCCCAGAGCCGCGCAGCCCAGGTCCGCGGAGGTGAGCGCCACGGCGCTACCCGGCTCCCGCTATTGTTGCGGGGCCCTGCGGCCGCCGGCTACGGGCGGGATCGTCCCCGCCGACCCCGCGCCCAGCTCGGCCCGCGCCCCGGGCGGCGGCCGCAGGGCCCCGCACAAGTTGCCGCGGCGGCCGGGTCCACCGTGGCGGCCGCCCTCCGGCCGCGGTCATTGTTCGCCGCGCGCCTCCTACCTCGGCGGTTCCGGCGGCTCCGGGTCCCGGCTGCGCGCTGCGGGCTGCAGGGCTGGCGAGGGCGCGGCGGCGGCGGCGAGCGAGGGTCCCCGCGGGCGGCGGGCGGCGGGCGGCGGGCGCGCAGGCTTGGCAGGCGGCGGCCGGCCGAGGTCCGAGCCATCAAAGGTGGCGCGGGGCGGAGGGGAGGGCGGAGCAGGCGGGGTGGGTGGGGAGCGCGCTCCGGGTCGCCGCGGCCGCCTCGACGCCCGGCCGGAGCGCCACTCGGGCGGAGCGCAGCGGCGCAGAGCGGGCGGCGGCGGCGTCCCCGCCCCGCGCCTTCGCCCCGCTCCCCGCTCTCCGCAGCCTCTGCGCCCGCGCGGGGACCAGCCGCCTCCGAGGCCGGCGAGCGGGAAGTGCGGGCCACCGCCGCCCCTCCCTGGGCCTGGGCCGGGCCCTCGGCAGGGGGAGCCTGGGCACAGCCTGGGGACGGCGGAGAACCACAGCCCCCTCCAGCGTCCGAGCGCTGACCTGCGCCGGCGCGCGCCGCCCCGCCCGCCCCGCCCGCCCGCCAGGCAGGTGCGCAGAGCCGGACCGCGGGCAGCGCCGCCGCCCAGGAGCCGCGCCTTACTTGGGCGAGCGGCCAGAGCCGCCGAGCCGAGCGCGGGAAGAAGCGCCACCGCCGACGCGGAGAGTGGAGCGCGGAGGGCCGAGACGCGCGTGCCCGACAAGCCAGCAGCAGCTGGCGGGAGATGCGTGGCACCGACTCCTCGGGTCGCTTTGCAAAGCCCGACCTGGGGCTTCGACGCCGCGTGGGAAACGTTTGGCAGAGACACCTCCCCACCCCTCCTCTGGGCACCGGCGCAGGCTTCCGGCACCACCCTAAGTGCGCGGGATTCAGGACCCGAGGCGCAGGTGCCACCTCTGATGCCGCCTGGGCCCAGAGTCCGCCACCAGCGCTTAGCTAATCCCACGACTGTCCAGCCCCATCACCTTCGGCAGGGGACACCCCGCGAGGGTGGCTTGCGGGTGTTTGACACCCTTCCCGTTTTCCAGAACTTGGTGGTAGAGCGGGCAGAATCAAGGCAGGGAAGGCCCAGGAGCCTAGGTGACTTTCAGGCACTGTCCCCACCCCACGAGGCGCCGGGATTGTTGTTTTGTTCCTCCATCCCCCACCCCAGCCTCTGCTCTCTTTCCGCTGGCGCTGGCACAGGTCTTGGGCCACTGAGCATATGAAACAGAAAGCTTCGCCCTGCTGGGTCCAGAGGCTGAGTGCCCCGCCTCTAGCGCCGGCCTGGCTCAGAATCTGGTCACTTTGCTCCCTGGATCAGGGCACTGACCGCACGCCCCAGGGACACATTTTACGGTGGCCTCGCGGGATGAAAACTGTCCCTGTGGGAAGGGAGGTTTGAGATGGGAGCGCTCTGTTACCCAGAGAGGGTCACCTGTAAGTCGTTTCCTGGTGGAGGTAGAAAGCGCCCTGCCCAGAACCGGGTTCCTTCTTTCTTACTGCACACTCCCCAGGCTCGGGAGAACCTCGCAGGCCTTGGGCAGTTTGCTGGAAAGAACGGGTGGGTCAGGAGCTGCCTCTGTGGCCAAACCGTGTGTGGCTTTACAAGTACGGAGGGGCTATTTTCAGCCAGTAATTTTCCTTAGTGGTCAGACTACCAGCAGCAGCAACAGCAGCCCTCGATTTTAAGGAATGGAAATTCCTCCCCACCCCACCCCACCCCCAGAAAGAGGCTCCTTGCGTAGCCCAGGCTGGCCCTCCTGCCTCTACCCCTCAACCACTGGGATTGCAGTCTGAACCCCTAGGCCCAGCGAAGGAATGAAAATTATTTTCTTGATAGTCAGCCGGGTCCTACCAAGCCCTCACATCATCCAGGCAGTCGCCATACCCTGACAACTGCCCAGACTGACCCCTAAGCCTGCGACACGACACCCATATTTTTAAGGTCACCCACCGCAGGGGATTTCCAGTGTGCGGCCCAGTTCGCTAATAACCCCTGTAGCTGAGGTGGAAGTTTCACCTTGGGAATCTTGTTCCAGAACAGATTCTGCATCAGTGTGTTTCTGGCACATTCCAGGTGACGTGTTTTGGTGGGTTCGGGGACTGTGTTGGCAATAATGTACTGTGTCCCATGAATAAAAGCAAAATGGGAAGTATTACAAAAAGGCAATGCGGTCTCCCCAGCCATCTTCATTAAAGATCAGCTTTTTCTTTATTTTTTTTTTTTTTAATTTGGTGTCTCAAGACAGGGTTTCTCTCCGCAGCCCTGCCTGTCCTGGCCTCAAACCTGGAGATCCGCCTGCCTCTGCCTCCAGAGTGCTGGGATTAAAGGCGTGTGCCACCACCACAGCGCAGCAAAGATCAACATTTCCTACAGGCAGTTTTTGGCTCAACTATTTTGTATTTCTGGGTTATGAATGGCTTGGTTCAGCCTTTGCAGCCATGGGGGTGTGGGTGCCACTGTACACCCTTGTGGAGGTCAGGGCCAACTTTGGGAGTTGTTTCTCCTTCCAGGAGGAGGTGGGTTCCAGGGCCCAAACTCCGGTCATCAGGATTGGTACAAGCACTGAGACATCTCATGGGCTCCTCTCCTGCTGTTTCGTTTTCTCAAACTTAGTAACTAAGCGTAGCTTTATTGGAGGCAGAAGGGTGTGAAAGGACCAGGCCTTCACCCAGCCCCCTGCTTTGGCCGCCAGGACGGGCTGCGGACCTCCTGGCCTTCCCTGACCTTGCCCTCCGTGTGGCAAGGAACCAATCAGAAGTTAGCTGGCAGTGTCTGGGTGTGCTTTATGGTAGCAGCGAAATGCAGAGCATAGCAACCACCCCGGGTGGGCTTACAGGCCATAGCAACCTACCTGCAGCTGCAATTGACCAATCAGCACAGGACAGGTCGCCCAAGCCGGGGAAAGCACCAATGCCAGGCTGTTGCGAACCCCCAGACGCTGCCCTTGCTCTACCCCAATAAATTCCCTGCCCCACGGTGGTCCCTCCGGGTCCTTCTCGCTCCACCCACTGTGTCAGACCCGGTGGAGATCCTGAGTTAATACAGTCAACTCCTTAATTAAAGATCAGGTCTCTTGGTGATTTGGGGGTTCAGCCAGAAGACTGATACAAAGGGAATCGGGAAGGGATGAGTGAGGACCTCCGTGGTATAGAATGTACGGTTTAGATTGTCCCCGTTACTGCAGCCACAGAAAGTCTCTTGTGAGTCAGTGCTTTCAGAGTATAAATACCTACGATGTCCTAGACTATAGGTGGGGCTGCTTAGTCACCTATTATTAACCCTTTTATTAATTTTATCTGTTAAAAAGCGGTCCATGCCTGTAGTTCTGTGACACTTTTCCTGAGGAGACGCGAAACACAGGTTCAACTCCGAGGAAAGGGGACGGAAAGGGAACGTACCAAAGAAAGAACTGGGTCATGGTGCGACCTGGTGAGTCCAGGAGATTTCGCTGGGGTCACTAAGCAGAGTACGGGTGAGGAGCAAGGATGACCTGAAGCAGGTACAGGGTCGCAGACTGCACCCCAACACAGGACAGCTGACGACAGCCGCAGCCCTAGCTCTGCAGGACTGAGGGGTCTGGTGGGGGAAGCAAGGGGCCTGGTTAGCCCGGCTACCTGAGAAGTTTTTTACTTCCTGAGTGTCAAGTGCCTCCCCCCTTGTCCTGCTGGAGGGAATGTTCCAATTCAGAGGAAACTGCTCACCAACAGATGGCAAGTTGGAGGCTAGCCTGCACCTCATAGTGACACCGTGTCTCCAAAAAGAAAAAAGAAAAACGGGATGTTTTGTTTGTGAAGAGCTCTTGGAGCAAGTCACCAGCACCCGCATGACGGCTCACAAACACCTGTAACTCCAGCTCCTCTACACAAACACATAAATATTTTTTTTTTTAAGCCAAAGCAGGTGGGGATGGTGGTGCTCACCTTTAATCCTAGCACTAGCCAGGTGGACGAAGGTGGATCTATGTGAGTTTGAGGGTGGCCTGGTCACTATAGTGAATTTCAAACCAGCCAGGCCTAAGTAGTGACACACACACACACACACACACACACACACACACACACACGGAACAATCCTGTGTTCACATGGTAAAATTAAGCAGTGCCAAATGGTACTAAGCAACCATTCCTGGTACCTAGTGTCATTTCTCTGGGGTAGTTTTCCCACCCATTTTTAGACTTCTGAAATGCCCTGGCCTTATACAAAGGGAAGGGGCCTGAGGAATTCAATCAGCAGTCACTCTCGCAGAAGACCAGGTTCAGTTCCAAGCATCCACATGTTGGCTCACGATTACCCATGACTCGAGTTCCAGGGGACCCAGCACCTCTGGCCCCCGCAAGCAACAGCCATGCATAGGGTGCACAGACAGACAGGAAAAACAATCGGACACGTGGATATTTTTTAAAGTGCACGTGCGCAAGCGTTTACTATGAAGAGCCCTGTGTTTGGTTGAAAACTACCTTCTCCCACAGTCAGCTCCCACTCCCCGGCAAACATTCTTTAGTTAGGGGGGTCTCTGGTTTCTAGACCTACAGCAATGCAAGGTGAGTACCAGCCAGGCCCTCGGCAAGGAAGAGGGTCTGCCTGGGGCAGCTGTGGGACAGAGTTCCTGCAGATGGCCTGGCCTTCAGCGTGACCGGGTCACAGAGACTCACAGCTGTCGCAAAGGCGAAAGTGAAGAGGTCGCCTGTGTGGTCAGGTTACAGCATATGTGACTGACCTAGTTAGGGCTACGGTTATTGCTGTGAGACGCCACAACCAAAAGCAAGGTGGGGAGAGAAGGGCTTATATGGCTTACACCTGCGTATATCACGTTCGTCCCTGGAGAAGTCAGGACAGGAACTCACACAGGGCAGGAACCTGAAGGCAGGAGCCGGTGCAGGGGCCGTGGCAGGGTCCTCAGTTAGGTAAGGTTCTTTCCTTACAGTAGACTCTAGCCTGTGTCAAGCTGACATAAACTGATCAGGACAGTGACTTCCACTGCATGTGTTGCTCATTGCTATGATGCCCGCAGGAAGCAATTTCAGGGCGGAGGGTGCTGGCTCACAGTGTGTGGGGATACAGCCGGTTACAGAGGGGAAGGCAGGGTGGCCGGTAACTCCACGGTGGCAGGAATCACAGGCAGGACTCTTCACCGTACCTCTTGACAGAAGCAGCAGCAGATAGCTGATTGGAAATTGAACCTGTCTGTCAAACCTCCGCGTCCACGCACATGGCCGACTCCCTTCAGCAAAGGTTCCTCTCCTTAAGGGTTCCGAAAGCTCTGTCTGGGGATGGAGCATTCACATGTGCGACCCTACCGGGGACATCTGGCATCCAAACTACAGCCACCATCTTGTTTGCATTCCCTTCCGTTCATGTAGCAAGATGCCAAGGTGAGGGCTTCTTATGCAGGGTCCACGGATTAATAGAGGGGGCTTTTCCTGCCAGGACCTCATAAGGAATTGAGAACGTAGACGGCCTTTGAGTCATGGAGCCTTGTCATAATTCATGGGCCAATAGGGGGAGCTGTCCCAGGCCAGCCTGGAAATAACTGCAGAACCAGGGAACTCAGCTGAGCAATTCCCGTGGGCTTGACCCTTGAAACCTGTGGTAGGAAACGTGCTGTTACGGCCACTGTGTTGCTTTGCAGTTCCTACCCTAGTGTGGTGTGGGGATCAGCGACTCCTTAGTCAGCCCAGTGAAGCAGCAAAGAAAGCAATTAACACGCTCACCTGGGGTTGGAGGACATGAGGGCTGCTGGGCGGGATCTGGAGGCGAGGCCTTGATCCTTCGGCAGGGACAGTTATGAGCCCGAGAGGAGGAAGCAACAGCCTGGGCCGGGGAATGGTCAGAGAGGAGTGGGGAGTAGAACAGGGACAAAGGAACGCCTGTGGGACGTCTTTGTCACGCCAGAGTCTCCTGCCACCTGTCTTCCGCTCTGCAGATCTAAAACACAAGTGATTTAACGTTCCGTCACTGGCGTGCTCTTTGAAGCTGGGCGAGCTGTGACTCGGTCAATAAAGGACGGCAGAATTGGTTCCAGGAGACCTTTATAGCCAACTCAGGAAGGCCGTGTGGCTCCCAGCTTCTCCTCAGCACACGCTTTCTCCAGGAGGCGTGCTCCACGCCTCAAGTCCCGGCTCTCCCGTGACTACCACGCTCAAGCTAACTAAGGTTCGCTAGGCAAGAGTCCAGGAACCCATGGTTCATCCCAGCCCATACGGCAGGGTTTGAGGGAAGCAGGCAACTCAGAAAATCTTCACCTACGTCCCTGTTCCCCGGGCTGTCCAGCCAGCCTAACCTTTTGGATCCTTCCAGCTTATGCAGAGAAGCATCCCAGCCGCACCCTGTTCAAATTCTTCTTCACTGAGTGTTAGTTACTTCTCTGTTTCTGTAATAAGACACCATAACCAAGGCTACTTATAGAAGGAAGAGTCTATCTGCGGCTCATGGTTTCCAAGGGACAGAGCCATGGCCATGACGGTGACAGACAGTGTGACAGCAGACAGACACGTCGCCGGACAGGGCACCAGCTTTCAGAAGCTCAAAGCCCACCCAAGGCCACGCCTTCTAATCCTTCCCAAACAGTTCCACAACTCAGGACCAAGCATCCAAACACACGTGGTCTTAGCAGTCCATCCTCACTCAAACCAACACACCTGGATGAAGTGGGGTGTTTCATGTCGTTAAGCTTTGCAGGGCTTGTCATGAGACAACAGGTGACCAGAATGTCCGCCAGCAGAGATGGCATGAGCCACACTCTGGCCGCCACGGCTGAGAAGACACTTCCAAGCGCTGAGCAATCTCCACAGTCCCCACAGCAAACTTTTAAATCCTGCCGTTCTCAAAAGAAAAAAAAAATACAAAATAAAAAACGCTAGGGAACAATTGTACTTGAAAGAGAAGAAAAACCCCAGGGCAGGCAAGCTGTAAATCTCAGCAGCCCCCAGATGATGAAGGAAAGAGGGAAAGCCACGCCCTTTGTGAGGAGGGGGCTTCAGAGACAGCGAAAGAGCCCGAACCCCTAGCACAGACACCCTGAGGCTCCGGCCATGGTCTGAAAGAAAGAGACCAGGAACATAGGGGATGCTGTGTGGTTTTCCAGAAATTCAGACCCAGAGTGGCACCACAGTGGCCAGTAACGCCCAGTCCCTGAGGTAAGAGAAAACAGTTTCATCATTTTATAGTTGTCTAGACACTTTTTTTCCCTTTTTATCTCTTTACATTTTATTTTTGATATGTAGACAGGCTGGCCTAGAACTCACAGAGAGAGCCACCTGGCTCTCTGTACACTGTAAATATGTGTTGCTCTCATTGTTAATAAAAAGCTGACTGGCCAATGTCTAGGCAGGACTTTCAGGGCAGGGAGAGTGCTGGGAGGAGGAAGGGAGGAGTCAGATAGAACGCATGCAGGACTTGCAGGAGAGGGCTGCCCCATGAGCCCGGGGCAGCACGTAGATGAATTAAAATGAGTTAATTTAAGTTTTAAGAGCTAATTAGTAATAAGCCTGAGCTGTCAGACAAGCGTTTATAATTAATAATAAGTCTCTGGTGGTTTTTTGGGAGCCATTGCTGAAACACAGAGGAACTCTGCCTACATATTCACACACGCCATAGCAGGCAGCACACATACATATTCATACATGTCATGGCATGCACACACATACATATGTATTCACACACATCATGGCATGCATACACACACGTGTTCATTCCTGCCATGGCATGCACACAAATTTATTTATACACAATGTGGCATGCACATGCCCACACACATATTCAACACACACCACGACATCTGCATATACATACATTCATACACACTATGGCATGTGCACATATATACTCACACACACCATGGCATGCACATGTACACATATACATACACACTATGGCATGTGCACACATGTACTCATACACGCCATGGCATGCACATGTACACACACAATAGATATATAAATGTGATTTTTAATATTAAAATAAATTGCCTGTTGTACCTTATATTACAGTCCATATTCTTTCCCTTTGAGCTTCCTGTTTCTGTCCGATACCAATGTGTTTGTGTCTCTAACTTCATGCTGAAGGTACTACGTGGTATAGTTTACATCAAGGCTTTGTGACTAGTCGTCTTTTTATTTTTAAATGAATTCCAGTATCAATAATTCTATTACAGCTCTGGTTAGAATCTCTTTCAAGCTGTAACTTTTAACCTCAACTCGCAGAATTTCTTCCTTTTCACTTGAACTGTTAAAGTAGGCTTGGCTTTGATTGCCTTAGTGGCTATTAACTCATCTGACTGGCACATGACCCTATGAGGTTGGAGCTATATTATAATGCCTGTCTTGTAGAGAAAGAATCTAAGACACAGAGAGGCTAAGTAGGTTACCCAGGGCCATACCACTAGTTAAACACAGGGTTCCAACTCGGGAGCTGAGTTTCAGACGTCATTCTCTTACCCTCAGTCTTCAAGGATCCCAGACAGACGGAAGAGTCCTGGGACAGAAAACAGACACCATTTTGTGTCCACAAACGCAATGCAACCCCCACTCCCTGCTCAAGCTCAGGGAGCATCACAGAAGGATGTTCCCACAGAGTCAGAGGACCAGGCTGCTACGTGGTGTCCCGGGGCATGAGATGGATGCTATGCACATATCTGAACAAGACCAGCCTAATGCTGACTGACAGTGTGGACAGGGAAATCCACATGGCCACATCCCTGAATGAAGCTATAGGTGCTCCATGCCTGAGACAGAGGGAGAGTCCGTCTCTTCTAGGGATGGTCTCCCACACAGCTTGTCCAGTGGGTTGTATACACACCTGTGTACATGTATACACATATATGCACATGTGTGTAGCAATAATGAAGAGATCACAGACTTGGGAGGGCGGGACGCGGGAGGCGCTGGAGGGGGAGGAAAGGGGTAGAGTGATGTACGCACAGGGCTTGTGCAGGGAGTTCTCAGAAGATAATTTTCTAACAAGTAAGAACTTCAGGTTACTTCTGTCTTCAACCTCACTTTCCCTACCTAAGCCCCAACAAATTTAGGAGGAGCCCCTGATAAAGCCACAGGCTGCAATAATTTGGAATCTGGCCCGTCGCGTCCTTAAGGAGAAGGTACACCGTACTTGGTAGTAACTTTGAGTATGGTCGTTGTTCAAAAGTGCAGGCTTTCTGTCTTCTTGACAGCTGCCACATGATCTCACCACGGTGGAATTGTAACCAGGTTTCCAGAGACTGTAGGCAGGGACAGTGAGCACCGGGATGGAGAGGAAGATCGGGAGGCCCTGTGGTGTACAGTACAATGCCTGTGGCAAATAGGAATGAGCTGGATCTTTCTTCTAAAACAGAAGAAGTTTGAATGTTTTTACCATTGAAGAAACAACAAAAGCTTGAGGTAACAGATGCCACTCAAACTGAGACAGATTTTTCTCTCTCTCACACCCCCACCTCTCTCTCTTGCACGTGGTATCCAATAACACAGTTTTGACTCTCTATCATGTGTGTATGTGTGTGTGCACACACATGTGCACATGTGTGTGTGTGTGTAGAGCACATGGTGTTCTATAAACATAGACAGATTTATTTGTGTCCACTAAGTTCTTTCATGCATTAAATACTTCATATCCACTAAGATGGCTAAAACTTATTTTTTAAGTATTGACAAAGATGTAAAGAAATTAAAACATGTGATATGTGGACGGTCTTCATAATCTTATGAAGTAATTCCTCAGAAAATTAAAAATAGGGGCTGGAGGGATGGCTCATTGGTTAAGAATGCTTCCTGTCCATACAGAGGACCAAAGGTTGGCAGGCAGGTATCTGAGTTTGAGACCGTTATGGTTTCAGGACAGCCAGGGATACACAGAGAAACCCTGTCTCAATAAAATGAAAATAGAACTGCCATTATGATTTAGCAATCACACACACACACACACACACACACACACACACACACACACTATGCATGTACATAAAGCTGAGTCTTGATGCATTACTCTCAAATATTCATAATAGTGTTACAATAGCTCAGGGGGTAGAAATAGCACAAATAGTCATTGGCTCTCCAGTGACTAAAACGACCATGGAATATAAATACTCAGGATCTTTCCAGCCTTAGGAAGGAAGGAAATTTGAATGCATGCTAGACTATGGATGATAGTATGCTGCATAGAAGAAGCAAAATGCAAAGACACAAATCTTAGGCGACTCAGGCAGGCCACAACCCAGGAGGCAGAATCATGTGTACTCTGAGTTCAAGGCTAGCCTGTTCCACATAGTGAGTTCCAGAATGGCCAGGGCTGTGTAGAGAGACCCTGTGGTAATATATTCTTTATGATCCAATAAAGCTTGCCTAGAGATCAGAAGGCAAAGCTAGCCACGGGCATAGAGCTGGGCAGTGGTGGCCACACCTTTAATCCCAGGACTCAGGAGACAGAGGCAGATGGATCTCTGTGAGTTCAAGGCCACCCTGGGCTACATGAGAGTGAATCAGTCTAAAAGAGAAACCGAGCTCACACCCTTAATCCCAGCACTAGCGGATATAAGGCGCTCAGTGCAGGCTCAGGGGCAGTGTGAGATTTGGTGAGGAGCCCTGCAGTCTGGAGATGCAGTCTGAGGTTTGGTGGGTCACCCTCTGTCACTCTTGGTCTGAGCATTGGTAGAGGTAGAATGTTCTAGTGGTGGCTGGCTGCTTTGCTTCTCTGATCTTCAGCCTGAACCCCAATATCTGCCTCTGGGTTTTATTATTTGTGCTACAAGACCTCATCTCAAAGCATTTTTTTTTTTTATGATTCCACTTAGGTGAGACATCTAAAATAATCAAAACTCATAGAAACAACGTTAAATGGTGATTGCTAGATGCTAGAGACAGGTGTTGTTCAAGAATCCAGAGATTCAGTCTCCCAAACAAAAATGTCCTGGAGGTTATTATACAACCGTGCAAAGATGATGGGCCGAATGCTCAGAAGGGTTAAGATGCTAAATGAAATGTTATATTACAGTCTGTGTTTTCAGCCACAGACGTTAGCAGAGGCAGGTGTGGCCGGTGCCTCTGCTCCCATCACTTGGTAGGCAAAGGCAGGTAGAGTTCTACAAATCTGAGACCAGCTTGGGCACATAAAGAGTTCCAGGCCAACCAAGACTACCTAGGGAGATCCTGTCTCAAACATATACGAGGAAATGTGCATTTATGGATGCTGGCGCCTATCCCCTCACAAGTGTGCAAATACACAAACTGTCCGTAACCAAGACTAGTGTCTGGGCTTGTGTCTCTTGGCTTGTAAAACAGCTAGTGACTGGAATCTGTGGCAGGCGGTCAGACAGTTGCTTCCTATGTCCTGTCCTGTGCTGCACTGTTCATGATACCCAGGCTCTGAGACCAGCCTAGACGAATGATGAAGGAAACACAGCATAGATTCATGGTGGGGTTTGAGTCCGCTTATAGAGGCGAAGGAAAGTACAGTACTCAGGGAGAGCAGACAGAACTGGAGGTCATCGTGCTAAGTAAAACAAAAGGACAAAAGGTAAGCGTTTTCTCTCTCATGTGGAGTCTAGACTCAAATACAGGGCAGGAAAGGAGAAGGGGGGACTGTGGGGTAGAAGAAAGAATTCTAGTCTTCAGTGTCAGCAGGAGATGGGGGTCAGCGGCAAGGCACCTGCCTGGCACACACAAAATGCTGTGTCTGATTCCATGCCAAAAAGCCCCACTAGTCCCCCAGAATAATCAGTGGTAGGAGGCTGTCCAGTTAGGCTTTCCGTTGCTGTGGAGAGGCCAGGTGACCACGGCGAGTCTTATAAAGGAAACATTTAATTGGGTGGCTGGCATACCGTGTCAGGGGTTCAGTTGTTATCATCATGGTGGGAGCATGGCGGCCTGCGGGCTGACGTGGTGCTGGCTACGTCTTTCCTTGCAGGGAACAGGAAGTAGACTGACTGTCACACTGAGGGAAGCTTGAGCAAAAGAGACCTCAAAGCCCGCCCCCACAGTGACACACCTCCTCCAACAAGGCCATGTTAGGATGGGAACATTTAGCCTAATCTCCACTGACCCCAGGAAGCTGGGAGTCTAAATCCCAGGCTGAAGGTCACCTTCTTGACTGTTTACGACAGCACCTGTGAGTGAGTGAACACAGGAAATGAGCCTTGTCACCCCACCCAGAGCCTGTGGGAAAACAGACTTCCTGGGCTAAGCACCGGCTTGGATAGTTTAAATTAATTGGTCCACATTGGATGCTACGAGGTGATTGGTTCACGATGCACGGGCTTTGTTGCAACCCTATAAAAGTTGTCTCAAGCCTGTACCGAGGTTCCCAGTCCTCTACCCCTGCATGGCGTATGGCTGTGGACCCCAGTGCACTTGGAATATAAAGGACCTCATGCTGTTGCATCAAGATGGCTTCTCGTGAGTGATTTGGGGGGGCGCCTTTCCTGAGTGGGGGCGGGAGGGACCGCACTTTCTGGGTCTTTCAGCCACACCTCCTGTAGTGCCACTTTGGGGGCCGTTTTCTTTCAAAGCGCCTTTGAGGGTCACACACACTTGCGTGTCTCTGCCCTTTGTTGCTCAGTTTGTGTGCCCGTGATGTAAATACCTGGCAGAGACAACCTAGGGAGGCCTAGGGTCTTCGTTTTAGAGGAGGCCTTGTCCCCATTGACTCTGCCCCTGTGGCGAAGCAGAACATCATGGTGCAGGAGCATGTGATCACCTCGTGACAGGCAGGAGGTCAAGAAAAGGGACAGGGGACCGGGTATAGCCTTCCAAAGCACCCCGCTCAATGGCCCGCTTCCTCCAGCGACACCCCATCCTGAAGATTCCCACGACGTTCCAAAATAACACCACCCACCGTAGACCAGGCACCCAACAACAGGAACCTGTGGCTGTACTTCCACGCTTCTAGGCTGAAATACAGACGAGAAATTTCCCCCAACGAGAGAGGACCATCAAATCGTAAGTTGGGGAAGAAATCACCCCTTGTTCCTGCCTGGACAGGAGTCATTGGAGCCACAGAGCTGCTCCGTGTTTCCACGCTCGTCTGCCTGTCACAGTCTCACACTGGACGCCCCGGCTGCGGGCAGTTGATCCCCCTGACTCTGGGACTACACCAACTCGGGCTCCAGTCACTTCGTCTAGGATGGACTGGACATTTTAAATGCAGCTCTTAGGGGCTGAAGAGGTGGCTGAGCAGCTAAGAGCCCCGGCTGCTCTGCCCAGCGCCACACAGAAGCTCACAATGGGCTGCAAGTCTAGTTCCAGGGATCCCATGCCTTTTCTGACCTCTGCTGGCACCAGCATGTGGTAGATACGCAGATATGCTTGTAGGCGAAACAGCCATAAACACAAAACAAACCCATCTTTTAAATCTCCAAATAAAATCACATTCCTTCCTTAAGCAGCAGGGTACCATTTGCTCAGCAAAGGGAGCCTAGATTTTTAGTTTATTAGTAAAGACGCGGTCTTGTTTAATATCTGTTGCTGTGATAAGACCCTCTGCCCAAGAGCAGCCTAGGGAGGAAAGGGTTTATTTGCCTGGCACATCACTGAGGGGCATGACTCAAGCAGGGACATGAAGCTGCCCTGCTGGTTTGTTTACTCATAGGTTCCTGCTTAGATGTTTTTATTTTCCCCCAAGACAGCGTCTCTGTATGTAACAGCTCTGGCTGCCCTAGAACTCACTCTGTAGACCAGGCTGCCTGGAATTCACAGAGATCCACCTGCTTCTGCCTCCCAAGTGCTGGGATTAAATGTGTGAGCCAGCACACCTGGCCAATAGTTTTCTTATATTGCCCATAACCACTTGTCCGGGGGCGGAGCTGCCTGCAGTAGGCTTGGCCCTCGGCATGAATTTACAATCATGATAATGTGGGCTGGGCCCTCCGATGTGAATTGATAATCAGTATACTCCACAGCCGTGCCCACAGCCAATCTGATCTGGAATTCCTTCTCAGATGACTCTATGTTGTGTCAAGTTCACCCAGCTAGGACAAGGGGTTAAACTCATTTAACGTTGTTTCGGTGCTGGGGTTGGAGGTAGAGCCTTATACCTGCAAGGCAAGTGCTCTCCCGTCTGGGCTTCTCCCCAGCTCAGCAAAGGAGTTGAATGTGCAGGGCGTGGTGGGACTCCGTTTCCTAATTCCGTCTGCACCTGTCCATAAAGATTGATGTCCCGAAGGGACAGGAGGACACCAAAGTGTGTCCTTTATGAAATACTTTCTGCCCTTAAACTAAGCAAAGTCCCCGCTATATTCTCAAACGTAACCTAAATGTGTAGACAGTAGTTAATCACAAAATTATCTCTATTTAACAAAGTAACACAAGTGGCGAGTGAGCAGGAAACTCTGTTTAAATGACAGCCATCTGGACAAGCACGTTTTCCCTTGTTTGGAGGCTGGGTCTTCCTATGTGGCCCAGGCTATAGGGAAGGACAGACACGCCAGAGTCCTTAAGAGCTGTGGTACCCTGTGCCTCTGAAAACATAAAAACACAAGTCTGACTAATGGAAAGATGCGTGACAAAGCAGGACAAAAGATGAGTGAGTAGTCACCACAAAGTTCGTTCAACTTTGTTCTCTGTTTTACATTTTTATAACAATGATAAGTTCCATTCCTAAGAGCCCACTCAGAAGAAGTGACTATATATATATATATATATAATATTCTGCAAAAAAGAGCTCGCACACACACACTCATATGGAAAGTGTTAGTATTTAGGCATCTTAGCATCTGTACTGGCCTGGCATTCTTACAGGAGGCCCCTCGGCTGCTGCCACTGAGAGCACCACCTGTGCACATTCCCCGTGCTCCCTTCTAAAAGGGCCCCGCCCACCTCCCGCCCCCCCTCTGCTCCTCTCTCTCTCTCTCTCTCTCTCTCTCTCTCTCTCTCTCTCTCTCTCTCTCTCTGTTCCTCTCTCTCTCTCTGTTCCTCTCTCTCGGTTCCTCTCTCTCTCTCTCTCTCTGCTCTCTCTGTCTCTCTCTCTGTTCCTCTCTCTCTCTCTGCTCCTCTCTCTGCTCCTCTCTCTCTCTCTCTGCTCCTCTCTCTGCTCTCTCTCTCTCTCTCTCTCTCTCTGCTCCTCTCTCTCTCTGTTCCTCTCTCTGCTCCTCTCTCTCTCTCTGCTCCTCTCTCTGCTCCTCTCTCTCTCTCTGCTCCTCTCTCTCTCTCTCTCTCTCTCTCTCTCTCGCCTCTCTCTCTGTTCCTCTCTCTGCTCCTCTCTCTCTCTCTGCTCCTCTCTCTGCTCCTCTCTCTCTCTCTCTCTCTCTCTCTCTCTCTCTCTGCTCCTCTCTCTGCTCCTCTCTCTGTCTTTCTCTCTGTTCCTCTCTCTCAGTTCCTCTCTGTCTGTCTGTCTGTCTGTCTCTCTCTCTCTGCCTCTTTCCTCTTTCCCACTGCTCCTGTCCCCAGAGGCTGGTCCTCCCCCTTTTCCCCATTCTTTTTCCTTAATAAAAAAACCCCTCTGCTTGAACTCTGTTGCATGGAGTCTTTTTCTTTTTTAAATTTTAAATTTTTTAAATTAGAACATGAAGTATTAATAAAAGGCGATCAGATAAAGAAATAAGAAAAATATTAAATGTGTTTACCCCCCTGTCCTAGTTAGCTTCAACCGTCAACGCCATCTAAGAAGAAGGGTGTTGTGCCTGAGGAGCTGTGGGCAGAGTGTGGAGGACTGGCTGGATTGACAGACACCTGATGTAGGAGGGGCCAGCCCGTGGTGGTTGGGGACATTCCCTGGGCAGGTGACCCTGGACTACACAAGAAAGCAGAAAATAATCACCCTGCAACAGAAGCAGTGGCACATGCTGCAGCGTAAATGAACTTTGCAAATGTCATACTAGGTGAAAGAGGCTGTGGTGGTTTCTGGTTGTCAACCTGAGAGTATCTAGACCCAGCATGGAGACAAATCTTAGGCACAACCATCAGGGATCCCCTTAGATGAGATCAAATGAGAAGCCCCACCATAAAAGCGAGGCACTGCATGGCCTGGGGTCTTGGTCTGAACAAAAGCATAAAGAGGGTGTTCTCCCATCCTTCTTCCTGACTGCAGACGCACAGTGACAGTGGCCTCCAGTGCCCTTGGCCAGGACTTCTGCGGCTGGGCTGCACCACACGACTGTGAGCCACATAACCCTTCCTCCTTAAGATGCTTTTGTCAGGTGTTCTAGCTCAGCAGCGAGGAAGGCAACGGCACGGAAGTCAGGCACAGAAGCCCACACACAAAAGAGGCCCGCAGAGACAGCAGTAGATGGGACGTGGCTTGGATCTGGGCAGCTGGGGAAAGGGGGAAGAAGAAAGGAAGATGGACAGACAGACAGGTTAGCAGTTAATGAGCACAGATTTACTCCTGAGGATGAACTATGGCCCACTTTTTTTAATATAAAAAGCAGAATTTTAAGCTACTTTTCACCTGGGAAACTGTAGGAAGATCTGCTTTCTCTCGCCTCTCTGTAGTCAACGTGGATCTCATTACCTGGGCACGTTGTCCTTTGAGGATTGGTTATTAGGGAGGGAATAGGCATAGTGGTGATTTAAGCATGTGGGAGGCAGAGGCAGGTAGATCTCAGACTTTGAGGCCAGCCTGCTGGTCTGCCTAATGAGTTCCAGGACAGCCAAGGCTACACAGAGAAACCCTGTCTCAAAACACACACACACACACACACACACACACACACACACACACACACACACACACACACACACACAAGTAACTTATTAGAGGCTTCAGAGACGGCTCACTGCTCTTCCAGAGGACCCGGGGGTCCCTAGCACCCACTGGCAGCCGATGACTGCCTGTAACTCCAGTTCCAGAGGATCTAGTGCCCCCTTCTGGCCTTTGACAGTATCTGGGATGTCTGTTGTGCAGAGACAGCACACACCCATATAAAATTTAAATTTTTCACGTTATTTATTGATGGATATTTAAAATGTTGCTCTTACACCAGGAGCTCCTGTCCCAGCCCACCCGTGTAATTGCACATACAGATATGCAACTGCGGGATAAAACCTTAGAAGCAAATTTGTAGGGTCAATGAGAAGTCACCGGCCTGTGTGGCCAGGCACACATTAGGTGAGGACCCTCCTCCCCGCGCGCATGTGGTCTTACCACACACAGGGCTACTGTACCTTCACTTTACTGCCGAGCTAATATGTAAAAATGGTACCCGGGAATTTCTCCCTTTCCACGTGGAATGCTTGGCCTTTCCCTGTGTTTCGTATCCTCTTATGCGTAATTGGCCACATCCTTTGTGAGCACCAGCTGTACAGGAATATCAGCCCTCCCTGGGGTGTCTGACTCGCCCTCTATAAACAGGAGTCATTAAGTTAGCCATCCTTCTAAGGTCCAAACACACAAGTGGACAGGCAGACAGGCGATGGGTACTTCCTAGCCTGTGTAGAATGGACACACAATGTGGCTGGAGAGATGCTTGGTATCTGTAGCCCCAGCACTGGGGCGGAGGGGACAGAGACGGGCAGATTCCAGGAGCTCGAGGGCCAGCCAAGCCCGCGGAATTCATGGCCTCCACGTTCAGTGAGAGGCCCTGTCTCAGAAAAAGCAGGTGGATATCACATGAAGAAGACACTGCATTGACTGCTGGCCTTAACATGTGATGAGAGCACATGTGCCCACATGCACAACCCACACAGATGAACATGTCATTGTCCATATGGCGTAGGGCGTGGCCATATCACCTTCATTCTGCTATTGCTTACCGAATGCCCACAATCTCCATCGCTTACCCTGCGGACAGAGGATGAGGGAATGAGGGTGGACAGCCACACGACTGCAGAAGTCTTTCCAGTCCCTACACATTTCATTTTGATGAGTATCGATGGGCAATTATAACATCGTTAGCTGTAATTAAATTCTCATTTTGTCCTTTTCAATTTTTCCTTGCTTTAAGCTACACCAATAAGAACTAATTATGTAAAAATATTCCTTGGAACCATTCCTGTACACATGGACCCTTAATACTTCAGACATATTGCACACTTATTTATTTTTGATTTTGTGTGTCTGTGCACGTGAACGTGTGTCTCACGGAGACTGTGAAGAGCTCAGAGGTCAGCTTCCCTTCCAGCATATAGGTCTGGGGGATTGAACCCAGGTCATCGGGCTTAACAGCAAGTGCTTTTACTGGCTGACCATCACTTTTCTGCTGTCTAAAGGCGATCGTGTCTAGTGTCCCTGCAAAGACTTTCTTGAGAACTTTCCTCTCTGTTCTCCGGTTTAGTTTGTTTCCTCTCCATGTAAATTTGAAGGCTTCAGAAAGATAGTCTAGTGCACCTGGCTGGTCCCTAGGGTTCTTGCCTGGACCAAGATAAATAATTTCCTGTCTTAACAACACAGAAACTACAGAATTCAACAACAGCGCAAACTAAAGAAAGCCTGCAGACTCATGGGAAGTGAATAATGTGCAACTGAACCAGCACTGACTGGATCAAGAAAGAAATTAAAGACTTCCTAGAATTCAATGAAAATGAGTATACAACATAGCGCAACGTATGGGTCACAATGAAAGCAGTGCTGATAGCACGGAACACTTACATAAAGAATCCGGAGAAATTCCACACTCGTGACTTGACAGCCCACCTGAATGCTCTAGAACAAAAAGAAGCAAACTCGCCGGGGGGAATAGATGACGGGAAATAATCAAATTGACGGCTGAAATCAATAAAATGGAAACAAAGAGAAAAATCAACAAGACAGACACACCCTCATGCGCGCCAACCATAGCCACCTCTAGGGCTGGAGAGCTGGCTGCTCTTTCAGAGAGCCCAGATAGTCCCAGAACCTGGAGGTTCGTAGCTGTCAGAAACTACACTTCCGGGGGATCTGGGCACCAGACACATTCAAGCTGCACAGATGTACGTGCACGCAAAAACACTTATGCACGTAAAGTACTTTCTAAAAAAACCAACAACTCAAAAACACTTATGCACGTAAAGTACTTTCTAAATAACCAACAACTCAAAAACACTTATGCACGTAAAGTACTTTCTAAAAAAACCAACAACTCAAAAACCTAAAACAAATTTTCCAAAGGAAGTGCTTGTCAGCCATTCTTTCATCCTGGTATTTATCACTGTGCTGCTGAGATAGCCCCACCCCTGCCCCCCTTCTCCCAGAGGTCCCACCGACCTCACCCCCACACCCCGCAGAGGTCTCACGGACCGTCTAAATCCCATCGGCGGATGGTGCCTCACTGCTTTTCAGTTCCTGTGAATTAGTCATCACAGCAGATTTGCAGTATAATTAACTTGCAGCTTTGATTTTCTTTTTTTTTTTTTCTTCTTTTCATGGCAGAATTAACAGAGTGAATTTTTTCCATGGTAGAACCGCACTCTATATTTATTTCTTCTTTAAATAAATGTTTCCAAATTCAGGAATGCAAGATCTATCACTTAATTTGTATTCCAAACCTCGTTCCAAAGCCAAGAAGGCCCTCAGCTGCAGCCACTGGAGGCCTAGTCCTCTGCCCTCCCACAGTCCACATGCTGAGGAGACGGAGCTACTCGGCTGATGCACGCCCCAGACAAACATCCAGAATAAGGAAGGGGCCGAGCCCGGCTCATGGCTTCAGTCCATGGCCATCTGTTCAAGGCTTTCAGGCGGGGGTGAGTCGGAAGCATCGCGGTGAAAGGACACGGGAGACAGGGTCCTCGCCTCGTGGCACCCAGGAAACAAAGGGGAGAAGCAGGAGCTGCCGTGACGGCTCAGCAGAGAAAGATGCTGTTTGCCGTCAACCCAGAAGATGACCTGCATTTGATCCCAAGACCCCACGGTGGAAGGAGAAAACTTGCTCCCAAGAGTTGTTTCCTGACCCCTACAAGCACAGCATAGGGCTAGCACATAATCAATCAACCAACCAACCAATCAATCAATCAATCAATCAACCAATCAATCAATCAACCAACCAATCAACCAACCAACCAATCAATCAATCAACCAACCAATCAATCAACCAATCAATCAATCAATCAATCAACCAATCAACCAACCAACCAATCAATCAATCAATCAACCAACCAATCAATCAACCAACCAATCAATCAATCAATCAACCAATCAATCAATCAACCAACCAACCAATCAATCAATCGACCAATCAATCAATCAATCAATCAACCAATCAGTCAATCAACCAGTCAATCAACCAACCAATCAATCAACCAATCAATCAACCAATCAATCAACCAATCAAGTGTGGCATGAAATCTAGACAATAAAAAAGAAGTGACATGTGAGTGAATCGAGCTGTTGACAAGCTCAGAGTCCTCGTGACCTATAAATAACCCTGACCCACACAGCTCAAGCTGTACCGTACGGATCCCCGTCTCACCAGACAACCCCCGCAGAGACCCTGTCTTCGGCACCACCCGGGCGACACGCCGGAGTGCAACCATCCTGTGACTGCTACTCCCTGCTTCGGCAGCATGGAGGCCCTGCTGCCCACCGCACCACAGGCATCTCCCTTTTCCCTCTGAGCAGAGCCCCTCCTCACCCTCATCGTCAGAGGCACGACGGTCCCTGCTTCTGATTCAGCTGCAGAACAGCGACTTTGTGTGTGTGTGTGTGTCTACATATTGTACAT
Organism: Cricetiscus sungorus; assembly: GCA_030556225.1. Classification (NCBI taxonomy): domain Eukaryota; kingdom Metazoa; phylum Chordata; class Mammalia; order Rodentia; family Cricetidae; genus Cricetiscus; species Cricetiscus sungorus. Next base: position 58,457,080 of record JANBXA010000741.1, on the reverse strand, counting down.
ATATAAACTGTGTGTGTATATGTATATATATAGTGTGTGCATGTGTGTGTGCATATATATTGTGTGTATAGTTTGTACATGTATTGTATGTGTGTGTATAGTGCATGCGTGTATATATATAGTGTGTGTATAGTGTATATGTATTTATACATATATATTGTGTGTGTAGTGTATGTGTATATATATGTATATATATATACTATGTGTATGTGTGTGTATAAATACTCTGTGTATAGCTTGTATATGTATTGTATGTGTGTGTACAGTATATGCGTGTATATATATATTGTATGTGTGTATAGTGTATGTATACATATATTGTGCATGTAGTGTATCTGTGTATATATATTGTAGGTGTACAGGGTATGTGTGTATATATATTGTGTGCATAGTGAATGTGTGTATATATATATTGTATGTGTATAGTGAATGTGTGTATATATAATGTGTGTGTAGAGTGTATCTGTGTATATATATTGTGTGTATAGTGAATGTGTGTATATATATAGTGTGTGTATAGTGAATGTGTATATATATATATTGTGTGCATAGTGAATGTGTGTATATATATAGTGTGTGTATAGTGAATGTGTGTATATATATTGTGTGTATAGTGAATGTGTGTATATATATATTGTATGTGTATAGTGAATGTGTGTATATATAATGTGTGTGTAGAGTGTATCTGTGTATATATATTGTGTGTATAGTGAATGTGTGTATATATATAGTGTGTGTATAGTGAATGTGTGTATATATATTGTGTGTATAGTGAATGTGTGTATATATATATTGTATGTGTATAGTGAATGTGTGTATATATAATGTGTGTGTAGAGTGTATCTGTGTATATATATAGTGTGTGTATAGTGAATGTGTGTATATATATTGTGTGCATAGTGAATGTGTGTATATATATATTGTATGTGTATAGTGAATGTGTGTATATATATTGTGTGTGTAGAGTGTATCTGTGTATATATATAGTGTGTGTATAGTGAATGTGTGTATATATATATTGTGTATGTAGTGTACGTGTATATATATATTCTGCCTGTATGTGTGTGAAGGGCTGAGAAGCAATTATGTAAACTCAAACGTTGTCAGCTGCATTGTTGCTCTTGGGAATTCAGTGAAACATTTACAAGCTGCAGCACAACTCAGATACGACACAAATAATCGATAAAGTCATTGGAATCTACGTGACACGTTAGTCAGGGATCTCTCGAAGCAAGGCAAACCCAGACACCATCTGTGGGAAGTGTGACTCTGACTGTCACTGAGGTGTGAGGTGACACTGTAGGAAGTGTGACTCTGACTGTCATGGAGGTGTGAAGTGACAGTGACTGTAGGAAGTGTGACTCTGACTGCCATGGAGGTGTGAAGTGACAGTGACTGTAGGAAGGGTGACTCTGACTGTCATGGAGGTGTGAGGTGACACCATCTATAGGAAGTGTGACTCTGACTGTCACTGAGGTGTGAGGTGACACTGTAGGAAGTGTGACTCTGACTGCCATGGAGGTGTGAGGTGACACTGTAGGAAGTGTGACTCTGACTGTCACTGAGGTGTGAGGTGACACTGTAGGAAGTGTGACTCTGACTGTCACGGAGGTGTGAGGTGACACCATCTGTAGGAAGTGTGACTCTGACTGTCACTGAGGTGTGAGGTGACACTGTAGGAAGTGTGACTCTGACTGCCATGGAGGTGTGAGGTGACACTGTAGGAAGTGTGACTCTGACTGTCACGGAGGTGTGAGGTGACACCGTCTGTGGGAAGTGTGACTCTGACTGTCACTGAGGTGTGAGGTGACACTGTAGGAAGTGTGACTCTGACTGTCACAGAGGTGTGAGGTGACACCGTCTGTGGGAAGTGTGACTCTGACTGCCATGGAGGTGTGAGGTGACACCATCTATAGGAAGTGTGACTCTGACTGTCATGGAGGTGTGAGGTGACAGTGACTGTAGGAAGTGTGACTCTGACTGCCATGGAGGTGTGAGGTGACAGTGACTGTAGGAAGTGTGACTCTGACTGTCACGGAGGTGTGAGGTGACACCGTCTGTAGGAAGTGTGACTCTGACTGTCACTGAGGTGTGAGGTGACACCATCTATAGGAAGTGTGACTCTGACTGCCATGGAGGTGTGAGGTGACAGTGACTGTAGGAAGTGTGACTCTGACTGCCATGGAGGTGTGAGGTGACACTGTAGGAAGGGTGACTCTGACTGCCATGGAGGTGTGAGGTGACAGTGACTGTAGGAAGGGTGACTCTGACTGCCATGGAGGTGTGAGGTGACACCATCTATAGGAAGTGTGACTCTGACTGTCACTGAGGTGTGAGGTGACACTGTAGGAAGTGTGACTCTGACTGCCATGGAGGTGTGAGGTGACACCGTCTGTGGGAAGTGTGACTCTGACTGTCACTGAGGTGTGAGGTGACACCATCTATAGGAAGTGTGACTCTGACTGTCACTGAGGTGTGAGGTGACACTGTAGGAAGTGTGACTCTGACTGTCACTGAGGTGTGAGGTGACACTGTAGGAAGTGTGACTCTGACTGTCATGGAGGTGTGAGGTGACAGTGACTGTAGGAAGGGTGACTCTGACTGTCACTGAGGTGTGAGGTGACACCATCTATAGGAAGTGTGACTCTGACTGTCACGGAGGTGTGAGGTGACACCATCTGTAGGAAGTGTGACTCTGACTGTCACGGAGGTGTGAGGTGACACCATCTGTAGGAAGTGTGACTCTGACTGCCATGGAGGTGTGAGGTGACACCATCTGTAGGAAGTGTGACTCTGACTGTCATGGAGGTGTGAGGTGACACTGTCTGTAGGAAGTGTGACTCTGACTGTCATGGAGGTGTGAGGTGACACTGTAGGAAGTGTGACTCTGACTGTCACTGAGGTGTGAGGTGACACCATCTATAGGAAGTGTGACTCTGACTGTCACGGAGGTGTGAGGTGACACCATCTGTAGGAAGTGTGACTCTGACTGTCACGGAGGTGTGAGGTGACACCATCTGTAGGAAGTGTGACTCTGACTGCCATGGAGGTGTGAGGTGACACCATCTGTAGGAAGTGTGACTCTGACTGTCATGGAGGTGTGAGGTGACACTGTCTGTAGGAAGTGTGACTCTGACTGCCATGGAGGTGTGAGGTGACACTGTAGGAAGTGTGACTCTGACTGTCACTGAGGTGTGAGGTGACACCGTCTGTGGGAAGTGTGACTCTGACTGTCACTGAGGTGTGAGGTGACACCATCTATAGGAAGTGTGACTCTGACTGTCATGGAGGTGTGAGGTGACACTGTAGGAAGTGTGACTCTGACTGTCACTGAGGTGTGAGGTGACAGTGACTATAGGAAGGGTGACTCTGACTGCCATGGAGGTGTGAGGTGACACCGTCTGTAGGAAGTGTGACTCTGACTGCCATGGAGGTGTGAGGTGACACCGTCTGTAGGAAGTGTGACTCTGACTGCCATGGAGGTGTGAGGTGACACTGTAGGAAGTGTGACTCTGACTGTCATGGAGGTGTGAGGTGACACCGTCTGTAGAAAGTGTGACTCTGACTGTCATGGAGGTGTGAGGTGACACTGTAGGAAGTGTGACTCTGACTGTCATGGAGGTGTGAGGTGACACTGTAGGAAGTGTGACTCTGACTGTCACTGAGGTGTGAGGTGACACCATCTATAGGAAGTGTGACTCTGACTGTCATGGAGGTGTGAGGTGACAATGTAGGAAGTGTGACTCTGACTGTCACTGAGGTGTGAGGTGACACTGTAGGAAGTGTGACTCTGACTGCCATGGAGGTGTGAGGTGACACTGTAGGAAGTGTGACTCTGACTGTCACTGAGGTGTGAGGTGACACCATCTATAGGAAGTGTGACTCTGACTGTCATGGAGGTGTGAGGTGACAGTGACTGTAGGAAGTGTGACTCTGACTGTCACTGAGGTGTGAGGTGACACTGTAGGAAGTGTGACTCTGACTGCCATGGAGGTGTGAGGTGACACTGTAGGAAGTGTGACTCTGACTGTCACGGAGGTGTGAGGTGACACTCTGTGGGAAGTGTGACTCTGACTGCCACTGGAGGTGTGAGGTGACACTGTTGTAGGAAGTGTGACTCTGACTGTCACGGAGGTGTGAGGTGACACCATCTGTAGGAAGTGTGACTCTGACTGTCACTGAGGTGTGAGGTGACACCGTCTGTAGGAAGTGTGACTCTGACTGTCACTGAGGTGTGAGGTGACACCATCTGTGGGAAGTGTGACTCTGACTGTCATGGAGGTGTGAGGTGACACTGTAGGAAGTGTGACTCTGACTGTCATGGAGGTGTGAGGTGACACCGTCTGTAGGAAGTGTGACTCTGACTGTCACTGAGGTGTGAGGTGACACCGTCTGTAGGAAGTGTGACTCTGGATTTGAGTGGTGTTCTTCGCAAACAGCCCGTGTGGTGTAGCCCTTCCTTGGGACGCTGGTTAATCATTGCTTCTCATCCTTTTCACCAAGATCAAGTGAAGATCTCGTGTTAGTTATTCAGGCGTGATGAGTGGCCTCATGGTAATGTTAGGATACGTCCATAATTTTACAGACGCATGTGGAAGTAAATTGGAATAAAACGACAGGAAATCTAAAATATGCATTTAAACACACACACACACACTAACAAAAATATACACAAATCTTTCAAAAATAAATAAACGAGTTTCAGGAATTTTTGTCAAAGAGATTTTGTAAATGTTCTGGGATATCACTTTATTTCTTTTTTAAAGAAATGGACACATTTAAAACAAACAAACAAAAAATGCAGGATGGTGGCCCACGGCTTTAATCCCAGTGCTTGGGAGGCAGAGGCAGATGGATCTCTGTGAGTTCAAGGCCAGCATGGTCTACAGAGCAAGTTCTAGGACAGCCTCCAAAGCAATACAGAGAAACCCTTTCTCAGAAAGAAAGAAAGAAAGAAAGAAAGAAAGAAAGAAAGAAAGAAAGAAAGAAAGGAAGGAAGGAAGGAAGGAAGGAAGGAAGGAAGGAAGGAAGGAAGGAAGGAAGGAAGAAAGAAAGGAAAGAAGGAAAGAAAGAGGGAGGGGGAACAAAGAAAGAAAGAAAGAAAGGAAGGAGAAAAAGAAAAAAGAAAGAAAAAGCGGGCACTATAAAAGTTGTTTATGGTAATTTAGTTTCTCCTTCACTGTTGTTTTGACACAGCTGCAAATGACTGTCATAACATTATATGGTGGGACAGTGAAGCCCATTCAAGGCAAAGACGTCACTATTGACGAATCATGACAATTCTCCCAGCACGCTAACAGCATAGATTCAAGGCCTTTATCAGTCTCAGAAACATCAGCTACCCACTCTTTAGAGGAGAAACCCCTTAGTTAAGAATTTATCTTCATTAGATAAAAACACACAAAGCATTAAATTCTCTCATTTTTCAGTCTCTGCTCCGGCTTCAAAGGCAGTAGAACATTTTAGTACTTCCCATGACTACCTAAGCTAGCGTGTGTGAATGTACCTGCATTCAAAGAAAGGATGTTACTTTTAAAATAAAACTGGCCTCTGAAAAGACTCAGACATCTCAGCACTCGGGAGGCAGAGGCAGGTGGATCTCCCTGAGTTCAAGATCACTCTCATCTACATATTAAACCCCAAGCCAGCCAGAGCCATATAGTCAGACCCTGCCTCATGAAATAAAAATTAAATTTAAAACGTTAAAACCTCATAAGAAACAAGGATTTAACTGTTGATTCGGGAGTAAATAAAAGAGATAAGCCGCCGTATCTTTTCCGCTCTGGATCTGTTGTTCCATCTTTCTGTTCTAAAACGAGGCAGCAGCAGACTCTGAGAGCTGACTCTGAGGTCCTGAGTGTGTGCCGGAGAAACCACAGGTTCCCTGACAGCAAACTCAGAGCTTTGCAGCCTGCCTGGAAGACAGCCCCTGGAAGACTAACTAGGCCAGCAGCACTGGCGCGAGCCACACAGGGAGGAATGAAAATCAGCCCCCAAATACAAGGGCTGACCTAATTTCAAAGCAGGTTGATAATAAAACACTGTCTCTCACCCAGACAAAACAACGCCTGTATTCAGATGAGCCACCAAGAAAACAGCGCAGATTTTTAAGACCCGGGGGGGAAGAATATCAAATATGTAAGAACGGCCTGCTGTTTAGGGATGAATTTGGCCCTGCTTGGTGAAATGCACGCTCAGTGGCTCTCAAAGGCTGCTGTGGTTTTTATCAATCTAGACTTCTGCTCTGAAAGTGATCTAGGAGGCCCTGGCTGCCTGGAGCCTTTCTGAGAGAAAGCCAGACTCCCCAGCAAGACGCAAGGCAGCCAGGACCCAGGGACTCGGGCAGGAAGAGGTGGGGCCGTCGTGCTTTTCCAATGTGGCCATGTGACCTCCAGCACAGACGCCTGCCCGCCAAGAGCGACTGCAGTGGAGGTAGGGCCACAGGAGCAGCACTGGGGTTCTCGGAGGACACGCTGTTGGCACTGGCGGTGTGGGCTCTGCGTCTGAGACCTAATTTCACGTCTGTTGTAGAGGATCACTTTCACCCACCTCCTCACCCACTGCAGACGGTGTGTAGGGCAGTGGTTCACAGCCTGCCAGTCGTGACCTCTCTGGGGTCAAATGAGTCCTTCACAGGGGTCTCCAAAGACCACAGGACAACACAGATATTCACTACGATTTGTAAGAGTAGCAAAATTACAGTCACGGAGGAGCATGGAGATAGTTTTAAGGTTGGGGGTCAGCACAGCATGACGAACTGTATTAATGGTCACAGAGCTGGGGGGAGCTGAGAAGCACAGACACAGAGGGGGTGTTTGCTCATTCACTCATTCTCCCCTTCATCTGTGGAAATTTTCACACATACACAGCATCGGAGAAAATCATGACCACACACTCACACACACACACACACACACACACACACACACACACACACACACACGCACGCAACATTTACCAGCTGTCAATCATGCCACCTATACCGCATTCAGCCCCCTCCCCAGGCACACACAACTGTTTGCATCTTTAAATACGTTGGTTTATTTTAGAAGTATGTGTACACATGCATGAAATTTTTGAGATATGATCACAGTATCATCTTAACTAAAAAAAATAATTCACATGAGGCCTTTGCATAGTGTTCCATAAATGTTTTAGATAGTTGGTTTGAGCCAGGGTCCGAACGAGGTCTGAATGCTATACTTTATTTATTTTAATGAGACAGGGTCTCTTGTAGCCAGGGCTGGCTTCAAACTTGCCACATAGTGGAGATGCCTTTGAATTTCTGACCTCTAGTCTCCACCTCCGTGGTGTTGGGGTTCTGCCCCGAGCCACCAAGCCCAGGCAGTTTATTTGGTGCTGGGGACCGACCGCATCCCAGGTAAGGACTCCACCACGTGAACCTGAGCATGGCCTTTTATTGCCGTCTCTTTTTTCCAGCATTTGGGCTTACCCAGTGCTCTGCACCTACCGGCAAGGCTGTGTCACTGCCACATATCCCTAGCTCCCACATATTTCTTGTTTGTTTTCTAAACTATAGGTTCTTTTTAATTTTTCCCCTTGCAGATTTTTCCCCAGTGTGAAGAAACCAGGCCATTTGTCTTGGAATGCTTCCCACATTCTTTTCTTACTTTGCTGACTACATACTCATGGTATTAGCGTGCTGTTCTGACTCCAGGATTTCCGGTAACCAGCTGTTAGATTTAAAGACTTGATCTAATTCAGGTCAGGCTTGGATGCAGGAAGAGGATATTGCGATGTCTAGCAGGACCTAGACCATCTCTGGCCTCCAGATCAGTTCTGTTCTGTGCCCATTAGAATTGTAAACATTTGCATTTAACTGTAGAATTTTAGATGTGGTAATTTAATTCCATGTACTTACAAGTCTTATTTATTGATCGGTTCATTTTTTGTTTTCATTTTTATTAAGTTTTAGAAAGATTTACTTTTATGTGTATGAGTGTTTTGCCTACATACGTATCACATACAGGCCTGGAATCTGCAGGGGCCAAGAAGAGGAGTTACAGACACATGTGAGCCACCATGTGGGTGGGTGACAGGGTTTCTTGTTGCTGTCGTTGATCTCAGATTTACTAGGCAGCTGAACATGACCTTGGGCTTCTAAACTTCTTGCCAATACTTCCTACCTGTTGGGATTACAGACACACAAGTCTGCCTACCTTGGCTCTGGCTGTGTGTTTTACGGAGGAGTACCCTGCACAGATGCAGACACCAAACCAAACCAAAACAACAACAACGAAAAAAATAGCTGGATGGTGGCGCACGTCTTTACTCCCAGCACTCAGGAGGCAGAGGCAGGCGGATCTCTGTGAGTTCGAGGACAGCCTGGTCTATAAAGCTACACAGAGAAACCCTGTCTCCAAAAACCAAAAAAGCAAAAAGACCTGTACAGATGCAGCTGAACTATTTACACACACTCCAATCCTATCTATCGTCCCTTCATTTAAGGAAGCTGGAGCTGCAAGGGACAGATCCAGAGGAACATATGTAGAAACAGAGGCAAGCCTGATGTCATGCCTCATACCCATAATCCCAGAACTCGGGAAGCAGAGGCAGGAGGATGGACAAATGACACTTTGGTCTACAGCAGTGGGTCCCAGGGCAGCCAGAGCTGTGTGGAAACGCTGTCACAGAGGGAGGCGGGCAGGCAGGGCTGTGGTCACCATCGAGCACAAGACTCCCAAAACTGGAGGAATCAAAGACTTGGAAGCAAACGTCGTACGGCACTGCAGGCCTTTATTAAGGAGATGATTAACCAGTCCTGAGACCACATAGCAAATGCAACGCATTAATAATTCATAAGTATCAAGTTTTCTAATTCCTAGGAGACGACTTAGTGTGTGAAGTGAGCAAGGCTATAACGACACAGCTCTCCAGGGAACGACAGACCGTGTTCCTGAGCCTGGCCGGCCCCTAGATTGACTGTGGGTTTCGTTTTGTGTCTTAGGGTGTTTAGACCTCCGTTACGGGCCTTACAGATCCAGGGACGGCTGCCCCTGCCTTGGGTGCTCACTCCTGGAGGAAACGCATGCCTGGTAGTGGGAGAAAAAAACGTAGGTTCTGCAGCTGGACATAAAAGAGTCGGCCTTCCTCAAATGGCTTAGAGAAACAGTGTGCAAACTTACTTGATATTTGTATGCACACACGGAGCATCCGGGAAGAAATGTGAAGATGAATCTAAGACTCGGGGCTCAAGACTTAATATAGTTCTTTGCAGAGTGGATAAGAGTGTAGGGACGTGACAGGATAAACCGTGGCCGGTCACAGTATGTACGGAAGGGGACCAGTGGGGATTCTAGGAAGGAGACTTGCGTAGGCCCTGTGTTATTTTCCTATTGCTGTGATGAAACACAGTGACCAAGGTCACTAATAAAGGACCCAGGGGCCGTGTGAGACTTTCTGACACTCCAACGTCACCCCACGACACACCTAATCCTTCCCACAACCAGGGGCAAGCATGAGCCCTGGGGGCCGTTCTAATTCAAGCCACCGTGCTGGGCCCCCTGGCCTCCAAAGGGCTGCATCATAAAGAGAGAGGCATTAGTCCAGCTACAAAAGTCCCCATAGTCTGCGGGTCTCAACCCTCTCCAAAAGCTCAACGTCAAAGTCTCTTCTGAGACAAAGGGGGAAAAAAATCTCTTAACGGTAACGCCGTGTAAAATCAAAAAGCAAATCTCACGTTTCCAGCACAGTATATGAGTTCCATCCCAAAAGGGAGGAAATACTGGGCCAAATCAAGGCCGACACGCGCTGGGCAAACTCGGAATCCTGAGGTTCTGTGTCCTACGCAAGGGCCCAGGCGGCTCTGTCCTTCAGCTTTGCCGACTGTAACACCCTTCTCTGGGCTGCTTCTCCACCTGCATCTGTCCTTGTCAGCCTCCAGAACCTCAGTCTTCAGCACACCCAGGCCTCACTTCCACAGCCTCTCACAGGGCCTCCCAGGGCCTCCGTGCAGGGGCGCCCGCCTGCCACACATCGCACAGAGCAAGATCCCACGGCCCCTTTATTCATGGGTCCCTCGTGACCGCCGAGCCAGACCCCACAGACAACACTGCCAGGTTCTCCTGCCAAAACCCCACCCACCCACCCCCCCACCTTAACCCCCCCCCCCCCCGCCCGCAGGACGGAGTCTGGCCTGCTTGACTCACTTTTGCAGCAGCTTTTCTTTATTGTTGCTTTTTAGGAGCAGAGAATTCCTTACATACACTTTCCTCTCACAGGGTTGGAAGCTTAGCTGGGTGGGGGAGGTTACCCCGAGGGCATACCTCCCTTCATCCCAACGCTGAGCGAGTCACTCCTTAACCTCCCTCTCTGTTTCAGCAGAAGCCTTAGCTCCAAGACAACGGACGTTTCCTACAGTCTTTCTCTCTTCAAGGCATACACTTCATATTTCTTTTTTCCTACTCGCTCTTTCTTTATGGTGGACCTTCATAAGAATGATCACTAACAACCACACGACGGGGTCAGTAGTCAGCTATCTTGAAATCTCTTCCACCAAAGAAATCAGCCCATGACTTTATAATCGCCCACTCCCTGGTGAGGGAAGCTGGGGACATGACAAGGAGACACGCTGAGTGCACTGGTGGAAAAACAAAGTTAATTTAGAAAATAAACTCCTATAGAACTTTCAAGTGTCTGCCCACAGTCCCTACTGTGAGAATGTGTGTGAGTGTGAGTGTGTGTGAGTGTGTTGTGTGAGGTGTGTGTGTGGTGTGTGAGTGTGTGTGTGTGTGTGTGTGTGTGTGTGTGTGTGTGTGAGTGTGTGTGTGGTGTTATGTGTATGGAAATGTTGGTACCTTCAGAGTCCAGGAGGGGGCTTCAGACCTTGTCTTAGCATCCTATTACTGCGTAGAGACACCACCATCATGACTCTTTTTAAAAGAAAGCATTGAACTGGTGCTGGATTACAGTTTCAGAGGTTCAGCCCATCGTCATCGTGGCAGGAAGCGTGGCTGCGCCAGGCAGGCAGGCACGGTGCTGGAGAAGGAGCTGAGAGTTCTACATCCGTATCTACAGGCAGCAGTAGAGAGATACTCTGGTTTGGGGTGTGCTTTTTAAAATCTTAAAGCCCACCCCCAGTGGCACGTGCCCTCCAAAAAGGCCACCCCTCCTAATCCCTTTCAATTAGTAACACCCAAATACATGACTGTGGGGGCCTTTCCTTTCCAAACCACCACAGTGCCCTGGAGCCAAAGTTAGAGACAGCTCTGAGTCTGCAGGCCTAGCTGCTGGGGACGAGCATCGGTCTTCTGGGAAGGCAACCCGCTCTCAGCCGCTAACCCATCCCTCGCTCTCAGCCGCAAACCCATCCCTGGTTCTTAGCCAATAACCCATCCCTCACTCTTAGCCGCTAACCCATCTCTCAGGTCTCCGCCCTTGCTTACCTGTGCTTTTGATCAGCTGGATGTAAGTGGGGCTCACACAGCCCCCCCTCCTCAAGTTCAAACACAACTCGGGAAAACATCCAGTTTCTGACGTGTTACAAAGGGCATCACAAGAACAGGGCAGAGGAATGTAAGAGGACCACGAGGAACGGTAGAGCTGTGTCTCTGGGCGCTTGGCCCTGCTCAGCAAGCGGCAGATCCCCGACCCCACTCCTCCTTTGCGGACGTCATGGGGACATGGTTGCTAAGTTACTGGATGGGAGACCCAGCACCTAGGACTCTTCTTGCGCCAGGATCCTTCCCTCGGGACACAGGGAAAAATACTGTGGGAGGAGCAGCGCCTATAGCCTACTTTCAGACAAGGAAGGCAGAGCATTTCTTTATGGCTTTCTAAAGTTGGGAGGAAGCAGAGTTGGCTGCCTGGAGGAGGAGGTCGTGTGCAGGGAACCATGAACCAAGCTGGAGACTGCGTGCAGTGATTTAGGACACAGGTTCTCAGCCCCTTCACCCAGAGCTGCTTCTCAAGGGCAGACGCTGTGGTCCTCCTGCTCCCCCTCCTCTCTCCCGCCTGCCTTAGTCACCCCAGGGATCTAGGACCAAGGAGCTACAGACTTCCCTGTCTGCCGCCTTCCTCGGAGTAACCAATCCTAAACCCTTCTCCTGTCTCCCTGTCTCCATGGAAACCCAGAGAAGATGCTAGGCAGCAATCCCCCTCCCCCTGTCTCCTGTTGCTGTCTCCACTCCCTGATGGGATGGTGCCTTGCTTTCTCAACAACGGTCCCTCCCCTCCATTCTTCCCCCAGGTTGGGCTGGAGAGGCAGCTGGCAGTTAGGGGCACTTACTATTCTTCCAGAGGATCTGAGTTTGATTCCCAGCTCCCACGTCAGTTCCATGGGAGCCGATGCCTCCATGGCCACCTGCCCTCATGTGCACATATCTGCAGTGAGATATCCACCCCGCCCACACCTGTAGAGGGAGACCTAGCCACCTGTGCCCAGACCCCAGACCTAAAACCACTCTCCATCACGTCCACACCTGTGACCACGCCTTTTGGGTGTGGTCAACACTACAGGTGTGGGTGGGGTCGATGTCTCAGTACACACATCCATATGCAGACATACACATGCAGCTTGAGTTCTAATAAGTCTTCATAGTAAAAACCCAGAGTCAGATATCAGGGCAAATGCTGAAAGGTCAGAGAATTAAAGGAGCAGCCGAGAGACCTCTCACCTCTACTGAATCCTCAGCCCCAAGGGGCGATGCTGACTACAAATCCTCAGACTGAGTGCCATAAGCTCCTCCTGTCTCTTCCTGCCCTGTACCCCTCTCTCTGCCCAGCCACCTCCGGTCTCCACCTCCCTATGGGATTAGCGGGTAGCTCCCAAGTATCGGCTGTTTCTCTTTTAAACCAGATGAATCTCGTGTAGTCCAGGGTGGCCTTGAACTCGTAGAGATCCTCTTGCCTCTGCCTCCTAAGTCCCGGGATGAAAGGTGTGGCCACCACTGCCTGGCCTCAATGGCTGACGAGTGTGGCTAGCTCTGCACTCCGATCTTTAGGCAAGCTGTATTTGTTAGGGCATAAGCGAGCTATGTGTACAGATTGTGATTGCGTTTCGTTATTCACGGATGTGTGTGTGTGGCTGGGCATGCACACGTGACATCTGAGAGCAGCTCGCTGGACTTAGATCTCTCCTTCCACCCCATCTGCCCCAGGATCAAACTCAAGTTGACAAGTTTGGTGGCAAGGGCTTTTACTCTGTAAGTCACCTCACAAGCCCTACGTGACTCCACTCACATTAAGTAGATAAAGCAGAAACATTTATAGAAACAGAAAGCAGCCGGGCTGGTGGCACACGCCTTTCATCCCAGCACTCGGGAGGCAGAGCCAGGCCGATCTCTGTGAGTTCGAGACCAGCCTGGTGTACAGAGCGAGTTCCAGGACAGCCTCCAATGCTACAGAGAAACCCTGACTCGAAAAACAAACAAACAAACCAAAAACAAACAAAAAGAAATCAGAACTGTGTTTGCTCGGTGTGAAATGACGGATGAGGCTAATTTTTCCTTTGTTGTTTTTCTTGCTGTTTTGAGATGGGATCTGGGTGTGTAGCCCTGGCTGCCCTGGAACTCACTATGTAGCACAGGGCGGCCTCAAAGGCACAGAGAGCCGCCTGTCTCTGCCCCCTGAATGCTGGGGTTAAAGTTGTGCACCACCACAGCAGGCATTACTTTTTATTTTTAACCATGTGGATGTCTGTGTGCCGGTGCCGGTTCCGTTCTTACGGGGCCAGTGCCATGGAGGCCTGAGGAAGGTACTGGATGCCCAAAGTGTGCTGCGGGAATTGAATTTGGGCTCTGCAGAGCAGTGCGTGGCTTTGACCACTGAGCCATCCCTCCGGTAGCCAGGTTCCGGTTGTATTAAGTCCCCGCCTGACTCTGTGTGTTATAGGTTTTGAAACTGTTCAAGGCTATATTTAACTGTGAAAAGAACTAAGACCCAAGCCCTGGGGTCAGGCGTGACAAGATGGACCGCACAACGGGAGAAGCAGCCAATGGCTCAGTGACAATGATAACCGATTTGGTCTGCCCCGTCCTGAATCCTCACTGAGAAACTAGCCAAGCTGTGCTCCTGTGGAAAGCGTGCGGTGCACAGGGCACCTTCTGGAAGGCACAGATGACCGAGGACAGCCAGACAGCACTATCCGGGCGCACGGAGAAATCAGAGGACACATTTTAGGAGTCAGTTCCCACCTACCACCTTGTCCAACTGAGGTTTTTCTTCTGTTTCTGCTGTGTGCTGTGTACTCAGGGACAGCTGGCCCCAGAATTCCCAAGCACTGCACTGGGATCACAGATGGGTAGAGTAGCCTGCTTTTTCTGGGTCCCAGGTGTGGGAACGGGCTGTCAGCCTTGTGTTGGCCATCTCCCCGGCCCTTGTGAGAGATACTGCAAGGTGGCTTTCTGGGGTGCACCGCATACTGTCTGGATCTAGAGGGGAGCCAATGCACTTATCTCAAGGCTACAAACACTGCGGCCCTAAGTAAGCACGGCTTGTGTCTGATATCCTTGCTTGACAGGTCTGTGGGTACTATCTCTGTGGCTAATCTTGGTTTTATCAGTTGCATTGAAGTTTCTCGACTTAGCAGGAAATACAAGCTAGATTTCAGAGTGAAGGGCGAAGGGCTTCCCTCCGTTGCCATGCCTTTAAAAAACCTTTTTTTTTTCTTTCTGTCTCAGACTGAAACTGGGAAGTATGCTGCGTGTTGAATGGTGTCGAGCAGGAAGACATGTCAGCTCCTGACAGCGTGCGTGAATGGGACCTTGTTGGGAATAGGAGGCCAGCCCTAGTGCAATGTGATGTGTGTTCTTGGGCGAGAGAGGATTGCCATGATACATCTGAAGATGGCTATCAAGCTCTGGGCTTGGGATAGGAGCCAAGGACCCACCACTCAGGGCCTCTGCAAAGAGGGCAGACAGTGTCCTCTAGCATCATGACAGGGTACACTTCTGTTTAAGCCACCCAGCTTGGAGCACTTTTTTTGATCTGTAAAAGTTTTCCCAAAGTTTTTGCTGGGTGGCGGTGTTGGAATCGAAGACCTCATGAGCGCCAGGCAGGCATTCCCACACAGAGCTGTGTCTCTATCCCCAGTAGGTTACACACACTGAACTAACACAACGTGAAGTGTGCAAATAAGCCGAAAGAAGGCGTCGGGGAAGAGAGCCCTGGCCATCGTCAGTGAGGTGTGTTTGTGTAGGAAACTGACAGAGGCTCTCACTGTAAGGGCCTTATCCTAAAGAGTGTGACCCAAACTTCAATACACCCAGTTTTCCCAACATTCCCTCTTAGGAACCGGAAAGCCAGAGAGTAACGGGAAATTCTTTAAGTCTCTAGAACGCTCCAGAAGCTGGGGAAAATTAGTCCCAAACCAAAAATACCTAAGCACATAGTTACCTTTCTCGAGAAAGGTCAGAAAGATAAGATACAAGATGACCGCCATAATAACACAATCGTGTGTGGCTTTTGCTCCTTAGAAACCAGCACAGCACAATTTTTCTCCAAGTAAGGTGCCCAGGGGAAGTAAACTTGTCTAGCTTTTAAATAATGAGGGTTGGTTTAACTACACCTCTGAGTCAGATGCCTTCTTTCAAAACACTTAGGCCGCGGCTGGGCATTGACACTAGATTTCTTTCCATTTTTTTTTTAGCTGTCTTAATAGAATTTCAAATGCTGTTAGTACTTGTGGTGGTTTGCACAGGAACGGCCCCCTTAGACTCATGTGTTTGAACGCTTTCCACTTAGAGGGTGGCGTTAGTACAAGGTGTGGTCTCGTTGCAGGAAGTGTGTCACTGTGGGGGCGGGCTTTGACGTTCCCTACGCTCAGGGCACCGCCCAGTGTCTCAGTCAACTTCCTGTTGCCTGGAAACTAGGACTCTACTCCTTCAGGACCACGTCTGCCTGCACACCATCACGCCCCCCGCTGTGATAATGGCGGACTGAACCTCCGAAACCATAAGCCCCAATTAAATGTTTTTCCTATAAGAGTTGCCTTGGTGCCTCTTTGCAGCAATAAAAACCCTAAGGAAGGCGGCGTCTTTATGATATTCACCCCTCCCCCGAGTCTGATATTGATAATCTATCTTGGTGGGGGTTGTTGTTGCTGTTGTTAGACCTGAAGCCAGCAGCCCTGTGATGTCCATCTCTGCCTCACCCAGTGTCCTTGTCACTGCTGCTATGGGGGTGCCCAGGGTGGCACCCAGCCTGTTTCATGGACCTTTGGATCTGAACTCTGGTCCCTGTTCTTGCACAGCAAGCACTAGTAGCCACCGAGCCTTCTCCCTAACTCTCCAGTTCATTTCGGGTTTCTTGTGCTTGTTTTTGTCTGTCTGGTTTTTAATCTAAGGTTGTTCGGGGTGTAGCACTAAACGTAGCACCGGGGCTTTCCCTGTCCTGGACGCGGCAGCTGTGTGAACTGACAAGAAAGCGGACTACAATGGCGTTACCTCCCACAGTGTTTGAGAAGAAGCCACTTCCTGTGAATGCGAGACAGGGTCACCTGTGCTCTCATCTGACAACCCTGAAAGATGAAACGAAGTCTGAGGCACTGGCTTCTGCTATCCATCTGAGGCCATCGCAGAGCTGACTACTGCAGTGCTTCTGAGGTCAGGGCGAGGAAGAAGGGACAATGGCTGCATTTTAAAATGCTCAAGGACAGTGGGGGCTGTCCTGCCTCACCGCCGTCATTAATCACCAAATCTCACTGTCCTTCCTATCATTAACAGCACAGCTGGGCACAGAGAGGTGGCTCCGTGTGCAGAGGGGCTTGCTGCCAAGCCTGATGGCTGGAGTTCAACCCTTGGAGATCACGCAGGGGAAGGAGAAAGTGGACCTCCACACCCACGAGTGTCACGTCTCTTCACACATACATGCACACACACACATACACTCACACACATACACTAAATGAACGTACTTTTAAAAATTAAGAATAAGAGCACAATTGTATCATATTCTGCAGCTGCTCAGACCAGCAGGAACTAAATTAGAAAAGGCTGCCTTACTCAGTTCCCATCTGCCTGCTCTGAGAGGGGCAGGCGTCCTAGCTGGATGCTCATTCCCAGGCATGGGGTCTCTGGGGCAGCAAAACAGAGGCCAGGAGCGAGCGAGCGTCATAGGCACCGTGAGACTGAGGCCACTCCCACCGTGCTGAGGCCAAAGCAGCTACTGTCATCCACGACAAGCATCGTGTAGCTCAGATTCCCCTTTATCTGTTATCATGAGCAAATCAATTACTGTTCCCTTTGAGCCCAATATACTTAATGTGAAGTCAGGACTTAAGAGAGAGATAATATAGGGTAAAGCTTGATATACATGCACACAACACGAACACTACATACATACATACATACATACATACATACATACATATCCAAACATAAACACACATTGCACATACACACATATGATGGGGAATGTTATTCTGTAAATATGTTTCTCTTACTGGTTAATGAATAAAGCACTGTTGGCCAATAGGAAAGCAAGATAGGTGGGGCTAGGAGACAAGGAGGAAAGAGGAAAGAGTAGGGAGGAGATCCAAGATGGAGGACGGAGAGAGAAGAACACCAGCCCTTCTCTCCGGTAAGATGAGACCACGTGGAAACACTTAGATTGATAGAAATGGGTTAATATTTAAGACAGAGCTAGCCGATAAGAAACTAGTAACTGGCCAACAGAATTATATCTAATGCAGAGTCTCTGTGTATTATTTGGGGCTGGCGCAGTGGTGGGACCAGACCATCAGAAAAAAACATACTCATAACACACATATACACACATACATACATACCTAAACATAAACACACATTGCACATACACACACACACACAAACACACACGTACACACAGAGACACAAACATGCACACATATACATAATACATATATACATATTCAAACCTAAACACGCATTACACATATACATATATGCATGCATACTTACATATCCAAACATGAACATACATTACACACACACGTGCACACAGACAGGGACACAAATACATGCACACACGGTTTATTTTTGCAGTATGATGAACTGAACTCAGGGAATATACATGCTAGGGAAGCTCTCTACCTCCGCCACAAACTGAGACCTTGCTCCTGTCTTTTATACCCCTCTAGTGCTGGGATTAAAAGTGTGATCTATACTTCTTTTAGATTGATTCATTCTTGTGTAGACCTGGGTGGCCTTGGACTCACAGAGATCCGTCTCTTAATCCTGAGTCCTAGAATTAAAGGTATATGCCACCTCTTCCTAGCTTCTGGCTGCTGGGATTGAAGGTGTGTGCCTGGCTTCCATGTCTTGTGGCTGACTTTGCTTTAATAAATCATAAATAATATGTCACAAGCCTGAGCAGCAGGCAGAACTCCCACCTGAGCCCCTCCTGCCTGAGTCCATGCCTAGCCAGTTACGTGTTCTATTGTTTTCCCCTCCAATATCTTAGCAAGTGTCAGAATTTTCAGTTGTAGCTTTTCTGAAGTCTGGGTAGAGAGATCGCCCAAGGTCAAATTCTTGGAGGAGATTATGCTACTTTAGAAAGGCAACACCTATATGATTATAATCTCTTGGGTTTAATCCTTGCAGCGGCTTTGAACGCTTGGGACAGAATTGGAGAAGCAGGAAAGAAAACAAGCATTTACAAAAGTTACACAGAGCCCAAAGGAAGCATTTACAGATTTCTTACAGAGACTGTAACATTCAGGTACTAGAAAAAATAATAATGGAAACAATGGCTTATGAAAATGCTGATGTCCAATGTAATGGGATAATTAGGCCTGTAAAAGCAAAATCAGTACCTTTGGAGGGCTGGAGCAGAGATTCAATTAATATTGAAACTCATGATGATGGTACATGGATAGGAGAGGCGATTTCAAGAGGTTTAAAGAAAAATAGAGATGCCAAATGTTTTCATTGTGGCCGACAAGGACAACTGAAAAGGGATTGTAGACAGGCCGTTTCTAGAAACAATTCTTTTTATAAATGTAATCCAAACAGAATGGCCCTGCCTTCTGGATTGTACAAAAGGTGTGGCAAAGGCAGGCCCTGGACAAAGGAATGCCATGGGTTAACAAGGGATCGTCAAGGCAATCCTCTGCCTTGAGTGGCCACTGGAAAGCCCCCATGGCAAAACTGGCTCATTTGTTTCCTGCCACCGCGGATGAAACACCTTCCCAGAGCAATCAAATAACCCAGTGCCTATCAAAAGAAAACACATTGTTCTGGATGACAGAAGAGCGTTAGAAGTGTGGGAAGCCACAGCCCCAAGATGGCGCCTGGCTGGATGCCAGGTAGTTCGCGCTTAGCTGTAAGCAAGCCTTATTTGGAAGCACTTGATGGATCTGGTGCGCTTCCTCCTTCTGTGGCCTATCCGGGATTGCCAGGTGGCGTGAGCTGATTGGGCTGTGAGCACATTTAAGGGCTTGCTGGGGCTGGGAGAGGTGTAAGCTGATGAGAGAAGCAGCAGAAGCTGATGGGAAAAACAGAAGCTGATGGGAGCAGAGGAAGCTGATGTCCAATGATCCTGAATAAACTGCTTGAAGAAAGTCGTGGTTGCGTGTTTCCTTGCCGGTTGAGGTAGGCGCGCAACATAGAAGCTCAAATAAAAAATCCAGGAGAAAGTATAGATCAAACTTGATGAGGGTTAGATTGGGATCTCACCAAAGTTAGGGCTGGGGAAAGGTTTTGCTTTTTCTTTCCAGGAAAATAAAAACAACCATCTTGAAGAATTTAAGAGCTTTGGACAAATAAGCATCCACAGAAGAAGGGAGAACTACCTGACAATAATGGTAACTGGCCAACAGGATTGTATCAAATACAGAGTCTCAGAGTGTTATTTGGGGCTGGCGCGGCTGTGGGCCCAGACTGGCGGGCTGGCGGGGAGACCTGCTGTAACATAATGGTGTCAGAAGCGGGATTGAGAACTTTCGCTTAAAACTTAACAAAAGCTTAAAAAATAGTTTTTAGAAACAAGGGAACAGAGACTTCTTGGTAGCAGCATTTTCTTGATTGGATTTGTTTTGCTGTAGACAGAGATTTGCGCGGCTCCTTTAAGGGAAGTTTCCAAAATTAGCATAAGCGGCCAAAAGCCACCTGGCTTTTAAAGAGCTCTGCTAACAATTCATTGGTGTGTAGGAGAGCTGCAATAAAGGTTTACACTGTGTTTTTAAAAATACGCTGGCTTGGGAGAGAAAAAGAAACAGGGTACAATGGTTTAAAAAAGAAAAAAGAAAGTAGAATGAATGGGTATAATGGGACATGCCATTAATCCCAGCACTGGGCAGACAGAGGCAAGCAGATCTCTGTGATTTCAAAGTAAACCTGGTATGGAGTGAATTCCAGGACAGATAAAAGTTACACAGGGAAACCCTGTCTCAAAATATGTAAAAAAAAAGAAGTAGAATAAATAAAATAATAAAAAAGCCACGTAAAGATGGCAAACACAGAGAGATTTTGGATACTATACACGCTTCTGTTGTCTTTAAATTATTTGATTGCTGAGAAAATAACTACTGATAAAAGAAATGCTGCTGGATTAATTCAATTTATATATTTTAAAAATGCTTTGACTCAAAAATTTAAGCCTAAGGACAAGCTATTGGGGAAAAGGATTTCTATTTTTGTTTCCACAGAAAATGAAAAGCTATGGATTCTTTCCAGACTTATATGGTTTGATCAAGCCAGACCCCCTGAAACAGCTCCCCAGGTGATCCAACATTCAAAGCAGTTGAGACAAAGCCTTGCAGACTACTGCCAAGATTTCTGCGTCTTCTTTGGAACCCCATGACAGCGCCCTCTACCAGCAGGAAGTAGTTTGGAAAGAACGACGCCCAAATTCCCAAATATTGTTTATAAATGTTTGTTTTCATTTAAATGGGCTTGGTTATAAATGACTATAACCAAAAGCAATCTTTTTAAAGGGAAAAGGGGAATTATGGTATGGATATGAATACTTTGCTTTGGAATGGATTTTCTTTTATTGATACAATTTAAGGTCAATTTTGTGATATGTATATTTCTCCTCTTGTTTAGGTATTGTGTTTATATAGCTCATTTGGAAATGTAATGTATAATTTAATACAGATTAGAGAGTTACCTATGATAGTCAAGCTTGGAGTTAATTAGGATTTCTAGATATGCAGAGATGTATTTGAGATGAATAGGCATTCTTCAAACCTTTCAAAGACCTACAGAATATGGCATTTAAAATGGTTTAGGGATTTTCTTGACAGTGAGGCACAACTGCTCCTGGTAACACCACCTGCATCAAAAAGGAAGATGGACATTGAAGAAACTCGTTACGAAGTTTGCTTCTAATATGGCAAGACTAGCCATTTGAGCAAGGTACTTCTCTTGTCTAGACTGTTTGACTTTATGTTGTAGAAACTGGACATGCAGGACCCACAAAAAGGTGACTGCTGATTCAAGATGGACATTGCTACAGGATTCCTACTTCATGGAAGAGGCTGCCAGACAGACTACAGGTCACAAAGAAAAATGACTGACTAACTGCCATTACAGGTGGACAGTTTAAAGTTTCCTGCTTTGTTGAGGAGTCTGGACACACACTATGGCCTATGGGCTGAAGATGGATCATTACAGAAGAACTTCGGGTGACTGACCAGGCAATGAGTTGTCTCTGTCATTTCTAGAGTTTATATATTATCCTTCTGAGTTCTTTGAAGGAGTTGAAGACAGATAGTTATGATTATAGTTTTCCTTAGTTAGGATTAAAGATAAGTTACATATAGGACTTTAGACTCACAAAGATATGATAGATGATATTTTCTTTAAGTCTTACAAAATGTTAATGGACTAAATATTGTTTACTGTGATTCTTATTTGATAACTATTGTATGTTATATTTTGCTATGTTAAGGTTAAACCCCTTCTTTTACTTTAGACAGAAAAGAGGAGATGATGGGAGATGTGATTCTGTATATATGTTTCTCATACTGGTTAATAAAGCACTGTGGCCAATAGAAAACTAGATAGGTGGGGCTAGGAGACTAGGAGGAGGAAAGAGGAAGTAGAAGGTGGGGTCGAGATGTAGCCCGGGAAGAAGCAGGAAGCCTGCCGCGCGGCTCCCCGATAAGACGACCACGTGGAAATACTTAGATAAGTAGAAATGGGTTAATGATTAAGGCAGAGCTAGCCCATTAACAATAATGGTAACTGGCCAACAGGATTGTATCAAATACAGAGTCTCTGAGTGTTATTTGGGGCACATGTGGTTGCAGGACAATGGCGGCAGGACCAGGAGGCCGGCAGGAACAACATGCTGTAACAACTACCTGGGAAAAATTACCAAGAAAAGAAAGAATCTGACCTAATCTGATCTCTGAAGTCTCCAAAAAGAAGACTGAATCCAAGCTGGGTGGAGGTCACACGCCTTTATACCACCCCTGGGGAGGCAGATGTAGGTGGATCTCAGTGATTTCAGGCAGCCCCATCTACAAAGTGAGTTCCAAGACAGCCAGGACAGTTAGAATAGAGAAACTCCGTCTTGAAAAACAAAACAGACAGAAGTAGGAACCCCACAACAATCTCACCAAGACTATGATAACACCATTAAGGTGAACAACTCCACCTGAAGGTTGACTTTGGGCTACAAACTGCTCAGAGCAGTTTCGGGGAGGCCAACTGGGGTGACCCAGCCTCACAGACTACTCTAAACTGGGGTGACCCAGCCTCACAGACTACTCTAGCGGGGTGGAGACAAGCCCTGCACTTTCCCATTATGTATAGATGGAGAAAATGATACAGCTTGGCAGTTAACTCAAAGTTTCTTTTCAGGATCCCCTAAAGATGTCATTGTTGCCTCTAGGCAGCAGGAAGTAACTTTAACAACAGGATGCCCACATTCCCAAGAGGTGGGTGGGTGGTTTTTGGTAACTCATTGGGTTATGGACATCTGTCACTGTTTAGGGGGATTGGTTACAAAATGTTGGTGGTTACTCAGGAAAAAAAGGTGAAGAAAGGGGATTAGACTCACGGTTTCTGTCTGAAAGAAAAAAGGATACAGATAGGATAAAAAGGGTGGATTATTGAATCTACTCTTGAAAAGGAAAAAGGGAGGATATACATATGAGATAAAAGGTAATTATTGAATCTACTTCTAAAAAGTATAGATATGATAAAAAGATAGACTATTGGATCTACTTTTAAAAAGCAAGTCCTAGTTTTAAATATTTCATATTGGATTGGAATTTTGTATATTATATACAAATATTGTATATTGATACAAATTTGAGATTAATTTGTTAAAACATACTGTACATATGTTTCTAATCTTGACCAAGGTATCGCACCTATACAGCTAATTTAAGAATGTAATGCAAATTTCTAGTTTTTGAAAGTTATTACTACCAACTATATAAGATAATAAGGAAATGTAGGTGAGTAATTACACCTATAACAGTTGAACTTGTAATCACATTAGGTGTGTTTTAAAAGACAAAAAGAGATACATTTTAGAAAGATTGTCTTCAAACACTTCAGAGATCTACAGAATACGGCGTTTAAAATATTTTAATAACATAGGTTTTTTTCATTTTTTTATTATTTTTTTTTTATGACAATGAGACATGTCTGTTCCTGACATCACCAATATACTCTACATAAGATGCTGGGTATCAAAGATACTCACATAAAATTTGATTTCTTTGTGGCAAAAGTAAGTTACTGGACAAGAAAGTGCCCCTTCCTTGGCAGCTGAGATTATGCTGTCCAAACAGAGAGTGACTGCAGAATCCTGCCAAGATAAGGCGGGACAGCCCTTCAGCAAATCCTGCTTCCCAGAAACGTCTACCAGATATGCTAGACCTGTAGGCAGAAGATGGGTGCCCCAATATTGCAGGAGCCTTGGGGGACTGTCCAGGCAGCCAGCTGTTTTTTGTCATTTCTCACATTTTTTTTTGGAAGTTGCTTGATGGCTCTTCCTGTTTACTTAGTTAATACTATTTCCTTCTTGGGTCTCTAAAGGAGTTGAAGATTATATAGTATAGTTATAGTTTTCATTGTTTACCAGACTCAGAAAAGAAACTCACTAGAGATGTGTAAAGTGTAAATGGCTTGAGAGACATTAAAATACATTTTGATAATGCAAATTAGAATAGAAAGTAAAATAGGAACAAGACTCTCCACGCACAAAATAGAATAGATAATGAAGTATTTTCCCTGAATTTGTCAAATGGAAATGGACTAGACATTGTTGACAAACTCATTGCCTGCATATATTATATATATTTATTGTACTTATTGTATATAGTTTTTCTTATGTTGGTCGTAGCTGCCTTCTTTTTTGTATTAGACAGAAAAAGGGGAATTAATACAGGTGCTCAGGTCATCTTTGTGTGAGCTGTATCTCTTTAGGACTGGAGCAATCTTGTGTAGACCTGGGTGGCCTTGAACTCACAGAGACCCGTCTACCTCTTACTCCTGAGTCCTAGGATTAAAGGTGTGCACCACCACCTCCCAGCTTCTGGGTGCTGGGATTAAAGGTGTGTGCCTGGCTTCCGTGGCTTGTGGCTGACTTTGCTTTCTGAATCCTCAGGCGCGCTTTAATAAAACATAAATAATACATCACCACAGGCCTCTGATCAGTGTGCACTATCCTCAAGTGCAGGTGATCCTGGCCTCCTCGTTAGGAGAGTTGCTGTAGTTCTGCCCCCAAGAGAGGTCCCACCCCCATGGCAGCTGGCACAAGGCATTTCATTCGCTGCTATCTCCGTGTTACGCCGTCCACTCACCGCTATCTCCGTGTTATCCACCCCTCTGGTAAAATGCTGTTGAGGCTTTAGAGCCCCCAAAGTTCATAAGCAGAGCATCCGGCTTCCTGCTGACCTTTCCCGGCCCTCTCTAGGAACTTCTGCCTTACACAAACCTTGCTACCTTTGGTTCCGTGTCACCTGTGTCTGCTTTGCATTCTAACCCCCCTTGACTGCTGTAGCAGTTTTCAAAGCCCATCTGCAGGCTGATTTAAACCATCCTCCTCTAGCGACACTCCTACATAGCAAAACCTATGCCTCATCATGGGGCACAGGGTAGCCACAGGCCTCGGCTGAATTAACACCCTCTGAAGCGCTTCCTTGCTCACCGCCGGCTTGACCCGGCGAGTTGGGCAGCACAGGCTTCCTCTCTCACGCCCAGTTCCCTGGCTGTCACTTCTACAGGAGGCTGCCTCACTCCTGGCCGTTTGATTCCGTCCATGGATCCACAGGGGCTCTTTGGTACGGATCTAATTTGTCCTCTTCCTTCTGTGTCCCCAGCTGAGAGGAACACAAACTACTCAGCCCTCCATCTCATCTCCTTTATGGCGTTTTCCCACCAACCCAGAGGCTGCCGAGGAGCTGCTGTCAGCTGTCTGTGTTTTGTAATTTTCTCCAGGATGGGCAGGCAGGCAGGCAGGCCCGTGTTTTCGGGCAGACAGCTGAGCCTCAGTTATGTCTTGTCATTGGGGCAGGAGCAATGAACCTTCCCGCCACAACTTCCCTACCGTCCTGGTTCCACACAGGCCTCTTTCAGAGTCTGCAATATAGTCTCTGGTCCATCAGCCGTCCTGGATGGCTCAGTACTCCCACATCAGGCTCCCCAGAGATTCTCTACCCTCAGACCACTTACCCTCGATCACCTGTCTTAGCCCCGGTAAGGTGGACAACTGCCCATCCCAGGCTCACACTGGGTTCTGTCTGTCTTCTGTTTGGACAGCAAGTGTTGCGTTATGTCTTCCGGGGAAGGCATGAACAGATGTCCAGTCACCCCAGACAGGACACCAAAGGCACTTAAGTATGGCAGGCACAAACACACGGATACCCACGTCCGTACCCACACAAAGGAATAAAATAAATATCGTAACTTTAAAGAGAACTGATGAGCTAGTTCTTCGGTTTACAGGGGAGGCCACAGAGCTTGTGGCAAGCTCCCCGGCTGGGTGCTTCTGTTACAGCCTGCCTCCCTCCTATGAGCCTCCCAGATCAGCATCAGCAGCCGCCGCGGCCCCTCGTCACCCTTTGACATTCTGGTCTGGATCATGTTCCTTTAGAGGGTGAGCTGGGCTCTTCAAATCGCAGGATTTCGGGAGATGGCTCATGCTGGAACGGGTGGCAGGCAATCCTGAGTGTGGGTTTGAAGTGGGGTGAGAATGGCAGGCAGCGGACTGCAGTCCAAAGGGAGATGGCACAGACACAAAGGAGGAAAAGCTCGTAGCCTTGCAGCGTGAGCATCTCTCCTTGCCTTGGCTGCGTGCCTGTCCCCACACTCATCTTTCTCCCCTGGCACAGCCGGACTCTCCCTCGTCCTCAGCCTCTCTTCCCTTGAGCCACTCCTGGGCGGGAAGGGCTTACCCCTTCTCGGTGGTTCTGTGGCTGTTCCTGGGGGCACATCCAGTAACAGAGTACCCTTGGTGGCAGTTTGACTGTGACTGGCCCCCCGTAAGCTCCTAGGGAGTGGCACCATTAGGAGGTGTGTCTCTGTTGGTGTGGGTCTGCCCTTTGTGGGAGGCAGTGGGCCACTGTGAGGGTGGGCTTTGAGGTTTCCTATGCTCAAGATACTGCTCAGTGTCTGAGTCCACTTCCTGTTGCCTTCTGATCAAGATGTAGCCAGCCCCACGCCTGCCTGCACGCTGTCATCGTCCCCTTAACGGACTGAACCTCTGAACTGTAAGCTGCCGCCTCAACGAAATGTTTTCCTTTATAGGAGTCGCCGTGCTCACGGCGTCACGGCAACAGAAGCCCTACCAAAGCACCTTGTAAAAAAGAAAAGATCATCATGCCACCTGTTCAGTCTGGTCCCTGTCTTTCTATGCGTGGCACGTTGGCTTCTGCTCAAAGTTTCTTCTACTTAGTCAATAACTGGACTTTGTTTTAGAGATTTATTTTATTATTTGAAAAATATTGACTTTACTGTTTTTAAGTATCCGTTTGTGCGTTTGTGTGTGTGTGTGTGTGTGTGTGTGTGTGTGTGTGTTGTAGTATGTGTCTACATGTCTGCATTGCACATGCGTGTAGATTCCAGAGGAGTCCAGGAGAGGGCGCTGGAGTTACAGGGGTTTGTGAGGTTCTGGACATGGGAGCTGGGAGCGCAGGCAGAGAGGGTTCTAAAGCCAGATAAGGACTTGAATCTGCAGTATCGAATTCATCCGACCCGGGGCAAACAATTCAAACTCTGCAAACTTCAGTCTCCACAGCGATAAAATTGTGGAAACAGACCTCGGGAAGTTCCCATAAAGACACAGCTAACATCTGCCAAATGATTGCTGAATGCCAGACTCAGACCTAAGGACTAAAAGTATTAACTCATTCAGAAATTACAAGCGCCTCAGGAGGGTCCCCAGCAGCCATGATGAAGAATGTGACAGGGCTGGAGAGGCAGCTCAGTGGTCACAAGCACTCACTGCTCTCGAGAAAGACCCGGTCCAGTTCTGGCCTCTGTGGGCACATACACGTGTGTGCTGCACACACATATATATACCCAGGCACACATAGAAACACAGAATATAAAGATAGGCATACTGTTCCTTAAAGTGAGGCACAAAGAGGACTTTAAAAATAAAGTGAGCTCAAGGAATTGTAGAATTACCAGCTGGACCAAATCGCCTCACTGCAAAGCCTGACTCCAGAGCTCTGACCATTCTACCTCACTGTTCCCATCCCACCTCATGCGCAGAACAGAAAATGACGGACACACAGGAGCGACTGTTAGTGTGGGACGTTTCATACCATCCCCCTACAGCCGAGCACCCAGCCTGCCAGGACATGTGCCCCAACACGTGTGTACATGAGTGCACCGCATCTCAATGTCGACAGCTAGGATACCCGTGACCTATGTGCAGCAGGGTGTGTCATTGAATGTCCTTCGTCTGCCTAGTGAGACCGGGACAGGCAGGCAGTCAAAACTCTATTAATACATAGGAAAGCCAGACCACTGAGCTGTAAATCAGCTGTTCATGGTGGCTCACACCCGTAATCCCGGCGTCCAGGAGGTCAAGGCCATCCTGGGCTACATCGTCAACTTCAAGCCAGCCTGGGCACCCTGTGAGATTCTGCCTCAACTAGAGAGGGGGTGGGTTCTGTGGCTCAGCTGAGGCTCAGCTGGTCTGGTATACAGAAAGTCCTGTGCTAACCCCAGCGCCTATGAAAGTGGGCGTGGTGTCGTACGCCGATGACCGTAGTCCTTGCACAGGGGAGGAGGGTCAGAAATTCCAAGTCAGGACTGGAGAGACAGCGTGGCCAGCAAAGCGCTTGCTGCACACGCGTACAGGTATGACCTTGACTCCAGAACCCACATAGAAGAGCTGGGCTCATTGGCACCCACAGCTCGGCAGCTGGAGAAGGAGGCTAATCACTAGGCCAGTGAGAAAGTGTGTCTCAAGCAAACAAATAATACCAAGGTGCACAGCCCATGAGGGACAACAGCCAGCTTGTCCTCTGGCCTCCAGGCACATGGGCACACACACGAACACACACACACACACACACAATCACGTGCGCGCACACACATGTGAGCACACATACACATGTGAGCACACACACACACATGAGCACACATACACACATACATACACATGTAAGCACACATACATACACATGTGAGTACACATACATACACATGTGAGCATACACACACACAAGCATGAGCACACACACATGAGCACACATACACACATACATACATACACATGTAAGCACACATACATACACATGTGAGCATACACACACATGAGTACACACATATACACGTGAGCACACATA
This sequence comes from Cricetiscus sungorus, assembly GCA_030556225.1. Classification (NCBI taxonomy): domain Eukaryota; kingdom Metazoa; phylum Chordata; class Mammalia; order Rodentia; family Cricetidae; genus Cricetiscus; species Cricetiscus sungorus. Next base: position 58,428,378 of record JANBXA010000741.1, on the reverse strand, counting down.
CACACACATACATACACATGTGAGCATACACACACACGTGAGTACACATACACACATGTGAGCATACACACACACACACACACACACACACACACGCACACACAGAGTTGAGATCCTGACTCACAATAACGAATACTACTGCAGACCCAGAACGCCTATGGTGAGATGGGGATGGAGCCGGGAGTGGGTCAGCGGGGGTTTCTGTTGCTGTGACCAAAGCCACTCTGGAGGAAAGGCTGTATTCGGCTCACGCTTCCACATCACTGTTCACCACCAAAGGACATCAGGACAGGAGCTCACACGGGGCGGGAGCCTGGAGGAGGAGCTGACGCAGAGGCCATGCAGGGGCTGCTTGCTGCCTTGCTCCCCAGGGCTTGCTCAGCCTGCTGTCTACAGCACCCGGGGCCACATGGTCTGGACCTGTCCCCTCAATCACCAATTGAGAAGACTGCCTTACAGGCTTGCCTACAGACTATACTATGGAGGCATTTTCTTAACTGGGGTTCCTTCCCCTCAGGTAACTTTAGCTTGTGTCAGGTCCACACACACACACACACACACACACACACACACACACACACAAATAAAAAAATTAAAAATCCAAATTGATGCAGTTCTTGCTGTATCATTAAAGGTCATCTCTCCTCTGTGACTGGGAAACAGACATTCTGAGGCTTTGTAATCAATTCAAAATTTCAAACTAGAAGGAATTTTTCTTAAAAATACCATCCTTCAGGATAGAAGTAGAATTTGTAAATTAATTTTTGAGATAGAGTTTCCCTGTGTAGCTCTGGCTGTCCTGCAGGTAGGCACTGGCTCTGTAGACCAGGCTGGCTCCAACTCAGAGATCTGTCTCTGCCTCCTGAGTGCTGGGATTA